>OZ005652.1:80552023-81027023 GCA_963930645.1 Salticus scenicus | reverse complement strand
AAAATTACCCAAATTCCATAAGAATTTACTATGTAAATCATATTATTTTATACATAAATACAGAATTTACCATACGGAAATAATAATACAGAATATACCATATGAATTAAGCTTTCTATTGTCATAATTTTATAAAACTTTTGAACTGATTTATGAAAAGTTTATATATTTTTATAATAAAATCATAGTTTTTTTATTATACATAGTAAAAATATGCATAATATTAGTTAAAATTTTCATTGTAATCAGAAAAACTTATATTATCTGACACTGGATAATTTTTTTTTAATGCTAATGCTGATTATACAGTATTTCTTTTACGAAAGAATATTAAAATATCGAGTCTTATATGAGAAGCAGTTGTTTAATTTATCTGCATTATTGAAATTTAAAACTTATTAGTCACGTATGTGGAAACTGAACAATCTTATAATTGAGGAGCATTCAAACATTCAAACCGTGTTTTCTCCTTCGGACACAATTTTTCAGACAACACAAAAACTAATAAGTTAAAAAGTAATGAAACTTAAAGCTTAATTATCGTTTGTTTAGATGCTAGGAAAACATGCAGACATACTGTTTTTATGTTAAGTTTAAAGAAAAATAACTAACTCTTTTTTTTTTTTTTTTTTTTTGAGAAAACACGGTTTGAATGTTTACTCCTCAATTACACAGGTCGACATGTAAAAGTTTGATTTTATAATTTTGGTTGATCTTTATGTTTTTTAATGTGCTAAAACCGAAAATGAAGCCAGTTTTTCTCTATCACGTATAGATTTTTGCGAATACAGGTTGCCTACCTATACAATTTCTTTCATTACTGTTCCACCAATATAATTTTATGGTAAGTTTTATAGTATGTTACCATGATTAATTAATAATGGATACCTATTGTTGTAATTGCGAAGCACCATTGCCACGTAAAACCATCCTAACAACCAGCCAACCTATTGTTTTGATGGTACATGTAAGAGATTGTGTCGGTGAACACCATTTATTGACAAAAATCTATACGTGATAGAGAAAAACTGGCTACATTTTCGTTTTCAGCGCATCAAAAGAGCATAAAGATCAGCTATAATCATCAAATGAAATTTTGTCAACATCATTTTTTGTTGACCTGTGTTATTAATTGATATTTTTTCTGTCAATCTCTCATGTCGAATATACTTTTAAAGCTGACATTCTTTCTAATTTTTAAATTAGAAATGGCATCACTATCTTTAAGAAGAAATCTATCGCAAGTATGTTGAACGATTAAATAAATTGAAAACATTTATGAAAAATTTCTGGTTGAAATCTCCTTCGAAAAACGGGAAACTTGGAACCTATGTACTATGTTTTAAATTCGAGTTTAATTTCAGATTTTTATTTTAATAGTTAGAGAAAATATAGCTGCCAACATTTATGTTTTATTCCGTAACTTTGACAATACTCGCATATTTTTAATAGTAATTTCCCACTTATTTAATCGTAATTATATATTGGGGACTATTACCATATAAAAAATGCGGTGCGAAGAACGGGGGGGGCTAACAGTGCAGCAGAATAAGTTTGAGATGTTGCCAACTATGGAGAAAATATTTAAGGTTTCAGAGTACGAAATTTTTAAAAGTTTTTTTTTTTCGCTGCAAAATTTAAGAAGCATTATTTAATTAAAATTAAATAAGTGAATTTTTTTTTTTAAGACAATATATATATATATGAACAGATGGAACATAAATACAAAATCAATATTACAGTAACCAGATTTGAAAAACCGGTATTGAACCGAATAAATATGATTTGTATTAATATAAAATTTATAATATTTCCTAATAGCATCTATTTTTTATGTTGCCTGGCTACCAGAAAATGTTAATAGAATATTTTTTATAGATTTCTTTAATATTTTTCTCACTGATTAATAGAAATGAGAATTTTTATTAGAATTTTCCGGGAGCCACAAAACATGAAAATTGAAAACTATGCTTCCTTACAGTATTTTGTCTTCAAAACAAATATTAGCGTTTTCCTAATCCTAGAATTCCCCAAAAGAAATTGAAACTTAATAAAACAGGCCTGTCAAACCGAAAGCACTCGGTGGGCCTCATTGAAAATATATTTTATTCAGGTGGGCCGCACCGCATGTTTATATTATATATGTGTGTGCATGTATGTTTGTGAGTGCATGGATCATGTATGTATACATTTTTTCCGGTTAGGGGAATGTGACAATTTGGTGCAGAATACATTAATTTTATTTCATTCATAAATTGACAATAAAATTCTGAAAAATTTATGATTATACATTAAAAGCTATAATAAAAGGAATGAATACTAGATCTAATAATATGTCATTAACCCAGTAAAAATTTTTTAGCAACCATAATTGTTTAAAAGTATTTTTACTTCGAAATATCAGAATGTATTTATCAATCTTTAATATATTAAACAAAGTTGTCAAAATTTAAATGTCGTTAGTCTTTTCGCGAGGCGTGGCAAACTGCACGATCTTACGCATCCGGTCCACGGGCCGTGTGTCGGCCATACCTCGTATAACATACAATTTCCTCTTATTTTTAATTTTTTAAATTAAAAATGTGATTTTAATGAGTTTCATGATTTAAAATAAGTTATTTTTTTAGTCCGCACATTTAATTAGATTATCATCATTATTTAAAAATGTCTTTTTTATGAACACTACTACTTTTAAATTATTTAAATTTTCATTATATTAAAAAAATAAGGCTAAATATGATACCAAAAGTCATTCCTTGAGATAGAGCATGAATTTTTAGATATATATAACATTTATTTCACATAGTTGCTTGTCTAATAAATATGTAGAAAGAGATGTTATCATGAAATGGCCTACCCGTCATAAAAAAATAAAACTGGATTAATGAAAATTAAAAAGTAGAATTGTTTTGCTATTACTTTAGAATATAATACTGATAGCTAAGTTTTTACAATAAAGCAACAGTCAATCATTTAACTTTTTAAAATTTATTTTTATAAGTTTTGTGACATGATTGATAATTCATAGAACGATACGTTGTTTAAAATGATCAAATTGTGCACTTTTTTATATAATTTTATTTCTAAAAAGAATAGAAAATTATGCACGAAAATCCATATGCGGATTCATGGAATATATGATTAAGAACATGCACAATTTTTTTATATCATTATCTCAAATACGAAAAAAAGGCTTATTAATTGTAAAACATGAAAGTGAAAAAAAAAAAAAAAAAGATGAACATTTAGGATATGACATAAATTTAAGACTTTTTTTTAAATACGTACCATTGAAACTGTAGTAGTCCTCGCAATTTAATATCTCGGAATAAAACTGATCTACGGGTAAAACTTAAATGTCAAATTATTTCAAGCAAATTGGTTTTAATTTAATTATAAGTAATTTTTTTGGGTATTATTTTTAGATAAATTGTATTCTTACCGTATAGCTAGCTATTTTCAGGTTACAATGTGCCCCTACTGATACTGTATCTTAAATAATTTCCTATGAACTCTTGTGTATATTTTTCCTGGTTTATCTTTATTTTAAATGTAACAAAATCTGCATAGTAGTAAATCTAAAATGAGAAAATTTTAATTAAAGGATATTATAATAAAAATTTTATGTAATTGGTTTTAAAGGTAATTTCTTTTAAAGTATTTGGTAAACTGTAGTTGTGTAATTGATACAGGATGACTTACGTTTTAAAATGTGTAATTTTTCTAAAATTTGATTTTAATAATAATAATAATAATAATAGTCATAATAATAATAATAAATGAAAGTACGTAGATTTTCTATTACATATTTTTCTTTCTAAATACGTATACATATATATATATATGATTATCTAAATTATAGTTAAGTAGTTATTTTAATTTTTAAGTAATATAGTACTTGTTTGTATATATATATATATGATTGCCATCTACATATTAACAGAATAGTTTAAATAAAGAAAAATAAAAGTTAAATAAAACAAAATTGTTTAAATTTTTAATGCACCTTAATTATATTTTAAGCATTAATAATAATAATGACCATCTTCTGTCAGGTAAACTGTAGTTGTGTAATTGATACAAGATGACTTACGTTTTAAAATGTGTAATTTTTCTTAAATTTGATTTTAATAATAATAATAATAATAATAATAATAGTCATAATAATAAATGAAAGTACGTAGATTTTGTATTACATATTTTTCTTTCTAAATACGTATATATATATATATATATATATATATATGATTATCTAAATTATAGTTATGTAGTTATTTTAATTTTTAAGTAATATAGTACTTGTTTGTATATATATATATATATATATATATATATATTTGAAAGATTGCCATCTACATATTAACAGAATAGTTTAAATAAAGAAAAATAAAAGTAAAATAAAACAAAATTGTTTAAATTTTTAATGCACCTTAATTATATTTTTAGCATTAATAATAATAATGACCATCTTCTGTCAGAAACAATTCCGGTTTAGACCACTTCAAAACAGAGACTTTTAGTAGCAGTTTTTTCCCTTAGAAATGCTATGTATTTTTATTTTTATTTTTTTATTTTTTTATTAATCTGCTTAAATGTTACATTATTAGAAAGATCTTTCAAAACTGAACATTTTTTGTGCTTGCAATTTTCCCTTAATCTCAATATGTAAAAAGATTTCAACGAAAATTTATAACTACCATTGCAATTCTAAAATACCCATGGAGGATGAAATTAAAATGTAATACAAAATTCAATCATAAAAATTGTGGGCTAATAGTTATTACATCATGTTTTTGCAATCATGATAATATTCTTATCTGATGTAAGCAAACAGTTGATTGTGATGTCATATATATCAAATTAGTTAAAATGAATAAAGTTACAAATAATGTACCTAAGGTTACTTCGTTACAAATATGGTACCTTTCATTTGGTACCTTATTTGTAACGAAGTTTTGATTAGATATTTTAGAATTAATTAAAATATGAAAATAATTTCAAAATTGGACATTTAAATTTATGATTGTTGCCAAAAAAACTTACCAGTTATTGTTATATATATATATATATATTAAATTATTTAATTCCTTTACAATACTCAGCAAATGAGAGAAAGATGAAAATACCAACAATGAATTTAATAATTAGATGTATTACGTATAAATTTATTGTCACAATTACCATTTAAGTAAATTTCACTGAATAGTAAAAACATGTTAAAGTACTTACGCATAAGAGAAATGACGTATATCACTTAAACCTATACGGTGAGTTAGTAGTCTTAATCCATTAGTCCAATAAATTCATGCAACACAAGATAAGAATTGAAAGAAATTAACCAAAATGACTATTGAAATAAAAAGGAATGCATGAAGGAAAAATGGAGTTAAAAATGCTGAAATCCAGTACTGTTCTCATCAGGAAACTAGCGGTACTGTCAACAATAAATGCAAGATTTCGAATGTTGTATAGCTTTTCAGCAATATACAACACTAGTTTCAATCTTGCATTAAAAAAAAAAAAAAAAAAAAAAAGAAAGAAAGAAAGATAAAAGGAAATTGGCTGATAACTTAACCATAAGGAAATTGGAATTCGTGAAAGGAGCTGGCCACATGTAAATCATATCCAAATCAAATAAAAATCCGGGCGGTTGCCAAAACGAACAAACTGAAAAGAAATAATTAAAAGTAGAGAATCGATTAATCGAAAGTTTCTGAAATGAAATAAATGTAAGCATGAAGTGATAAATATTGTTCTTAAAATTTAAAAGCTGAATTCACAATTAAATAATATTCGAGAGGTAAATTTAAGTATAAATAAGATTAATACGATATTCACAGTAGGGCATACGTTCGACTCAACGTATGAGCGCGCCATCTAACGTGGAAAAAATAAGTTACTATTAAGTGATTTAAGAAAAAGTGTACGATAGATGTTCTATTTATGAGTGTAAGTTATAGTCTTAAGCTAACATAAGAAAAGGCCAACAAGTGATAATTAAGTTATTATGATTAGGAAATTGGTGAATAATTTTAATTTTAAAAAATATATATATTGTTTTTGAGGGGGGGGGCATAAGATGAAATAATGCTTTCACGCAAAAAATTAAAAAATATTAAATTTGCCCATGCATATAAAAAATACTTATTAAAACGAGTCGAAGAAGGAAGCGAAATAAGTACTGAGTTATATTACGATAAATACGATATATAATATGATGCCTTATATTAGACCCATCATCCTGGGTTAGTAGGTATATTCGTTAAAAGAAATAATTTGTTCGTTCGGTGCAACTCGCACGTTAGTCCCGTCAGGTACAACTTGCATATTAGTCCCGTCAGGTGAAACTTGCACATTAGTCCCCTTTAAATATAGTGTCCAGCGAAGCAGGCAAAGCATTCGTTGATTCACTACCTTAATTGATTTCACATTCCGTCATTTTTGACGGGGTTATATACTAGTCTTTATATATTAAGAATATAATTGTAAATTAAATAAATCATCATCTCTAAAGGTAGTAAATATAGTTTGATAGTTAACTTCAGCCACTTTAAAAACAGAAAAAAAAGAGTTTATTTTTTATTTATTTATTTATTTTTTTTAATCATTTTCAAACTGATTTTTAGTAAACTTTTACTGAAAAGGTGATTTTTTTTTTTCTTGTTTTCTTTTTCTTTCTTTTTTTTTTCTTTCTTTTTTTTTTTTTTTTTTTTTTTTTTTTTTTTTCATTTTCATTATTTGGCAAATTAAAAGGTTTTTTTGTATATACAGATATTTCAATCATGTTACCCAAAAATATAATAATCTTTAATATATATATATATCACGGACAACTTTATAAAGGTTTTTATTGAAACAACTAAACTTTACCTAATTTATTATCTCTGTAATCTCTCTCGCCCATCATAAAAAATGATTTTTAAAAAATAAAATACAGCAGTTATGTATAACTGCTATACGTTTCAAGAGGGGTGGGAAAGGGTACTAACTCTCCACAAAAACCACGTGTTACCAGATGTTCTATTTCACATCGCTTTCCTGACACCTTGCGTGACGGCTAGATACATGAAAATTTCATTGAATGTTCTCTAGTACAGCGAGAAAATGCCATGGGGCAAGTGAACAAAAGAAAATATTACCTTATAATAAAACAGAAAAAAAAAATAATGGCTGTAATATGCCTCATAATAAATGCATGGTGATACGTAATCTATTGCTGGCTGATAGAGAAACCGGAAGAATTATACTGGTTTAGAAAAATGTATGAAGAATTTTTTATCCAAAAGATTTATGGTTTTCTAGTTGAGTCACGATAAAGGAATTTTTATGAACAAACTATCACAAAAATACTATTCAAGTTTTAAAAAATATATGTTGCATAATATTATTTATTTTAGGCTATGTTGTTCCATTTAACCCATTAACGTCCGAATTAATTTTGCAAAATATATTTTAATTGATATTTCAATTCTAAACTTCTTCAATTCTAAACACGTAAGAGTAAATAATTTGCATAAAATATTTCTTGAACTTCTTATTAACCCGGGAGGACGGGCGCGGGGTGTTTTGACACCCTATGCACGGAAATATTTATCTGTTGTCTCTCCCTATAAACAGAAATAATCGGGTCCTTTAGTACCTGCCTCCAAGGTCCTCCTCCGTGCGGAGAGTATGAAAATGGCAAATTCAGACTCTTTTTCATTCTTATATAATACTCAGAAATTGAAGCTATATGTAAAAACTGCAAAAAAAAAAAAAAAAAAAAAATCTAAAGTTTCTGATGCATATACATTCTAATTATTAGGAAAATTAATATCTCAGTATTCTTATCCACAGTAATGTACCATTTTTATTATAATAAATATTGTAAAGAAAATAATTAAGTGCACCACATGGGAAAAATTAAGTTTTTCAAACAAGGAGGAAAAAGTTGAGTGCTTTTAATTTATTTTCTATTAATTTTTAAAGTTAACGATAATTGAACATTTCAGTTATTTATTTTCACGAGAAAGAGTGTAATTATCATGAATTTCATTAACAGATTGAATTCTAAAGATTTTTTTCGTATTTATGTTACTTAATTTGTTTGGGGTGCGCTGACACCCCATGCTCTTCCTCACGTTACGTATCTCGGCGCCCGTTCTGCCGAGTTAATAGCTCATAAAAAAATGTATATTGATGCATGCATAATTAAAATAAATATATGGCTATTAAAATCAACAACCTAAATTTCCCATTTCACGGTTGTCGCAGACGTCTCAGTACCCTTAAAGACCGTATTACACGAGCCTTGATTATCACTATAGGAATTATCGTTAAATCAGCTTGTCAAATTTTAATGGCTATCTTTCAAATAACGCCACCACCAAGAATAATAATAAGACTGATTTAATTAGTTATCATTTCAGTAGAAAACACATCTAAACAGAATAAAATATATTTTTGTATTTCAAATATATATATATATATATATATTTTTTAATTATGAAGAATTGTTAAATAATTATATTAGAAATTTCTTAAAAGTTCCTATAGTAATTTTCATACATATATAATGCGATGCAGATTTATTTAATTATGCGAATTGGAACTGAACTTCTTTACAAATAAAAAAAAGAGTGAAAAATTTATTAAATATACGTTTAATAGATTTTTCTTTATATTTTGGGATTATGAACTTATAGTATATTACTTAGCATATAGAATATCTGAAGCATAATAATATTAAAATGAAATATCTTTCTTATATAACATTAAAATACGCACAAATTTTGTTTTCGTTTACTAATTGTTCATAGACCAGAACCAAGAAAATAGTCTCCGAGATATATTACTTAAATATGCACTGATTTTATTATCTGTATAATACACATATGTCAAATGTAACATGTACATGTATTGTGCGTATCAATATTTGAGAAAAAAGGAACCTTATTATTATTATTTTTTTAAGTGTAAATGTAAGCAAAAGTGATGCATATTCTTGAAGCATACATAAACATCCATCGAACTAGAAAAAAATATTGAAATTTACATAATGTTTGTCACAAATTGTTAATTATTAAAATCTTCACATAATTGACATATTTCTCGGATATCAAAATTCATTTTGAAATCTCTCTTGTACTCTAAATTATTAAATTTATTTATTTATTTATTTTTAATCGCAATGATTTTGTCCCGTATGATTTTTCCTTTCTGGCATTTAGTTGCTTAGTAAGTTGTCAAGTAAATGAGATGATAAATATCTAGGGCCATGCGGTCTAAACACACTTATTTCGTTTAAGGTAAATAATAATTGTGTAATAATATTTATTATTCCACAGAATCAGAATAACTATGCTTAATTCTATTTATCGTTCATTTGTGCACATCGAATACACGATTTCATAAAAAAAAAAAAAGTAGTAGTAATGTTTAAGTATATACAAGGTGTCACACACAGCAGGTTTCCTCGCTTATAATACCTCGTTTATACGTAAAAGAAATTATCAAAGGACTGTACCTGTGCATCCTACAATTTTCACTTAAATATCTGGATGTGAAATATTCAGTATTTGAAACAATATTTGAAGTGGAGGTCCGATTTTAGGGCCTCTACCATCGCTAGATCTGACACCTTTGTATTTCTACCCATGGGGCTATCTGAAAGAACAAGTTACTACAGAAAACGACCTAATTTCTCTCTCTTTTTTTTTTGGGGGGGGGGGATGTTAATTTGGTGAACACAATGTGGTTTTAATGTATGCTATGAGTATTTCTACGACGAATACATCCATTCTCAAAAATATACGATGAACATTTTGAACGTTTTCTTATCTAAAAATTTATTATCAAATAGCGGTGTTCATATTTCCAATAAATATTTTTTTTTCAATTGAGCGAATATGACATAATATAATTTTGTTGGAAACTAAAGTTATAGAAATCTTTTAATATTTCGTATGTATTGATGATGTGCCTGAATAATAAAAATGTGCATATTTTGAAAGGACATTCTGTTTTTTTTTTTTTTTTTTTTTTTTTTTTTTTTAACTAACATTTAACATTTCCAAATTACAGGGTAGCTATAATAAAATATCTGCAAAAAAATAGCTTTTATCCCGTAAAATATCCGAGCGTATTGTCAATAAATTTGGCCATTCGTCGGTAACCATGAAATGCGTGAAAGAATAAAGTTCAAATCTAGTGCATCAGATGAAGCTTTGCAAAAAAAAAAAAAAAAAAAAAAAAACGGCAAATTTAGAGGAAGAAAATGGTCCTAGATTAAAAATTAATTTCCAAATGTACAAATTGTTATGCGGCGTGTAAGTAATTTTATTTGCTATATTTTCCATCCTTCCATCCAAAGCACCTTTTTTCGTTTGAAATTCCTTCAATTTAACTCAGGAATCGAGTACACAGAAATTTTGAGACACTTGACTCGTCCTTTTCAACTCTTCGATGCTAATAACAACGGATTAATTATAGCCATCCAGCATAGTTTTTCCCTTTATAATCAATCACAATGAAATAAGTATTGATGGATAAAGTTATTTTTGCTTTTTCATTTGCATATAAAACAAGGATTCACAGGAAGGGAATTTTGAATACCAGAATTTTTGTAAAATATACTTTTTTAAATCACAGATATCAAGCGACATCTGTAATTAGTCAAATGTAATATTACTAGGTAAAAATGTGAACTCTAAATTTTCCCTTGAAGGAAATATACTACATATTCATTGAATTTTTTTAACTGGAAGTATTTATCTTTCATTCAAAAGTGAAAAAGGAATATTAATTGGAGTTTTGGACAATTCACCTTATCTTATTTATAAAAAATATTTAAAGTACAAAACAATTCCTTTTTAATATATTTCTTTGCATATATTATTTGTGAATTAAATGCGGATTATTTAGTAGTCTGCAACATGGGCTTTTTATAAATTAATTTCATCAAAGAATTATATATTAATAAATAATTTCTTGATCTAAATTGCGTTTAGAAAATATACTTAAGTAAACAACTCATTAGGCTATATTTTGTGGAAAAATTGTGTTATATTATATATTAATTAAATGCTGTTATATTATTCATTAATTTTTCAACTAATTTTTTTCATTCAATGTAAATAAATAAAACTAATTATACCCCATTTATAAGGATATTTTTATTTTTAAACAAATTCGAAACAAAGGAATTTATCATTTATAATCAATTATATTTTTTCGACAAAACAAACAAATAAAAAGCTTTTTTTTTTTCTTCCTTTCGTTTTTTCACTTTAAAATGGCGCTTACAAGCTTCCAATTATTTTTTTTACTTCTCTCTCTTCATGTATTAATTTATTCAACCCATTTTATTACAAAGAAAACTAAATTGTATGCTATTTCATTATTTTTTAATGAATTTAACATATTCTTTAAATTTTTCAGATCCTCAAAAAAATTAAATAAAGAAGGAAAAAAAAAAATCTATGAAGAAAATAAGCTAAAAAAAGTTTTAAGAAGAAATACATATTCTTAAAAATATTCCATTACCACAAAAGCCGCAAATGTACCAGCTGTTTCGCTTCTCATCACAAAACTGACGTTTAGCGTGATAAAAGATTTTACAAAATTTTCAACGAACATTCTTCGTGGTGACGTGAATATATAGTTTGGACAAAAGAGAGAGAGGAAAATAACCCTGTTGAATAAAAAATAAAAAATAAATTCATTATAAAAAACAGTAAATGCATGCAATTAGATAGACAATGATGATTTGTTCAGCATTGTTTTGTACTATGTGAAGAGCAAATTAAGGCGATTAGGATAAAATAGGGAGTAAGTTTGTGTTTATAAAGCTTATTTTTCAATATAATATTTAAAAAAAAAAAAAAAAAAAAAAAAAAAAAAAAGACACAGACACAGACATATTTATTATAATAAAATGCCTTGAAATAATAGCATATAATGATATAATGACAGGATTTTTATTTTTATTCTCTTTTAATACAGAATGTTTTTTAATTTATTATGATTTACAGTTTCATAAACAACAAAACTGTAAATAAGATGAAAGCAGCCATTTTGTATGGACTCATTGTTCCTAAAAAAAAAAAAAAAAAAAAGTCAGTAAAAAAGGAAAATTAGCTTCATATTTTACTTTCCGAGCATACATATATAAGGGAAATATTGTAATCCTGACAAAATTCCGAATTTGAGATTTTCGTGTTTCTATACGTTTTGAGGTACCCTGAGTTAATTCTTTTCTGTTTTTAAGGCGATGCATGTATGAATGTACGTGTGTATGTATGTTTAGGTGTGTATGCATGTAAGTAAACACGATAACATCTAACACTTTGTTCAAATCAGACGAAATTTGGTACTATATTAAAGGTCACCGTAGCACGAAAACTATTCTAGATGAATCTAGCACTAGACTTTTTAGAGGAACACACAAAAATTTTCTTTATTATCATTGTCTATGTGTCTACATTTTTTAAAGTGCGACGGAGTCTAAACCGCCTTATTCGATTGAAATGTAATTTATACACATGTTATAGGTCATCATCGCACAAACTGTAACGATTTTGAGGGTTTTTCTTAGAGTTTCTTCAGAGGGACACAAAAAAGAATTATTTATCATTATGGTCTATAGGCCCGATTTTTTAAAGTGTGTTAGCGTCTGAACACCTTATTTGATTGAAAGGAAATTTTATAAATATATTGTAGGTGACCGTCGCACAAATTGTATAGATTTTGGTTAATATACCACTTTTAGTGTTTTACAGAGACGCAACGAAAAATTCATTAGCACTATAGCCTATGGGGTGTAATTATTTAAAATGCGATAGCGTTTAATTTCCTTTTCGAATCAGGTTTTAATTTATGTACATGTTATAGGTCAGCTTCGCACGAACTGCATGGATTTTGATGAATTTAACAGTTATAGATTTTTCTGGTGACACAACTAAAATTTTATTATCATTGTGACGTACAAAATATTTCAAGTCAATAGGACTAAATTAAAAAACATACTATTTGGGGGAAATACTCAAACACCACATTATAACTTTACACTTGGTTTATTTAACGACTTATTTTAATTTACTTTATTTAAACAACCATTAATTGCTTAATGTTCGGAAAGTGGAGTGGAGTCACTCCATTTTTTTTTCAGGCATTCATTTTAGAGAATTGTAATGTTGTAAATGTTGCTGAACGGAAAAAAACATTTACACTAGCCATATTAGATTGCATAGGGATCTCATTTATCAATAAGTTGTTATTTAATGCTTGATAATTTAGTAAATATATATAATATAGTATTTACATTGTAATATCATTTAAATGCATTTTTACCAAAAGCTTTTAATTTCAACAATTTATTAACTGCAAATATGAAATGCTCATATACTAATATGACTGTTTTATTTAATGTATATAAATGGCCAATTACGGACAAATTCTCATTATGGTATTATTATTGTAACTAAAATACATTGTAGAAAAGAAAATAGTTAAATGATTTTCTCAGTTATTGATTCTAATATATTGATTGGTCCATAGAATAAGTTTAAAAAATATTGTGAATGATTTTTATATAAAAAAAAAAAAAAAAAAAAAAAAAAAAAACATAATCGCTACGGTCCGGCTTTTTTGTCTTGATTTTTCCACCATTATATTTATATATAAATTTTTTTCTTAAACGATCGTGGAAGCATAATATAGAAAATTACTACGTAAATACAGTGATGGGAGTGTCAGGGAAAAATACTGAATAAGTTTAAACATTAAGAAATATTCACTAAATTATCAATTATTAATCAGTTAATTGTATATCATCATATAAAATATTGATCATATTTACTACATTATAGATATGTTGGATGTTTATAGACATCACAGAGTTTATTTTTTTACAATACCACATATTTTTTTTTTGAAAAAATAAATAAATAAAATAAAAATATATCCAGACTCTTATATTAGTACTGACTATTTATGCTACGAATAGTGACATATAACAAAAACAACAAAAATAAAAAAATAAAATAAAATAAAGCGTTTTTATCTTTTAAACTATTAAGATAAAACTGCTATGGTCTCCCAAGAGATTTGTATGATTGAAGCTGTGTAGAAAATTAATGCTACGTTCAATAATAAAGGGTAGAAAGAATGGAATTCAGCTGTCACTCCTCATTTAATTCGGTTGTCATCAGCTATCAAAACTGATGTGCATCCTCTGTTTTCGTAAACGGAGCAAACACTAATGTAACTAACTAAAAAGGATGAAGACGAACTGAACGTAAAAATACGCTGTTGCCAAAAAAGAGATAAAAATAATCTTAACATATAAGAAAAAATAAATAAAATGTGTTTCTGTGTTACTATGAGTAAATTAAATTTTATGATTATGTATAAAATAAATAGAATCTATAGTCTAGTTATGTAATCCTTTTCTTATATAATCACATGGCCAGTTATATATATATATATAACCATCGAACGATATTGATAAGTTTTGGAGTTAAGGTTTTTTTTTTTTTTTTTTTTTTTTTTTTTTTTTTTGAAAACTTTATCTTTAGGAAAAGACAAGCAGTTGATCATTACTCAGCTAGCTTGTAAATATTGAAGAAATTTAGTTTACACGTTTGATTGTTTTTTTTTTTTTTTTTTTTTTTTTTTTTTTGCAATCGCACTAATGGTTCACTATGCGCAATACTGGTTTATACTAGTAATTTTAAAGAATACTTATATTTAATGATTTTTTCATAAGACAAGCCGATCTGACTTACCCTCATCTTCGAGAAAATTGTTGTAAACTATGGCCGAAACTTATTTTTTTCCAGAAATGGCTCTAACGATTTTGATAAAAACTTAGAGTTAAGATTTTATTGCTATGCCGTACAATTCTGACTTATCCTAATCCTCAATAAAATTGCCGTTCACGGTTAACATTCATGCCTTCAGTTGCAAAATATGGCACAAATTTGAAACTCTGGATATCACACAAACGGTCTTGATTAAAAAAAAAAAAAAAAAACTTAGAATTCCCATCCAATGTAAATTATTTTATGGTAAGACTTCCCTATTCAACAAAACTTTATTGCTGAAAACTTTTCACTGATATTTCGAATAAAACAGAAATGTTTCACAATAATCCAAATTATATATATATATATATATATATATATTTCTTTATGTGACATCCATTAGTGTGTGTTATATTATTCATTTAACATAAATTTCTCTATTTTAGGGTCCTATAAAAATTAAAATTTTATATCGTAATTGTAGTTTCTTTGGATGTTATACGCTAGAGCCCCCAAAAGAACATCGTGTACATTAATGTTAGACAATGCACATATAGTCCGTTGTAGCTGCAATGTCCTCCGTGTTCCGTAAAATTAAGTTGAAGACATGTCTCTTTTTGAAATTGTAAAATTTTAACGACATGTCTCTGGACCACCCCTAAAGGTGAATACCAGATTGTCGCTAATCAGAAAATGATTAACTCTTGTACGATGTTGAACCCTCTTAACCTGAACTATCCATCCACATATTTATAAATATTCAAAGCATTGCATATGATTTTACGCTGAAATAATAAACTTTTTCTCAAATATTTAAAATTAAGAGAAATTAGAATATTTGTTAACCTCAGATTTCACTGTGATTCGTCGGACTTAGGTTTTGGTGAGACGCTAGTGAATATTATAAAAAAAATAATGGGGAATTAGAAACAGAAAGGTCGGTGAGTTCAACTTGGATTCGAACACAGCTTAAATCGTCGATGATTTTGAGTAAGTGAGGGTTTAAGCGGGATTTTACGTCGCATTAGAGCTACGCAATGAGCAATTGACTTAGCTCTTGGATTCCGGAGCCATGGCATATTAATTTTATTCATCCGAGGGGAGAGCTCCCTACTTCGGTAACATCCAAGAGTATTAATTTCGGAGCATAAGAAGACATTGTGGCCATGACATATTTTACGTTCACTAGCCACCATGAATGCACAATATTTTTTTCTGACATTCACATTCACATTTCATCAAATATATATATATATATATATATATATATATATATATATATATATATATATATATATATATATATATATAACATGTCTTTAATTAAAAAGATTTTAAATATACTGAAATGTTACAACGGAATTGAATTTGCTTAGTGCATTTTCAAAGACAAATAAAAACAAATACGCAGTTGCATTGCACAAAAGCATTATTATATTACGTCACATGTTAGTATTTAAAGAAAATGCTCAGAATATATTTAACTATCCTAAAAATAAACTGAAAAAAAAGTAATAAAATCTAATTAAGTCTAGCGAAAAATTAAGTGCTACGTTGTATGTTTAAAACAACTCTACGTCGAATGTAATAACATTTGGCTGAAATATTTCAAGATAAGAGTCTCGTGAGAATAATGGAAACATTATTTTCGTTTTACTAATGACTCTGGCAAATTAACACCCTTCTCAGCAACACATTAAAATAAATGTAACTGAAATGAGGGAGATCGAAAAATATCCACTTGTAGTAATCAGATAGAGAAATATTTTACATTAAGTAAATGCATTAGAAAAAAAATATATTTATTTATATTAAGACAACTTTCAGCTTGATAATGGCAACAGAATAACTGCTAAATATTTCTGTTTAAGCAATTAGGAAAGAAATAATTTCATATCTGATTATTATAACATGAAAATTTATATGCATTTTATATTTACTTAGGTATTCGAAATCGTTGATTCATAATTTATCGGAGTTTTACAATGTTTGTTTGATTAAGTATTACAATTAAATAAATTTGGTATAAATTAAAATTTTCACATATTCTTTTTGTGAACGATTTCTTGATGCATATATTGGTATAGTATAAAATTATAACATTATTTTATTTTTCATTGTATTATAATATTATATTATTGTATTTTGTCATTTTTATATTTTAATATTCTGATTGATTTTATACTTAAACAGGTGATTAAAATTTCCATGTAAAATAAACATTCTGAATGTAAACAATTACTGGAAATAATTCTTTATTGAATATATCTAAAATTTTAATAAATATAGTGTATATTCTAATAATGCAATTCTAGCAGAATTATATTGGTAAAATCGTCATTGAAACTAGGATCGTAATTATGGTGTGAAATTTATAGTGGAACTATAAATTTGCATATTTCGTCTAGCTTTAAAAGATGAAGGCAAATTGCAAGAAACTGCTTTGAAAAATACCAACAATGTTTCCGACAATTCTTTTTTAATAGATAAGTTAAGTGGGTAAGAAGTAGAAATTATATAACTGTTTTCATGGCAATACCTACTCAGATATTTTTGTGCATATTGATTATAATTTAGACATATTTAAACAAAGACTTGAAGTAAAACTTTAGAGTAAATGAGGCGTCAAATCAGGAATGTTCAACCAAAAGATTTTGCCAATGCATTTAATTAGGGCGAGCAGCACTGTCAGCATGTTTTATTAACTATTTACATACATAAACGGTTCCTACCCTTAATGTTGTGTACTTTGAATTTTCAATAGAAATTTGTCGTAAAATACGCAAATATATCTAAGAAGTGTATTTTAAATAATCGTGTTTGAAAATTCTTGAAAAAAAAAAAAAAAAAAAAAAAAGTAGTACGGCCTTGCAAAGCTTGATATATTAATAATTAGCAGATATACTGCAGTAAATATATGTACCTCATAAATATAGATATAATCGAATATTGTTTTCTCATCGAAGAGCCAGAGTTTTTTTAGATTTTGCGATGTTAACAGAAGGTAGCATCACATAAAATAATCCTCTCTCATTACGACAATGCGTCAGCGCATTTGCAATTTCTAAACTAGTTACAATATCCTACTAAGCGATACTTAGTCTTCTCTCGAATTGGTAATCTTCCTGGTGACATTTTAATTTTACAGTTTCCAAATTTCAAAAAACAAAAAATGGCGTAATTCTCACGATGTTTTTCAAAATTTGAAATCATTGATGAAATTAGTGCCTACTTTGAAGTGTTAAAAAAAGTATATTAGAGCATTTATGTACCATTCATAAAAGAAATTCGTGTTGAAAGGTATCATCGTTTACGATTAAGGCCGATTAACTACACCAGTGTCCCAGGACTGAGGCTATGTGACCTCCATAGTGGTCTCTCTAAGGAATCCTGGCTCGTATTTATGCAAATCTTGGAGAAAATCACGGAAAACTCCAAACAGCTAGCTCGATGAGGGTGAGAAGGGATCGAATCTGACCCTTGTCTACGACCCTTGACGAATGTCTACCAGCTTTGAGCACAGAACTGTTCGGTCACTGGTGGGACATCGTGGTGAAAAGAGACTATATGGAAAAAATAAAATGCGATTTGGAACATTTATACATTTCTTATCTCGAAGTTACTGACTTTTAAAACCGCTTACGTATATATTTAACTATGTATGATTATATAAAAAAATGAATTCGTGATCCAAAATACTTATACAGATATTTAAAAACATTGAATTTAATATAAATACAGAGGAAAAATTAGTATGTTGTGGGCACCACACGACTTTCTTCTATATTTTAATATACAAATTCACTCAGTAAAAATAATTTATTAAAATTATTATTTAAAAATTTATCTTCCATGATAATGCAGACGATTTCCATATTGGAGAAATAGTATAACACTAAAGAAAAAAAAAAAAGAAAAAACAATTTTATTCTCAATATTACGTTTAAAATATATAAATATAACTTTATTTTGAATTACCGCAGAACGATGGTTCAACCAATAGTTTTAAAGGTATTGGTGAGCTCTTCTAAAGAATACCCATCATGAAAATTTACTCCCCTCGAGGGGGACTTCGCATACACATTTTGTTTTGCCCAGTTGATTATCTCCATTACAAATATTTCTTTTAAATTTCATAACGATTATTAAAAAATAATTCTCTTTATGCACATTTATACAAAATTTTGTCCTATACCACCATGTTAAAAATTTAGAAAAAGTTGGTAGGCACTAATTTATGCCAAGGCGTAACAACATACCAATTTGTATGAATTTCTGTGCAGTAGTTCCTGAGATACAGTTGCCAAAAAAATTTGTCACGCACACACACACACACACACACACACACACACACACACACACACACACACAGAGAGAGAGAGAGAGAGAGAGAGAGAGAGATAGACAGACATTTTCCAAAAATGGTCAAATCCTGTTCTACAGCTCTCAAAACGTGTAAATCTATCAAAAACCCGAGGTCTAAAATTTTTACGAATCCAATACTTTCGTCTATTGAATATAGAAGAAAATAATAATGAAAAATTATTTTGTTTGTTGCCTTTGTAACTATACATATATATTACTCTGAATGTTTGCTAAAAATGCACAAAAAATTTAACGGAATCATTTTATATTTAATTAAAACAATGAAAATATTCCTGCTCGCAACACTGTAATTCAACTTGCTCGACTAATCAATTACACTAAGATGATGAGTGGACAGATTTTGACAGTATGACAGCTTTCAGTTTCAATCTTTCAGATCGTAAATCAAAATTATGCTGTCTGTCTCTCTGAAGTGAGATTTTCAGCTAGAGTTAATCCGTATGTCAGAGAGATGAAAAATGATTTTAGAATTCCTATTGTATCATTAAAGAATTCCAGATGTGTCTTTCTTTGGAGCTTTAGTGAAAATCGTGTCTCGACTTTTGGAATTTACAACATTAAAAAGTCATTTTGATACATGGAACAAGTCAATGTACAATATGAAAGATGAAAATTTAATTAACGTATTGTTAAAGATGTTTATATTTTTCTTTTGATTAATACTGAAAATCAAATTAGCGTTACAACTACATAATATATATTTTCCTAATGTATGTACTAAATTTTGAAAGTGCCGTTAATATGTAAATTAACTTCTTTAAAAATAAAATAAAAATGTATAATAAACGAAACAGAACACATTTTAATATTTATATTCAAGTTCTTTTACAATTCAAATGCATAAGTTAAATTCTTAAATGACATTTTTTTTTTTTTTCTTTTTTTTTTTTTTTTTTGTATGTGTGTGTATGTGAAAATATAGAGCCCTACTGTATACTGAATATTTAGCGCTCTAGATTTCAAATATGAAGTCCCGTATTAGAATATTAGTTTTGTCATGGATTTTCGTTATGTTTCGGTGTTATTTGTTTTTACTTGCAATATTATGACTTTACAGTGACATCCCAAACCCAAACACAATCAATATTTTTATTGAACCTTATCAAGTTTTCTTATGTAATTTCCACTCACTCCTATTTACTCATACTTTGGCAGTATGACTTCACAGAATTTGTGTCAAGAAATCCATGGAAAGTTCGAGATCTAAGCTTGCATGCTTCGAAGAGCTTCGAAACATCAGTAAACCTAAACTACTATTTTTTGAATTTTTTTTCGCCAAATCGCCAAATTTATCGCCAAGGCTGACCTCACTGAAAGTGAATGGACTGCTGCTTTATTTTCACTCTGCATGTAAAACTTCTTCCCATGGAACAGCACTGTATACGCAGGTATTTAATCCCTAATAAGAATGTACAAGTTAATTTAAGTTGAAAATGTCGTTTGTAATGTACATTGATATTAAAGAATAATATCAAGGACGACAGTTTTATTGTTGTTTGAGAATTAATTCCTTTCAATAATTCATTGATTTATTAGTTTCCATTATTATTTAGTTACAATTTTGGAATATAAATTCTCTATAAGCACATTAGTGAAACAAACTACACCTTTTCTATTTAGCATAAACTATATTAATATTAGAAATATATTTCTTAATTTCTAAAATTTTGCCATAATTCAGTTACATTCATAAAATCAATTACTCATTATTTGAAGAAAGATTTATAATAATCTTGTTAATTTCAAGAGTTTTTTTTTTTTTTTTTTTTTTTTTTTATCAGTGTTTATAAACCTTATAATGTTAAATGAAATAAGGTTATTTATTGTAACAAATGATACTTAATTTTCCTCTACATACCTTATGCGAAATAATTTAATCTTATGTAAGTAATAAAAACTAAATCAAGCAAATTTAATATTTGAGCAAAAAAACATATTATGTTTTTTCTTATGATAATTGTTAATTTAATTATGATTATCTAGATAGAAAAGTAAATAAATAAATAAATAAATGTTATTTCTAATGTTTCTTAAATGCAGCAATTATTTTATTATTACCTTTCATTTTTTTTTTTCTTCTCTTAATAAATTGAACCTAATTGTTTCGATATGTACCTTAAGGTGAACTATTAAAAATTAATTAGCAACCATTTTCCTTTAAGGAGCTTTGGCAATCTCTTAATTTTAGATTTCTAGGATTATATTTATGCTTTTGAATATATGTAATGATAATCCAATTATTATTATTATTATTATTATTTTAGTATTCGTCATAAATATTTTCTTTAAATACTCATTTTATACGTAAAATGCCAATGAATTTTTTTTTTTTTTTTTTTATTGTTTTTAATACAGACAGTGTGCTGTAAATCTTTATTATGGCACATATCTGCACGTTAAACTCATTAGCAACTTTATTAGCTGCCTTAAGTCCTTCTCATATTGGCTTTAATCTCATTTAATTATACTTTTTATAAATGCATAATGCGTTTTATAGGAATTTAAGTGAGAATTTGGAAATTAAATTAATAAACTAGTGTGTATCGCAGACAGGTAGTTTAATATGAAAAGACAAAAAATTAAAAGAAATGTTTGTAATTTATCTTAGGAAATTTAATTTATCTTAAAGTTAATTATTTTTTTTTCGATTAATTTTCTGGAAAGAAAATAAATTTGAATAAAACGAAGCAAATCTGAATATCTGTACACCAAACGTTTTATTTATTTATATGCTATTTATTTTTTAATATATTATTTTGGAGATATAATATGCAATAAATACACTTAAACTAAGTGTTTTACTTGTATTTTTTCACGCTCTACAGCAATTTGCATAAATTGTAATTTATTGTTATATTGTACAAAGACATTTGTATTACTAAGAATTTGAAAAAAAAAATTTAATTAAAAATTTCAATAAAAATATTGTTAGGCATAAATAGTTATAATTTTGAACAATAAAGAGCACAGGAAAGAAAAAATCTGTAAATTTACCTTAACATTTATATAGATTCTTCGTAATTTTTCAGATTTTTTTTCTTTTTCTTTTTTTTTTTTTTTTTCAGTTTAAAATAATAAATATTTTAATTTATCAATCTTTATTGTATATGTTCATATTGTCAATATTATATTTCTTAATAAAAATTAAAAATAAATGTTTGAACTTCGGAATAGATATGAATCATCACCATTATATGTTTCATAAACCAAATAAAGTAATATTTACCATTAAAATAAATATATTTATAATAGGGGTTTTGGTATCTCCGTTTACATTTCTCTGCAAATTTATACAAGACATATATATATATATATATATATATATATATATATATATATATATATATATTCTGTTATAATTTTTAAATTTGCACTGGACTGGTAAATTAGAGAAGTTAATTTATTTTCATGCAAAAAAAAAAAAAAAATGTCGTATTAATAAATTGTTTGAAAGGTAAATAATTAATGTAGTTAATACGATTAAAATAGAAAGATAATATATATATATATATATATATATATATTCTTTAATTAGAAAAATCTTAATTTTATATATTACATTCATTTGAACTAAAGAACATAGCTTTAAATTCAACTATTTTAAAAATTATATTACCGCATTATATTATTGAACATTTGTTTATGTATTTATTTTATTTTTATTTATTTATTTATTTATATTTTTTTCGCGCGATTATTGATTATTTTATGTTTCTAAAAAACAAGGAATTGGTTTTATAATGCATTTAAAAAAAAGTAATAATAATTTAAAGAAAATATGGTATAAAGCATATACCTAGTAAATTATCTATACATATAAGATCGTTTCTCCTGAGTGAGTGCGTAAGTGAGTGAATGAGTGGGTGTTTCAGTTTCATCATCGCTCAGCCCAAACGCCTGGACCTAGAATGATGAAATTTTGCAACAATGTTCCTTCTATTACGTAGATATTCACTAAGAAGCAATTTTGCAAAATTCGCCTCCCAAGGAGGAGGGGGGGGTGTAGGAGGAGGACGAAACGTGATTTAACAAAATTCTTTATATCTACATCATAAAAGCAAATAACCGTTTTTTTTTTTTTTTTTCCTAAAAAAAAAAGTTAATACAAAAAATAAAATTAAAGGATTTTTTTTTTTTTTTTTTGTGTCCCCCCGGGGGGGGGGATGGGGTAAAACGGATTTCGCATAATCCTATCTATCTCATACAAAAAAAGAACAATTATACGTGGGATTTTCGCTTTAAAATATAGCTAATGAAAATACCTAAAAAGCAATTTCTGGAATTATAGAAATTCAGCCCATAAAAGCGGGAGAGGACAAAACGTGATTTTAAATAAAATTTTATATCGAAAAAGAAAAAAAAAAAAAAAAATGAGATTTTTGCTCTAAAGTACATCCTCACACAAATATCTAAAAAACAATTTCTGAAATTTTAGAAATTCATCCCAGGTGGAACGGGAAGGGGGGGGGGGGTCTACGGGGCCAAAAAAAAAAAAAAAAAAAAAAAATAGAAATACACTTTGATCGTTCAAAATTGGTAGAGGTATGTTTTAGAGGCCTGCAAGCCGAATGAGGATATTTTCGAATGTGTAATATTAGGAGGGCGGGAAGAGGGGGACAGAGGGGCAAAAAAATAAAAATAGAGTTAGATCGCTCAAAATTGGTACATAGAGAATTTTGATACATAGAAATCGATTTCGAATATTTTCGAATTTGTAAAAAATTTAGGAGAGCTGGAAAATCGGGAAGGGGGGGGGAGGAGCAAAGCAATAGAAATAGTGACAGACTGTTCAGAATTGGCACTTATAGGATTTGGGAACTACAAATCGAATGCAGATATTTTCAAAAGCGAAAAATTATTAGGATAAAGGGGAACGGGGTTGGCGTAGGGGAAAAAATATATAAATAAGAATTAGAGCTTTAAAAATTATTATTATTTGGTTTTAAGGCCCGATAAATCGTTTACGGATAATTTCGAAAGTGTTGAATTATTATGAGGCGCAGGAAGGGGGGCAGGAGCAGGGGTAAAGATAAAGAAATTTTGATAGAATGTTTGAAATTAGTATTATTAGATTTAAAAGTCCGAGAAAACGATCGCAGATATTTTTAAAAGTGTAAAATAATTAGGAGGGGCAGGAACGGTGGCGAAGGGGCACGCGCGCCGTGTGTGCATGTATACTCATCCGCAGGCAGAGGGGGAACGGACTTATTATTTCACCGATGAGAGAAGATTTTTTTTTCTATTTATGTTTCTCCCTTGCGATAATATAGCGATTCATTAAAAGCGTCGAAAATAAATGCGCGCGCAGCGCAGAATGGCCTGATCTGTCGAAGGCAGTGGGCCAGGCACGACAATTTTCCAGACCAAAATTTTTTCTTTTCACTTTTTTTTTTTTTTTTCTTTTCCTTTTTTTCACATGATAAAAATTAATGCGATTTTGAAAATTCCTTAATTATAGTGATTCATTCAAAAAGAGTGACCAGCGAAGCAGGCGTTGCCTGCTAGTTCATACATATTAGTGTTTTACGTAAACAATCAGTGTCATTTATAAGAAAAATTAGACTAATGAGAGATTTCTCTGAGATATTTTCTCTCATATAGTTCTATTCGCCAGATTTTATGTCAGTATGAGGCTTTGAAATTAAAAGTTTTTATATTTCATTTTACAACACTATAAAATCTTTCTTGGCGTAAAATTAGCATTCTTATATTCATACAGCTTGCTTTTTAAGAAAGTCATAAAGTTTTTATGGCAGAAAGAAAGCTTTAAAATTCATAATAAAACCATATTTCTAAAATGTTTTATAAGCATTCTAAATCATTTAAAAACGCTGATTATTTCTACATGGGGACAGTTTAACTATATATTTACGTTCTCCTTTGTTTCATGAATGAATTTCGGCGATATATAAAACATGCGAACTCAATAAATTCACTACATTTGATTGATTTAATATAAGTTTTAATTTTTTATAAATTGTAGTTTTTTATTGTAGATTTATAGATTTTTATTTTTACATCACTTAATCTACCAAAAAAAAAAAAAAAAGAAAGTATAGAAAAGAAAAAGTGAAATAATTATAAACAAATGTTAAAAGAATTAAAAATGCTACTTATATATATATATATATATATAATTTTAATTTATAATACTTAACACTGAACTTCGAGTTGACATGCAAAATTACAATCTGCTACAGTATCCACAAATTTTCTCCACTAAAAATAATGCAATTCAATCCTTCTTTCTTTCTCTCTCATATGTAAATATGTGCGTAGGTGATTATAACTAAAGTTACGATTTCAAAACGCTATATTTATCAGAGCAAATGTGAGGCAATAAAATTTTGTTTGGGGGAGGGAAAAATAGATCCAACATTTTCCTATAGATGGCGCTGTCATGTAATG
The DNA here is from genome assembly GCA_963930645.1 of Salticus scenicus. Classification (NCBI taxonomy): domain Eukaryota; kingdom Metazoa; phylum Arthropoda; class Arachnida; order Araneae; family Salticidae; genus Salticus; species Salticus scenicus. Next base: position 81,001,446 of record OZ005652.1, on the reverse strand, counting down.
TCAGGGGAAACGCCTAAATTTACTCATTAAACTCAGGAATGTTGTTAGCAACGCAACGGAATAGCAGGAAACAATGGACTTCAAGGGTTTAATATATATATATATATATTTAACAAAAAGACAATAATACGTGTTTACAGCGGAAACAGTCATAGTGAAAAGAAAAAAAGAGGAGCTTCATGAAACAAATACATAACGAATAATTAATGGCACATTTAGGAACTATCTTTTTTTCTTTTGTCAAACAAAATTCCATTGTCTCATGATTGCTCTGGTAAAATATCAAATTGTTCTCATGGGTAGTTTTAAAATTACAGTGTTTTAAAATCGTAACTGTTGTATATGGGGGGGGAGGGGGTAATTTGTAGTGGATTAATAATTTGTTTTCTAGATATTAAGTATAATTTGTCTAGTCGTACGGTTAAATATTTATTGATGCCAGATTTCACATACACACGATATGAAAAGAAAAAATCTTTTCAGTTTAATGCGATCCATTCAATAACTTTTCTTCTGGAATCTTGCTTTTCTCGTTTCGTTCCCACATATATGTATATACTATTAAAATTATATTATTTGTATTATAACTGGACGATACTCTTTCGAGAAAATACGAAGAAAAATAAGTAATATAAACTTAATTTATTTTTATGATGTACTTAAAAATTACGCACTGTAATCTGTTTTAAATTATAAAATGCGAGAAAAGATTTGCTTAAAAAAAAAAAAAAAATACTTTGTAGATTCCAAATAGAAAAGAAAAATATGAATTAAATTTAAATTTATATATTATTTATTTTAGTTTAGTTTTATTTTTAACATGTGACTGTAAAAACGGGCGAAAAGTAGCTGATTCTATCTACATAATTTTTAATCCCGTTGTCTACAAAAAGCACATAACGTTTTTCGCATATATATATATACAGAGAGAGAGAGAGAGAGAGAGAGAGAGAGAGAGTAGGTGCTCCAGTGATAGGCATGCTCCAGGAATTGGCATATATCCCGAAATAATTAATAAATAAGAAAAATCATGAAATCATATATTTTACATACAAGAATTTTAACATTTTATGTCAAACACTGGAGCATAGGATGCTAATAACTAGTAAAATGAATAATTAGCAGTGTCAAACACTGGAACATAGGGGGCCAATTACTGATAAAATGAAAAACTGGCAATGTCAATTACTGGAACACTGAGTGGGTGTCAAATAAAAATTCATTTAAAAAAAATAATTTTTATCGAATGTATATAGTTTAACATAATGTGGTTCTGAATGTCTTTCATATCATATGTACTAACTTAAGATTTCCAAAAATATTTTCTGATGACTAGAACATTAAAAACATCAGAGATTGCTGTAAAAGTATCAATCACTGGTGCACTTACCCTATATATATATAAGTAATTAGAACATTCTATTAAGGCTTTTATTTTAATTTATGAACGGCCTGAATTTTTTTGAAATAGGCCGGAAATAGGACGATTTTTTATAATAGTAAAATGCATCGCCAGTGGAAGTTTGAACGAAATCTAGCAAATATTTTTTGAATTATTCTGAACGAAAAAATTAATATTCATGGTAGCTATACATAAGACCTGGGAAAAGGCGCTTTGTATTAATATTTTGCTCTCCCTCAGGCAATTAAATTATTGTTTAATTATTTAAACCTGGTTATAATTTTATACTTTTTTATTCATTCTTTCTTCTTTCTTTTACACGAATAATTTTCGAAAAAATAAATTATTTAATTTTAAAACAAATCATTAGATAAAGCTACATTTTGTTTTCTCAAAATTTATTCTAAAATCGCTATTAGACTTATGAAAAATAATTTTCCAAGTCTTTTTACATTTATACAAGTGTAAACAAATTTTACAAAGTAGAATATGATAGATTTTGAGCAAATATTTGAAAATTATTTTGAAAACTTTATAAAACTGTTAACATAATGCAAAGGATTACAAATACATTTTAAATTTTACATAAACAATGCGATATACACATATTAATGCAAAACAATTTATTTAAAAGTAATTTAGAATATTGCGTACTGAATTCTTTAAAGGGCATATTTTATTTTAATCCTGCAGTTAACTCCTAATGTGTTTAAAATTTTAACAGACAATTTATTCTGTGTAAGGCTACTTAAATTAGTTCTAAATCTATTAAAATTCTTCATCCTCATAAAAGTGCTGCTGGGGCTTATTTTAAAGCTTTAAGTGGATTATTTTCATTCCAAAAGTATTAAACTACTTAAGAATAGAGATAGATATTTCAATAATACTTTACTAGGTCATTCAAAACAAATAAATTCATTTTAATAGGTTGATATCATTTTGAAGGATTTTATCACGAAACTTTATCTTAAAAATATTTCAAATTATTGTAATTTATTCATAACCAGCAAAATATATTATGTAATATTCTGTACATATTTCACTGTTCATATATAAAATGTGGTTAAGAAAATGATTGTCTTAAAATTATTATTTATTTCCTTAAGATAAATTAAGCAAATAATAATAATAATAATAATAAAAACTTGTGTTTAAATTAATTACTTTTTTTTTAGAATTCGAAGTAAATATTTGCTCTATGTGCATTGCTAGGTGGTTAAGTGTTGCTAGGCTTGAGTTCATCGCAACAGGTTTTAGGAAAACCGACTTGATTTTACTTTCTTATATAAGACGATTTATGAGAGGGGGGAAAAAAGAAAAACTTCTCAATTTATGTTTTTGAATTAAATGGAATAATTTTCCTAAAATTCTGTATATGCATCTAGGATAGGTTTGACTAGGAGTTTAATGTCAATATCGTCAAGTACTTGGAAAATCCCTGCATGAGTCTCCTTTCCTTTCTTTGAAATCCTTACATATCAAAAATTGGATATTAGATTTTCATGTAGGTTACAGATTAAATCCAGAAATCTACAGCTTTCTATGGTCTTTTCATTCAGATAGGAAGATGATGGTAAAAGTCCGTTTGACCCTCCTTTTCATTTCTTTTCATTTCTTTCTTTATTATTATTATTATTATTATTTTTTTTTTTTTTTTTTGGGGGGGGGGTCCAAAAATTGGTGATATATATATATATATATATATATATATATATATATATATTAGGGCAAGGAATTTATGATTTTTTTTATTTATTTATTTATTTATTTATTATTATTATTATTTTGATTATTATTATTATTATTTGTGATGTAAACGTATTTGTGATAAACCCATTTTTCATCATTTTCCCCCGGTAGTGAATTTTTGTACACATATTACATTTTAAAGTAATAGGAGGGAAGGGTCCAGACCGTCTATCTAAATGTAACCGATAATAACATTTCTCACAAACATATTCTTTAAATGTATTTTGTGGATGTGAATCTTTGATGATTTAATTAGTATATATTAAGGATATTTAATGGATACGAATTCTTTTTATTTTTTTATATATAAGAAAAACAGAATACGAATAGATTCAAATTAGTACTTTTAAAACCAGTTTTCGTTATATAAATTGGTGTAAAACATTGTTTTTTTTTTTTTTTTTTTTTTTTTCCTTACTTAAAAGAAAAAAAAAATAATTGTTTAATTAAATAATCTATTTAGGTCATGGAACAGAAATTTGTTTTATTAAGTAATTAAAGCCATAATTATCTATGAAAGATTTCAATTTGTCCAATAATAAAATCCCAAATTTCTCGAAAAAAAAGCCGAAATTAGCACTCGAAACTGATGTTATTGCTTCCCAGAACGGTGTATTGAGAAAAATGTGAAGTAAGTGAAAAATGTTATCCATGTTTTTTAATTAATTAAATGAAAATATTGTAACAGAAAAATTATGTAACACCTGTATAAGTGTACTGAATATATATATAACCGTGATATAAAATGAATAAAATAAAAATAAAAGATTATTAAAAGGGAAAGAAAGAGGCATGTCTTTTTTTTTTTTTTTTTTTTATTATTTTATTTTTACATAGATTTAAGCGGATTTGTTATAATACAAAAAAGTATTGTATTAAAAAAAAAATGTATATCATGTGAATTGGCGATAAATAATTTAAAATGACATAAGAAAGAAGTAACAAATTTTCAGTATTTAGGTACTCTTATCTCGTCGAAAAATAAACTAACGACGATTTGAAGGAATATGCACTAAATTTTGTTTTCATAAATAATTAAATTTAAATCACATCTCTTTACTGTAATTCCATCAATTTATAAAACAGACAGTTAATTTTTTAATAAAATTTTTAGTAGAATATATTATTGCTTCAGTCAGACATTTTGCTTGGTCATCATCTGCTGTGTTCATTTTGAATATGCTAGGACGTTTTACACATTGATAAAATTTTTAAAAAGTATATTTAACTAAAATTAAGAAAAAAAAAATTGCAAGTAAATGTGTTAACGAATTCTAAATAAACCAATTTCGTATTTTAAGGTGAAAGCCAGTTATTTCTTTTATTTCAATTCTTTATTTCTTTTTACTCTTTTTGTATATTTATAACAATAAAAAAAAAAATCTTTTCCTTCCACCCCTCTCGAAAATTGAATTTTGGCACCGAAGTATCTCGAATGCTCCTCGCGAAATTCTTCACTTACACAGTTGCGATAGCTACTTCAATTTATCTCCAAATTGGTAAGAAAAATTAAAAAGTCGCCAAGTGGATACTATACAAAAGCTGTACAAAAAGAGCTTTAAGAAATGGCCATGGTAACTGCTATTAAAGAATGCAACACAGTTACTCGTGATTTTATAGAGTGAGAATATACTAAAAAATCATATCGTACTAAATTATTTCTATTTTGTACAAAATTTTTAATCTCATTCTTAGATAACAAAATTAGACTTAAATATTTTATTTATTTATTTTAAATAATTGACTTTATCTCACGACATTTGGAAAATGTTTTTGATTTAGGTGGATATATGGTGATATACAAGCAGCAAATTTAGTAATAGAATTATTTGGAAATACCGATTGCTATACGGGCTGATTAATACTTAAAAATGAAGAAATAAAACATGTACTCAAATTTTCCGTCATTAATGTTTTGTGAAAACATAATATGGGAAATTAAAATAATTTGAATAAAAATATGCTCATTTGATTATCTTAGAACAGATTAATTCCGATAACAGTCTCAAAAATTTCAAAATTTCTTCTTTTAGGCTATATAATCCAAATATGCATCATACTTCTTTTTGTTCTTATACAGACACACACACACACCCATATATATATAGAGAGATATATATAGATATAGATAGATAGATAGATAGATAGGTAGATTTCACACATAATTTATCTGCTTAGAATAAATATTAATTAATTTAATAATGATCAATAATGGTTTTAAGTGTTACATTTCAGTATGTAATAACTAAAGTATAAAAATATAAACACATTTACATTTCTTCAAAACTCATTTAGAATATTAAAGATACGAAAATACATACATATGAGGACATTTACTTCAATCTTTAAAGTATATAAATATATATATATTTCATTTATAAAGAAAAGATGGCAACATAATGCAAGAAAATTCTGAAATTTTAAACCGTGAATGATTTATGTTCTTACTTTGAATATTTCTGGAGAATTTTTCTCATAAAGTGTCATATATTTATCATTCTAGAAAGATAGAAACCATTACTAACTTTACTTTGAACCACCAATATATCATATGTATATAGCGAGATAGTAAATCTAAAATATTTTGGTGAGCTGAAAACAGAATATATACCATTAGGCTATATTCCTCGACGTATATATTATGTATGTTAGGCATACTAAGTAAACACATTATATTGTACAATAAATTTTAATATTTTATATTTATGATATTCTTATGTCATTTTCTGTCAGACATAATGCTATAAATTCTACATTTAATATGTATTTTTTTTTTTAATATTATGTATGTGTTTTCTATTTATTTCCGTAGTGATTTTGTTTTTGTTTAAAATAATATGTAAACTGTAGATAAAATATTGTAGTTACTAACTAATTTACTAACCAATATTTGTATTTACTAACCAATTATATTAATATTTGAACCACATACATTTCTATACATGTATCATAATTACAATATTTCTAAACTAAGATATTTTGCGTTATTATTTTATTGAAATAATAAAATGTCCACATGCAAAGCCAGATGCGTAGTTTGAAATAGAACAATATTTTTATAATAAAGCTATTTTACTGTTAAATTCGTTTAAAATTTTATTTAATTATTATAATTATAACTATCGTATGGAGGACTATTATTCTCAATCCACGGATAGAACGTTGTCGCTAGTTTTACGATGGTTGGACATTTATCGAAATCGAAAATATAATTGAATAATTTGAAAGCGATGGTATAATGTGAAAAAAAACTAATAGTCCTCCTTACTAAACTAAATTCTGCTTTTGTCACGATTTCATAAAAATCTTTTTTTTTTTTTTTTTTTTTTTTTTTTTTTCTTTCTTGTAAGAAAAAGAAAAGAAAATTGATAATAATCAGTATCGAAAAAGTTGAAGAAGCTTTCCTTTAGACAAAAAATATATAATTTATTTTAATTTTTTAATTGTTTCCAAAAAAAAAAAATTACGTGTTAATTAAAACAAAATTTTTAAGTGAAAATAAATTTACGCGTAAATATTAAAATTGATATAAAACTTTGTGAAAAATTAAACTTGCAGGGTAAAATAGACGTCATTATAGCTCTAAAGATATTTTAATTTTATTATTATTATTACTATTGTTATTATAAAAATTAATTTATGAATTATTTCTTTGATAGAGCATTAGCTTACAAGCTTCTTGGCGACATATAAATTTTTATTCTCGTTTCGTTGAGGATTTAAAATGGCTAACGCAATTGCACAAGTAAAGACTTTGGCGAGAAATATCCGAGCTAATTCGGTGTCAAATTTCAAATTTCTCAAAGGGGTTCTAACATTTGTGCACATTCTTATTTGTATTATTTATATTATAGAACACTAGCTAGAGTTCGGACACTTGCTATCTGCTAAAGGTGTCTGTACCATTTCAGTTATATAGAACCAAGTTAATGTCAATATATTGCCTTAATGGTTTAGAAGCAAAGTATTTTGAAGATACATTCTTTTGACAACCATTGATTTAAGAACTTTCATAAGAGATCAATAATAAATTTAAAGCATATCTATATTCAAAAAGCAGCTTTTGATTATAGAAAGTTCGTTTGTTAAATTAACACAATACTCAATTATTTGTCTTTTAATGTCTTATTAAACGTATCAAACTTTACTTCGATGTGGCTTTTTTTTAACATAAATCTGTAGCAATAAAGAAATTTTCTCTTTGTTGTCATGTCGTATCAGTACTTATTAGACTGTAAGAAATAATACAGAAATAATAATATTAGTTGTACGAAGAATGTATTTTAATGTATTTACAGTTGGTAAAAAATGTATTTTCTGTATCACTATATATGTTTTATGTCAAAGGGTTATTTTTATTTTATTTTATTTTATTTATTATTATTATTGTTTTTTTTTTTATTTTTCTATATTTCTTTATGTTTCGTCGAATAAAACATTTCAAATTTCATCTACATATAATAAAATAAAAATAAAAAGAAGTTACGAATTACTCTTAGACATAAATACTGTCTTTAGACATAAATTCTTTATTCTGGCAATCCATAAATTTATAAGGTTTTTAAAATGCCAGAAATTCAGTATTGGGTACATTAGTGCACATTAATTATAACAAAATAATGCATTCTGGCAGTCCATAAATTTATAAGGTTTTTCTTGAAAAAGCCAGAAATTCAGTATTGGGTACATTAGTGTAAATTAATTATAACAAAATAATGCATAAAGAATAATACAGCAAAACACTAATATCCATTACCGAGGAGAGCACATTTTTCCTGGAGAAGAAACACAAGAAATATAATTAATAATTTTAGAAACATATATTTCATCATTAAAATTAACGTTTATTAATGTAAAAATAATTTATTATTATAAGTTTTTTTTTTTTTTTTTTTTTTTTTTTTATCGCCAATTTTATTAAAATTAGTAATCATTTTGCCTTTTTATAACAATAAATGCGTTTTTATAAAGCAAACAAAGTATAAATTAAGTGATGAAATTCTAGATTAAATCTATGTTAGTAAGGCAAATGTTCTAATATTAAGATTCTCACTAGCATACTGTAAATAAATGCGTCGGAAATTCCGGCATACATGTGTCTAAATACGTAAGCATGCCAAATTTCATACAGCATACGTGTTTGAATTTAAGGCACATACGTGTCTTTTTTTATTTATGGAATAACAAGGAAACATTCAAAAGGTGTCGTCTTCAAAACATATTGAATATATATATATATATATATATATGCGATTCTACTCTTCATAAAACACCAGAAAGGTAAAAAAAAAATTATCGGCTGAAATGAACTACAGCGATCACAAAAAATTATCAAAATTAAACAAATTTGGCGATTTCACACTGTTGGACGATTAATTTTGAGTACTTGGCGGAGAAGCAAAGCACGGTTCTGTTCGTACACGGCAATCTCGGTGCTAGCAAACTTATCACCTAACAGCGCTAAATCGCCAAAAATGCCTAAATTTGATTTTTTTTGTGGCCCTTGTAATTCATTTCAGGCGATAATTCTTTCACTTTCTGGTGTTTGATGAAAGAGTAGAATCATATATATATATATATATATATATATATATTTCAATATTTTTTGAAGACGACACTTTTTGAATGTTTCCTTGTAAGATAACTGTCAGAATAAGGTTGTTGAGTCTGAAATTAAAACACATTACATTTTTGACACTTAAAATTTCAGAATTTTTTACAATTCTGATATATTATTAATGAATATATTATTTTATAAAATAAGTAGTGTACGAAGTAGAATAAGTAATATACAGTCGGTGACAAAAGAGTCCGAACACTAGCAAAAATAACTATGTAAAAAAAGTACACTTCATACGGTTTTGTTAAATAAATCCTTATCGAATCCTGTTCTTAGTCTGTCTAATAACATGATTCGATAAGGATTTATTTAACAAAACAGTATTAAGTGCACTTTTTTACATACACATGAGTTCAGATACTTTTGTTACCGACTGTATGTAAACTGTGCTAGCTTTAAGGGGATTTGGCACCTTTGACTGCACCGCTGAAGTACATTTTTTATAAGTACTTATATTTTCATTTAATATTAATAATTTGAAATATAGATATATATTTTTTTCTATAAAATTTTTATTAAGACAACATTTTTTGGGGATTTTCGATAATTCGTTTAGAGACTTTAAATATTTACATAGCGTTTTCTTAATTTGCATTTTTTCATGAATTCTTGATCTTAAAAATGTTAAAATTTCTACATATATTTAAGAAGAGACTTAATATTTATCTTGAATGCTTAATAGAACCTGACTAAGAGAATTAGGGATTAGGATTCAGTGAAAAATCCCCTTTTTTTTTACTTAGAATGTAATAGCGACCAAAAGTTGTATTTTTGATTGAATAAGAAAAAGGCTGGATTTCAGTTTTTTTTTTTCTTTGGAACATATCCTTTGGTCCCACGTTTACTCCAAAATGTCAGAAATATCAAATATATATATATATATATATATATATATATATATATTAATATTTTTATAACTACTAATATTGAGTTATTATTATTAGCCTCAGTGTGTCTTAAAATGTTATTTTGTTACTACTAGTGCTAATATCTTATCAATTGATAAATATTGTAGCACTTAACTAAACAATTATGGTTTTTGCTGCTAGAGTAAAAAAAAAAAAAAAAAAACTCCATGTACCCACTCTATCGTTTATGTCTGTTCAAATATTTATTAATCTTTTTATCCGCATCTTATACTTAGGCACACCCTTTTTTCTTCTATGTAATGGCAATAAAAGGTTGACCTAAATTTTATTTAAGGGATGTGCAAAATCTGAATGTTATTTAACAGAATCTTGAGGGTCCACAGTTGTATCATAAATGTGATAAGGTTCAACAAATTGGACTTTTTTTTTTTTTTTTTTTTTTTTTAAGGCACAATTGTTTATTTATTTAATATTGCTACATATTTATCCACACGAAATTAATATTGAGTTATTATTATTAGTCTCAGTGTGTCTTAAAATGTTGTTTCGTTACTACAAGTGCCAATATCTTATCAATTGATAAATATTGTAGCACTTAACTAAACAATTATGATTTTTGCTGCTTGAGTAAAACAAAAACTTATTCTACCCACTCTATCGTTCATGTCTGTTCAAAGATTTATTAATCTTTTTATCCGCAACTTATACGTATTCACACATTTTTTTTTTTCCTTTCTTTTATTTGAACACTTCTGTTCATCATTAAATTTCATAGTAAATCATGAATTTTTAATTATTTATTAGACATAAGTTCATAGTTATTCATATGAAGGTAATAATTGTTATTAATTTAATTGTAAAGATATCTTAAAATGTTATGCGATTACTACTATTGCTAATACCTGATCAATCAACAAATATAACATCACATAATTAAGCAATTGTAATTTTTACTTCTATTATCTACAAAACCTCAAGGTGTCTTTTATCCTTTCATTCGAAATTTATAGGCTTACACCCCTCTATACTTTCAGTTTATTTATTTATTTATTTTTTTAATCATGTACTTTTATTGGTTATTCATTTAATATCACCGAATATTTATTCACACAAAACTAACATTAAGTTACTATTTTAATTGTGAGAGCATGTTGAATTTAATGTAGTTAATATTAGTACTAACACCTCAAAGTTATATAGTCACTATTAGTGCTAATACCTAATCCATCAACAAATATCGCATCCCATAACTGAACGATTTTAATTTTTGCTTTTCTTGCCTACAAAACCTCAAGCACCACTCTATCATTTATGCTTGTTCAAACATTTATTTATCCTTTTATCCGTAATTTATAAGCTCACACTCCCTTTCATGCTCCCTTTCCGTGTACGAGCTCAGTATACATTCCTTTACGTAACGAACTGAACTATTCGCTTTTGATGCCACACACACAATGCAAAGAAAAGGGACCAACGAGCAGACAAGAACGAAGTGCTTAGCAAGCTCTGAGGTCATCCACGCTTATATATTGATCGGATTGTCATTCCTGCGAGAGCCCAGCACTAGAGGCATGCATAATAACTCTGTGCTATGCTAGAGTAAAGAAAAGGAAAAATGAGTACCGCTAGGAGAGAGAAAATTGAAGGTATATAAAGATAGATATTTATACGTAGAGTGTTATGAAGTAATGTCGAATAAAATTTCCGATATATTAGATTATTGCCCAAATTTCGGGTTAGGAGAAGACTTTGTTGTGCTGCAAAATAGCAGTCTGTGAATATTTGATTAGAGGTATTGATTAAGTGTTGTGATAAATCACATTTAATACTATTGACGTAATAAAAATTCATAGTTTCTTTATTAACTGAAGTATTTGTTGGAATAAAAGAACGGGGAGACACGATAAAGGAAATATAAAAACTGTTAAGAGCGAAAAAAATATTAAATATGTATAAATATAAATTTTGTTAGGTATTATTATATTAAATATACTAGATTATTCTTTAAATTGCATATTTGTTATTATTATTTATTTATTTATTTTTTTTTTAAATATATTTTAAAGTTTTTAACCTGTTATAAATTTGTTTTTACTATCAATTAATTGTTTTTACAAATAATATTTATATTGTTCGATTGAGTAATTCAGATAAAATCTTAAATAATAACTCTGTACCGTGTTAAAAAGAAGGGGGAATCAGTATTTCTAGAACAGATACAATTAATAACAATTCAGAAAGAAAAGAGAGCAAGAGAGAGATTATTAATGTAAAAATTAATGCCATTAGGATTCTTTTGATTTTCTAATTAAATATATATATATATATATATATTTATTTATTTTCCAAATTTTTAGACGCATAAAAGAATTCATTGTATTAATAGAGGAAAAGGATGGTAATTGTATATTTACTTTTGTTTCTCAAAATGCGACCGAAAAAAATTACTGCGAATTATTAATGTCAGATATTAATTATATGCTTTGATTAATTGCAATTTATTTTAACATCATCACTGAAACAAAATAATATTAATTATTATTTTTTTTCTATTTAGCACTGCTTTTTTTTTAGCATTGCTCAAAGTCATTAAAGAAAGTAATTTTTTTCTTCATGCAGAAAGTATATATATATATATTTCTCTAGCAGAAAAGGAACAACTAAATAATCTATACAAAATGTGATAATGATTTTTCTTCCCACAATTTAAGTATGATAAATTATAAATCTTTGTACGATTTATTTAAACATGAATAACCAGATAAATGCGTAAGTAAACAATTTTCTTAATACAAATATTCTTTTTTAAGAAGCTTTAAACAAACAGGTAATCATTTAAATTATCTATTTTTCTTCAATGCGTATTTTCAACAAACACGAAATACTGATGATGTGAATTACAGCTGTAAATTAGAAAATTTCACTTAGCGGGAATTCTTTTTTTACAGATTTAAATACACACATATATATATATCTTTAAGAGTATACTTAAGGTATAGTGCCTAGTGTTGCAAGCTCTTATAACCAAATTCTTAAAATACTGTAAATATATATATATGTATATATATATCCTCCCTAATAGCGCTGTAATCGCTTTTTTTTTCCTCAAACCGTAAAAACTGAATAAAAGTTGATCGGCTTTTCCCAGTTACGTCTGCTCAGTCATGTGAACTAAGCACATAAATAACCAATGAATGCATTCGTTTCGGTTTTACAAGCAATGAACTCGATCGCACTGACCTCTGGCGAGAAGCTTAATATTTAGGGCACTGATTTGTTGGTTTCTTTTATTTGTTGTATTTAAGGGTACATGAGATGATGTGATTTAATTCAATGAGTTTGATAATATGCAGCTTTTTAATGTGGAAAACGCAAAATTATAATATTTTCATTGTTATATCATTTCAAAGTTCTTCAAATAATATTTTCAAACGTATAGAAATATTATAAATTAAAAATTATTTCTCTTGGGTATTAAATTTGGAGTATAACCAATTACTTTAAAATGATCCTTGCGAATTCCTTTTCATCCAATCCTTTTAAAACCTTGAATAAACGTTTATCAATTTATTTGTCACCAAACCAGGCATCCATTTTGAAACAAAGAAATTATTATGATTCTAATGAACACTTAGATTCAGATGAATGCCAAAAAATGATCTGAATTCTGCATTCTGCATTCTACATTCTACATTCTTTTTTTTTTTTAACTGATGATGTCTGTATTGTAGATATAAAAAAATTCCGGGTAGCTATGTTTAGCTATATACTCAAAACTTGTAATAAAGAAATTGAATATTTAAAAGAATTTATAATTCGCATGGTAGATTTTGAAATATGCCTTTTTTTTTTTTTTTTTTTTTTTTCTGCATTTTCTTTTATTATCAAGCTGGTCAGTTTTCCTCTATTTAAAAAAAAAAAAAAAAAAAAAAAAAAAAAAAAAAACACGCTTAAAGCACATAATTTGAAATATTTCAAGGCAGTACTTCATTTAAACTTAATTTCGAAGTCTCTTGTCTCCTTAAAATATTTCGTGCATGCGTTCCCTCAAAGTTAGAACTAAATATACATTGCTAATAAAAATCAGAAAAACTGCACTAAAGAAGCCACTACGTTCTATATATAATAATAAAAAAAAAGTTCAACATATTTTTAAATTTTGGAAAAATGTTTATTTAGCGTAATTGCAATTGGCGTAATTTAGTGTAATTGCTCTAAAATTAGCAGTTCTTAAAAAGGATTATGAGCGCTTTCAAATAATGCATTTATTTAATTGTATTAGGTTTTACATTTCTAATAAAACGAGTAACTCTTTGTTAGATCTTTTAAATATTAAATAAACAATATTTCATAAATGCTTTTTCATAACTGGAATGAACGTAATATAAACATACAAATACTTAATAAGTTTTATATTATAGCTATCAATCGTTCCACCTTTTGGATAACGGCATATTGATGAAAAAATTTTCATCTTATTTAATGGTAGAGAACTGTTCCAAAAGATTAGAAAAATACAAGTATCTAAAATTTTGTAGCGGTTAACTGCTATGCATCAGCTATGAAGTTTAAATAGTTTTTTCACAAAAAAATTCCGCATTTTTCTTTTATAAACTTTCCAGTTTTTCGTGTATTTACTCTAAAAATGTGCTTGTCTTAAAATTTATGAATGACAAATTATGCATTTTCTTAACTCTTATTTAATTCCTAAGTTGTAGACCTTAGAGAAATTTTAATTAACTTTTTAAAATATTGGATAAAAAATATGTTATAGCAGATAAGAAAAATATGCACTGATAGTGAAAAGAGTAATTAAAAACAGAAATATTGATATATACTTAAAAAAAAAAAAAAAGAGAGAGAGAGAGAGAGAGAGAGAGAGAGAGAGAAGGGGTGAGGGGGGTATTTAAAATGCATTTGGACTTAATACGACCAAAATTGTCACTAAATTTCACCAAGATGCATCCAATATATGGCAAAATGTATCATCTTATCGGGAAAATGATGCAGAATTAAACGTAAAGTTATGAAATTATAAGATTTGATTACACAGTTGTAGCTATTGAGATGATACAATCTGGTGCAAATTAGCAGCTAATTTCTAACAGGAAAATAATGTTTTTTTTTTTTTTTTTTTTTTTTTTAAATAAATTGATCAATGAATTTTCAAGATACTTCTTTTATACGTATACAGATACAGTAAAAATAATGTATATTAATGTTCTACAATTCATACAACAAATAGTAAGAAAAAATCGAAAAAAAAATATTTTTAATATAAATTTGCATTAACAACATAAAATTATCAAATTATGAGATTTAATTACACAGTTGCAGCCATCCAGATGATAAAATCTGGTGCAAATTAGCTGCTAATTTCTAACAGGGAAATAATGCTTTTTTTTTTTTTTTTTTTTTTTAATCATAAATTGATCAATGAATTTTTAAGATAATCCTTTTATACGTATACATATACAGTAAAAATAATGTATATTAATGTTATGAAATTCATACAATAAGTAGTAAGAAAAAATCGAAAAAAAAATATTTTTAATATAAATTTGCATTAAAAACATCGAAATTTGCATTTTTAATATATATATATATATATAAAAAAAAGATATATATAGAGAGAGAGCATTTTCAAAGCATATTAAGAAAACTGTTTAAAATCTCTATTTTTATGTGAACTTCTTCTTCTTTTTTTTTTTTTTTTTTTTTTTTTTTTGTTGAAACTTATTATAAACTAGGAAGCTTTACCTACTTAACTAATCACTATATTTAGAAAAAAAAAAATCATCATAAAATAAACTTCTTTATATATATATATATAAATATATATATATATATAAATATATTTGAACTTTTCGAGACCCGCTGCCTTTGGCAGAGTCTTCACCGACTACTTCAAATCGATTTCTGGTCTCCGTTTCTTGCATCGGCGCCTTTACTGGACATTCCAATAAATGTGGTAACTATATGATAAATAGCGGTACTATTATTCAATAACTTCGCTTTTTGAAGACATATTTTTCAGACAGATTAACGTCTCCAATCTATGACAAAACGTGGAAGCACTAGACCATCTCCAAGAAGCAAAAAATTTTATTAAATAAAGAAAATATAATGAAATTTTTTAAAAATCAGGCTTTCAGGTGCATCAATAGATGTGAAGACGATTCTGCAAGCAAAATCGTATCACACTGCAATGAGCTGTTTGCTTATAAGAAAACTAATACATCGCTATACTTAACTTCATTTTTTGTCACTTTCTCGTCATATATACAACTAAGGATACTGTGAAGACACTGGAAAATTTTCTTTTATTTCCATCTTTTCTTTTAATTATCTGCAAAATTAACGCATTGGCCGGTTGAGGATCGAACCCACGGCCTTCGCTTTATCAGTTTAACTCTCTAACTAACTGATCTAATGTGCAACCGAAAGGCTTCTTACATTTACGTTTGTATCGCCAGAGCAAATCATTTCAGAAATTTATATATATTATTTATTTAAAATAAATAAATAAATAAATAAAAGTTCGGAAATCGGGTCTCGGGATTCATCAAGAGAGATCAAAGTGGAACTTCTTGCAGAAATCTGGAAAAATCATGCAAAAATCAGCCGCTTCCTTGCAAAGCGGCGGACATACACACATCTTCTTTTATTGTATGTAAATATTGATTTTTTTTTTTTTTTTTTTTTTTTTTTTTTTTTATGATTTAGATATAATTTTATGCGTATAACTATATGCTGTTTGTAAAAAGATATATGGGATGCAGAAAAAGAAATCCAGCAAGTAAATGAAAAACATTAAGAATTCAGATGATGGCTCTAAAGAATTATTTCTAAATTACACTCGTTATGATGATCAAAGGTAATTACATGGTTATTAATGATATTTAAATCTACTTTTGAAGAAAGAATGAAAATTTTCTTTCATTTTACTTTTATTTATTTTCTGAAATTCATCTTTTTATGAGTAACAGAAAAAAATAAAAAAATATTCAATATGCGTTTACTAAATTTAGTGTAGTATTGAAAGTTGCTTTATAACATGAAGAGCATAAATGTCATATATATTTTCTTTTCGATTCAAAACTACTAAAAACGTCTTTTTTATTTTAGGATATTTTGCATTTTGCATTTTGCATTTTGCATTTTACTTTTTTTTTTTTTTTTTTTTTTTTTTTTTAAGGCAAACGACGTGTATTGGTCAGAAATTCCTTTTTATGAAATTTGTTTTTTCTCTAAACTTTCACTATCTATATTTTACTTTAGATCATAGCAAACGATAAAAGGGAAACCAATTCTACGATTCTTAAAGTTTTATTAAAACTAATAGAGATAATTTTATTAAAACATATTTAGGAAAAATCTTTTTAGATTAATCATTCTAAAACGTCATCCTAAGGACGTGAAATTGCACATTTATTTCCATTGCTAAATTGCTGAAATAAAAAGAAATAATCAGCTCATTTAATTCTATTTTCATAATATATTTTTTTTTCTTTTTACACACAACCATATATTTTGTCAATATATTTTTTTTTTTAATGTATGAGATATACACATGTTAAAAATATATTACCTATAGTACAGGAGGAATATCACTTTTAGAATGAAATTGATATTGTAATATTTTTCTCTCTCTCTCTCTCTGTCTCTCTCTCTCTCTCTCTTTTTTTTTTTTTTTTTTTTTTTTATAAAATAATTTTCGACAGTATAATATTTCTAAATACTTTCTCTAAATATAATAATATAATAGAAATAATAATATAATAGAAATGTCTATAATATTTCTAAATCTCTATACTTTTCTAAATTCGAAATATCAAAATATACGTCCATATATCAATTACGTTCCAAATATACAAACATCAAAATATACATTTATTGTATGTAGAGATTAAGAAAAAAATGTTTTACATTTTTTCTTATGCTTTAGATATAATTTTTCACGTCTCGAGATTTTGTGTTTTTATGAAGACATGAGGTGCAGAAACCGTAATAAAATATTTCCAACAAGTAAATGAAAAGCATTACGAATGCAAATGAGTGTTCTTTAGAATTCTTTTTAAATTACAGTCGTTATGTTGAACAAAAGTAATTATATGATAATGAATGATATTTAAATCTACTTTTTTAGAAAGAAAGAATAATGTTTCTCATTTTACTTTTATTTATTTTACGAAATTCATCTCTTTTTATGAGTAACAGGAAAAATAGTAAATTATTCAATATGTGTTTACTAAATTTAGTTTAATTTTGAGTTTGTTATAAGAAGAGCATATATGGCCTATGTATTTTCTTTTCGATTTAAAGCTATTAAAAATTCTTTGCTATTTTAGGATGCTTTGCACATTTTACCATTCATTTCCTTTATCATCTTTTTTTTTTTTTTTTTTTTTTTTTTTTTTTTTTTTAAAGGCAAACGAGGAACGGTGTCACAATTATAAATTTTGTTATTCTGTAAATTTTTAGTATCTATTTTTGACTTTAAGATCATAGCAAACAATAAAAAGAAAACAAATTCGTATATTGCTAAACAATTATTAAAAGTACTAGAGACGATTCCATTAGAACATATTAGAGAGACCTTCTTAGAATAATCGTTCTAAAACTTCATTCTAAGTACGAAGAATTGCACATTCATTTATTTTATTTTATTTTATTTTTTCAAAATTGATGAAGGAGAACGAAATGATCAGCTGATTTAATTCTATTTTCATAATATGTTTTCTTACTATACACAAACATATATTTTTTTCAATAAATTGTTTTAAAATGTATGAGATATAAAGACGTTAAAAATACATTACCAACATTACAGGAGGAATATCACTTTTAGAATAAAATTACTGATATTGTAAAATGCCCATGTATTTTTTATTTTATTTTATTTGTTTATATAGAATAAATTTACGAATGTATAGTATACCGCTTTCATACTTTCCAAATATCAAAAGATACGTCTCCTGATATTGTATATAACGGAAAACATCAGACACATACACTGAAAAAGAAAATGCCTTCTTTAAAAAATGAAAAATTACACTAGAAATATAAATAATGGTTCTTTATAATGGATTTTAAATTACAGTCGTTATGATGAAGGAAAACAATTACATAATAATTAATTCTAAGATTACATTTGCAGCACGTAAGGAGTATGTTTCCCATTTTAATTTAATGTATTTAATGAACCTCATTTGTTTCTGGAATAACAAGGGGAAAAAATATATTAAATATATTTTTACTAAATTTAATTTTGTTTCCAATATTATGTCATTAAATGCAGAGTATCCATCTCATATATATATTTGTTTCTATTCGAAACAAGCAAAAAAAAAAAAAAAAAAAAAAAAAAAAAATGCATTACTCTTTAAAGCAGGCTTTGCACTTCACCATTTTTTCCCTAGATCATCAATTTTTGTTAAGGCGAACGAAGGATAGCGGTCAGACATCCATTTTGTAAAATCTGTTTATTCTCTAAATGTGCATTCTCCAATTCCAAATTTAGATCGCAGTAAACAATGTAATGGGAACAATTACATTTATTTATTTTATTTTATTTATTTATTTATTTATTAAGATTTAATAAAATTAGTAGAGAAGATTTCATTAAAAGAAATTTGGGGAACGTTTTTTAGGAGGATTAAATAATTGAAAAAGGACATTTTTTTAATTGATCTAGTAGAAAAACAGTCTGCTCATTTCATGTTATTTTCATATTATTTTTATTTATTACCCTTAGACCTATATTTAACACTGATTTATTCTTGAATATGTAAGAGATAAAAACGCTATAAATATATCACTTGCATTACAAGAGGAAATTAACTCAAAGAATACAATGGATTTTTCTTCTGACAGTTTATACTCGAATTTAATTTTTTTTAATTTATTTATTTATTTTTTTTTTTTTTTATAAAAATGAAAATAATAATACATACCGTAGTTTCCTGCGTATAATCCGCAGGTCTAAATCAGTTTCACAATGTAAATTTTAATTAACAGAAAAGCAATCTTTAATGGATATCTTATCTTGATTTCATATATATTTGCAATTAAATTAAATTATCTGGTGTGAAACCAATTATTCTGACCTGCGGATTATACGAAGTTAAAAAACGGTAATTAACATTTTAGCTGCTAAATTTAACTGTAAAATGCGCTAAAATCTTGTTTTGTTTAGTTGATAATTTTTAATAGTATATTTAAAGTTGGACAAAAATCTGAAAATGTTTTATATTGGGTTACATAATTTAACTCTCTTTTAACGAACACACACACTCTCTCTCTCTGTATATATATATATATATATATATATATATATATATATATATATATATATACAGGGTGGCCATAGTTAAACTGCAATTATTCAAGGGGTGCTGGAAAGAAAACAACTGGGAATATTCCAGTGAAATTTGGTATCTACACGTTTCAGAACATGCGCAAATCACACATGAAAAAAAACAACAAAAAAATCGCCATTTTCACCCGATATATGGCACTGTACCGTATTTCAACGCTCACCGGTGGCATATACAACTTCCAAAACCGATAGACAGAGCATAATGGCATTCTAAGAAGCATATAAACAATATAAAACATCACTTATAGTTTATCAAAATTCCTTACAATTCGCTTCAGTAATTTAATTTTTACAATATCATGTAAAAAAAAAATTAACTTAAATTAAGATCACAAATTAAACAATTCATAAAGACTTTTTGGAAAACAATTAAACCATTATTTATTAAATGAAATTATCACATGATGTGCTCAATATGCGAACCACCAGATGCAACCACATGCTGAAAACTTAAAACAGCATGGCCCGCCGTCGCATTTAAAATCTCTGTTCTAACTCACCTCACGTGTCTCGTTATGCTAGATTTCAATTCAGCAAAAGAAGCATGTCGTTCTCTATGAACAGTATCATTCAAATGTCCCCACAGATAAAAATCACAAGGAGTAAAATCCTGTGAACGTGGGGGCCAAGCGTTTTCGAAATCCTTGCTCGGTCCTCACCAAAGGTATCATATAGCAATTTTTTAACTGGTTTAGCGATGTGAGGGGTTGCTCCGTCCTGCATAAATATCGTGGTTTCTAAACAATGTCTCTCTTGCAAATCTTGAATCAATTGTTCTCTCAACATCTCACCGTAGCTAGTCCCTGTAACGTTACAGCGTTTGGGACCACTTGGAGTTGGGGTCTCAAAGAAATATGGGCCCAAAAGAAAATCACAAGTCATTCCACACCATACAGTTACATAATCGGAATGGAGGGATTTTTCACGTTTAGCGTATTGGTTGCTCGTTCCCCATATCCTGCAGTTATGCGCATTTTCACTACCTGATAGTATAAAATGCGCCTCGTCAGTGAACAAGATCCTCTGTATCCAAGTGTCATCGTCACTGATTTTCGACAAGACAAAGTTTCCAAAATCAACTTTTTGGGTGTCATCATGAGGTTTCAATTCTTGAAGCATTTTAATTTTATGCGGAAAACTCCGAAGAATGTGGAGCAGCACTTTAGTCACAGTTGACCAGGGAAGAGATAATGTCCGAGGTAACACTTCTTGCGCTCACTTGTTGTAGCATACTGGCTCCTGAACTGCTACTCGTAGTAGCAATAACATCATCTTTCCGGATTTACTGGACGCCGCCCTCTTGTGTCTGGAATAACTCCCAATTCTCCTGTTTCTTCAAATTTAGAAATCCTATTTTTCAATCCACTGACACTCATTGGACCTCTTCTTCATCGTTTCATACGCCGGTATTCTTTCAGAGTAGCTGAATAATTGCTACCATTCTGAAAGAATATATTCACTAACAACGCACGTTCCTTCTTATTCAGTCATCATTGACCATTACTCAATGTGGTCTTGATTTTATGCTGTTCCATGGGCTTAAAATTTGCATATATGCCATACATAAGCATTGAAACACGGCACAGCGTCACCTATCGGGTGAAAATGGCGATTTTGTTTTCCGCATATTTGACTTGCGCATGTTCTGAAACGTGTAGATACCCAATTTCACTGGAATATTCAAAGAAGTTTTCTCTCCAGCACCCTTTTAACACTTATATATATATATATATCTATATATACATTTTTTTTTTTTTTTTTTTTTTTTTTTTTGTTGTTGTTTTTCATTGAAGTATTAAATTATTTTATTATTTAGTGAGACGCGCATCCATTGAAACATGTGTAATAGTAACAGTAGAACATGTATGCTGTTGTGCGTTTGTCGTTATCTCGAGCGAAATTTGCTAAATATGAGTTATTTTCATGTTGTATTAATGCCTTATCTTTTATTACTAATCATAAATATTAACGCATTTTATCATAAATAGGAAACTGAATGCAATATTATGTGGATTCTAAATTTGCCTTTAAAGCAAGCAATTTATTGAAAATTTACTAATAAATTATAGAGATTGCCCTTTCGTATATACTGAGACACTAAACACACAGGATATTAATAGTCTATAACACATATACTGCAAAAAAATTGAAAAAAAAAATATCGAAACATAAGGATCTAGAACAATATTTTCCTTGATCAGATAAAAATCTTTATTGCTTATTTAAATATATATATATATATTAATAATACATAAACTGTAAATGCAAAACACTTAGTATTTTCGTTTAAAAATTTAAAATATATATATATATATATATATATATATATATATATATATATATGCATCCTACTTTTTTTTTTTTTTTTTTTTTTGGCGGGGGGGGGGGGCATAAATACTTCTTTTTCACGTAACATACATTTAGAAAATAATATTAAACCGTTTCCTTGCATCGCAAATAAAAATAGATACTTCTCGATATATTGTGTAAAAAAGAAGACTATGAAATGCAGACACCGAAAAAAGAAATGAATTCTTGAAAAAGGTAAATAAAATGCATCAAAACATGTAAATGATGCTTTCATCTAATGCTTTTTAAATTACAGTCGTTATGATGAACAAAAGTAATTACATAATAATTAAGGATTTCTCAATCTACTTTTGCAACATGAATGAAATATATCTCTCATTTTAATTTTATTTTTTAATGCACTTCGTCTATTTCTAGAATAACTAGGAATAAAAAATAAAATAAAAATAAAAGTAAAAACTGTTAAATATATGTTTCTAAATTATTTTTGTTTTAAGTAAAGCATTAATTGAATTTTTTTTTTAAATTGAAACAAAGAAGATATGCGTTGCTATTTTAGCAAGTTTCTTTCTTAGATCATACATTTTTGTTAAGTGTAACGAAGGACGTTGGATAAACATTTATCGTTGAAAAATATTTTTCGGATATTTATTTTGGACTTTGTATCGCAGTAAACAATATAAAGGAAAAGAATAATAATTATATTCTACGATTTAATAAATGTAGTAGAAAAAAATTTCATTAGAAGAAATTTTGGAAAAACTTTTAAAATGGTTGAGCAAGTGAAATTGTGATTTTTCAAAATTTTTAAATATTTAAAAATAATCAACAAATGTAATCGCTTTACTTGCTATTATTTTGATTTATTCAATTATTTCTAAAATATAAACCGGGTGTCCCATAAATTTGTAGATATTTTTAAAAGTCATAAAACTTGAATAGATCAGTAGAATTAAACACGGTTTGCGGGAAAATTATGCACGTAAAAAGGATTTTTTTTTCCTCCTTTTGTAAGGAAAAATTATTGTTAAAAATGTGTATCGATAGAGGACGCGGTACGTGAGCAAATTGCATATTTCTTTATATATATGTGTGTATCCTATATACATTTGCATGCAAATGTCTACAAGAATGTAACTTCCATTGCATGTGTCCGCGATCGCCCCAAATTAGAGTTTGCAACCGAATTACACCACCAATAAGTGAAGCGTCAATCCCTGATTCTTTGCTGAGATAAAACAGTTTTATCAATAGTGTTTTATCCATCGCAATTAAAACTTCATCTTTGCACAATTAGGAAAAAATGTAAAAAATTGGACGCTATTCGTAAAATGGTGCAACTTGTAGGACTTATTGTTAAAAATGTGTATCGATAGAGGACGCGGTACGTGAGCAAATTGCATATTTCTTTATATATATGTGTGTATCCTATATACATTTGCATGCAAATGTCTACAAGAATGTAACTTCCATTGCATGTGTCCGCGATCTTTATGATGTGTCCGACTTGAATCTTTATCGTTACACGTCGGTGTAGCACTCTGTATTTATATATTTTTTTTTTCCTTTACCAAAAAAATTTCCTTTTATGAGAATAACTTTTTCGCAAAATGCATTCAATTCTACAAAGTTCTTCAATTTTTATGAAATTGTTTAATGTTTACACACTTTTGGGACACTCGGTGTATCGAAATTGAAATTTTTAATATATTCAGAAATCGAAGTGTTCTAATCAAAATCCATTCATTTCAAATTAATTGAATGGTCTTATAGATGAATTTCGTTAGTACGTAAACGTACATTACTAGAGAAGTGAACATCTTTTTCGGTCTCTCAAATGTGCAACTTTCAGTTATAAAAGTGTATTAATTGAGAAATTAGAAGGAAAAAAAAAGTTTAAAAAGTACATTGTAACTTTTTTTTTTTTTTACATGCGAAATGTTGTTATAAGAAAGTGGTAAGAATGAATGTTAAAACCATTTTCACCTGAGCAATTTGAATAATGTTAATTTTTGTAATTTGATTTAACCTTTATACAGTTAACGAAATATTGATCACAATTTTCTTATAAATCTCTGTGGATTATTGTTACAATTCTCAAAAAAATACATTTATATTTAAAAAAAAAAGTTTTGAAACTCTACAGAGAGTTAAAAAAAAAAAAAAAATAGCATGCGTATAGATGATGTTTAATTATAGTGCTTTTTAAATTAGAGTACTTTTTCTAAACAAAATTATTATATGATAAATATTGGTTTCTAAGCTTATTTTCATAAAACGAACAGGAAAAAAAATCTCGCTCTCTTTTTTTTATTTATTTATTTATTTATTTAATTCAGTTACTCCATTTCTCCTATAACAAGAATTTAAAGAAAATTAAATAAATCATTTTATAAATTTCTTTTAATTCAGTTTTTAGTATTATTTCATTAATTGTCATTATGTCATTACTATACACATTTTCAAAGTAAGAATTGATATAATATAGATATTATAATAATAATAATAATAAAGTCAATGTAAACCAAACAGTGATAGTAATTATAACAATAATAATGTTTTGTAATTCCAGCAAGCTTTGAATTCCCCATTTTTAAACTTGAGGATAAAGTTTGATTAAGACGAACTCATAAAGTCGGGTATTCATCATTGTAATTTTCTTTTTTTCTTTTTTTTAATTGTGCAAGATCTTTTTTGTATTTTCCGATAGCATAAAAAATAAAAAAATAAAAAAATAAATAATTGAGAAAAATTCATTTACTACTAAAGATTTAACAAATTTAATGAAAAAATACTGTAAGCATTTTAAAAAATGGAATTATTCATGGATTGATACTTTTTTTTAAATATATTTTCAAAATATCACGAGAATAAAAAGTAATGTTAAAAAATTCAGTTTTTAAATCTTTTTAAAATTGCACGAGCATGAAAAGAAAGAAAGAAAAAAAAAAAACTTCTTTCTTCAAGTTGTTTTCTTATTATTTGAGTTAATTAGCTCGTAAGTTAATCACGTATATATTTTCAGCAAATCATTCTAATCATATGTAATATGTGAGATAAAGCTGTTGCAAATAAACTATATATATTATAAAGAGAAAATTACTTTTAGAATTAAAATAAGTTTTCTTCTGGAGGTTTTCATTTAAAATTACTTTCTTCTTTTCTTTTCTTTTTTTTTTTTCTTTTTTCTTTTTCTTTTTTTTTTAGGTAAACAAGTACATTTATACATTTATTATTTCAAAATTTGTGTATAATATAATATAATATACATTTTCTCTGAGTATTTAATTCTTAATATAATGCACCTGCTTTTAAATGACATTTGGATAAAAATAATTATTTTCAACATTCTCTTTCTAGTATATATAACACTTATCGTATACGTTTTACAGTGAGTGATATCTTTATATATATATATATATATATATATATATATATAAGCATGTATACAATTACTTTTTGTGATTTTTAATAAAGAAATATGACTGTATAATTATTATTTTGAAACTTTTATGTATTGTAGAATATGTTTTCTTTGTTTAAATCATTTGTTTATTTTTATTTATTTTTAATTATTTATTTACTCTATATAATTTTAAAATAAAAATCAAATTTTGATATTATTTTTCTCTACATGTAGAAGGCTCATCTTATATATTTACAGGTTAAGGTAAAAACCAGTAAAATTTTCTAATTTTAGGAAATATTGCATTTTACCTCGTTTATCTGCATCGTCAACTTTTACTAAAGACAGTGAAAGAGCAGTTCGCTCATGGAAAACAGAAAATGTGATCAATTTTTAAGGAAAATAAAATACAGCGTTAAATTCAGGAATGCACAAAATAGGAGCAAGTGCAGAGTGAAGTGCAAGCACGCACAAAATAGAGCGAAAGCAGCGAAAAGTGCAAGAATGCACGAAATTGAACGAATGTAGCATAAAAGTGCAATGTGCTTTACTGCTTTTCCGTTGTTAGAGTATTCATGTCTTCATATTTTGACTAATGATGTGTCATGTTTAATGACTTGTTTAATTATTTCAAATGAATTTTCCGTTGCATTTTTTATATTTATTTATTTTATTTATTTATTTATTTATTTTTTAATCTGATGCGTGGCTTGACTATTATTAATTATAACAAATATATTTTTTTGTAAAATAAAATTGCAATTTTAAATATTTTCTACCAATATTTACTATAAATATTAGTTAAAATTTTCAAGTGGCCTATTCCATTGAATTTGAAAATATATTTGATTTTTTTTTTTTCAATATTTGTTCAATTTAGTAAAAATTATATAATTAAATTAAATGTGATCGTTCAATGTACTATTTTTATATGAAATGTCACCGAAAAATGTAATCAGATTTCTAAATTCTTAATTTGTAATATGGAAATATATATATATGTCTTTTCGCTAATGGCAATGGAACGAATAAAACAAACAGGCTATTTATTATAAAATACGTGTAGAATTTGTACCACATTTTACCACATTGTACCACATTTTACAACAGAATTTTTTATAACAAATTAAACATAAAAATAAAATAATAATAAGCAAACAAATAAATGAACAAACAAATATAAATAAATAAATAAAGTTAGTTCTTGTTCTTAAGCTTAAAGTGCAAATGCTCTACAACGAATTTCAACTAAAATTTCAAATTTGCTGAATAGCAATGGATATTTACAATATATGAATATGAATAATTACTAGAGCCATTTTAGATTTTTTTTATTATTAAATTTTGTATTGAGACAATAGAACTTTTTATCCTAGAAGTTATAAATCCTATATAGATTTGATTTATATTACTCAAAATAAGTAAAAAAAAAAATCTAATTCATTCTTTACTTTTGCTAGAAATTAAAATTTACAATCGAACACAGTGTAATAATAATAGCAATCGGATGGCATTAACAAGATTTTCTCTTACTCTACATCATTATTTGAAACTTCTGGTGACATATTATTTTAACAATTACCCCTAATTTTGAAGAATGGTACGTGATATATATATATGATAACCGATTAGGCAAACATACAATTTAGATAAAAGATACAGTTAAAAGTTAATGTTGGATATTGTATGTGAAAATCCTTATAAGCTGGCAATGCTGCTTTATATTTGTATACTAGACAGACAGATTACACTTCTTTTCCATATTTTCTTATACATATTCATTTAGTACAAATAATTTATTAAAATATCTTAATTAAGTCTTTAAAATTTTCTAACACGAAATGTCCAAATAAAGACATTTTTTTTTTATAAATAACCTCTTTAAATATGGGGTTTCATAATGGTTATCTCGCATATCATGTTTCGTACAATTATATGCCATAGAAGTTGAGATATAGTCTTTCCGTTCTCGGGGGAAATTGCAGTATAACAGCGCTACCTATTATTCGATATGAATTGAAATTGAATTAGCATAATGTCTTAAAATGGCCTTCTCACATATCATGTTTTGTTTGATTATATGCAATAAAACATGAAATATAGACTCCCCTTAATTTGCGGAAATCTCTGTATAGCAGCGCCAAATGTTGAGCTATTCGCACCAAAATTTGTCAGACACTAATTTATGTCAAGGTGCATATACATATAAATTTATCTGTCATTCTGTGCAATAGTTTTTGAGATATAGTCGCAATAATTTTTTTGTCACACACACGAACAGACAGATCGTGTTCAGGAACTCTCAAAATGTGTAAATCCATCGAAAGTCGGACGTCGAATTTTTTTTTTTTTTTTTTTTTTTTACGAATCCAATGTTTTCTTCTATTTCATACAGAAGAGAGTAATAAGATAAGGAGTATTATGCAAAAACATGTTTTAAAAACAAAACAAAACAATTTAATAAATAAATTTATTTGAATTATCCTCTGGTGTGCGGGGAGTTTCCACACTCTATAACCGCCCGTTTGAGTATAGTAATTGCATACATGAAAAAAAAAGAAATGTTTTTTAAATTTTAAAATTTATACCAAATTACTTGGACAACTTTCAAGAGCTCCACTCCTTAAAATTTTTTTCAATAGTTAGTACAATTTTTTAAGTGGCACTCTCTTTTGAGCTTCAAAATAACACATCTTATTTTTTGTTGTAAGTATTTGTTTTTTATATAAAAGGTAACAAACCACTTTAAAACACGTATATACAATATTTTTATTAAAAACGACACAAAGCTTTTCGCTATCATAACAATAGCATCATCAGGTATAATTGCGTTACATAGAACCAGCAATATATAAACAAGAGAAGTTCAAACGGTTTAAAGTTATGGTTACAATATTTTTTTTTTTTTAAGTTACTGTTACAATATTTTTTTTTTTCATTTCAATATCATTTTCAGTATTTTTTTCTCTATGAGCACAACGCGTGCCAAATTTTATGAAGTGATGCAGCATCCTTGGAGTTAATAACTTTATTGTACTTGATAATATTCACTGCTTCTGTCATTAGCAGGTCTTGAAATTCGCGAAGAGCTGAAATAACTTCGGACTGTGTCCACAGAGGAATAGCTTCAGGGTGCTCGTAAAGAAAGTCTACTAGAATTGAACTTTTTTTCTCTTTAACATTACGTATGTGTTCGTTGTCATTCAGTATGTGTTTTTAGTTATGCTGATAACAGTTATACACAGATATAAATTCCTAAAAAAAAAGTTTTTGTTACTCAGGGGTTCTTAAAACACGTAAATATAGAAATAATCATGGTTGAAATTTAGACTTTAAACATTATTTTGTCTATTATATGGGCAGGAGAAATTAATTTTAACTCCAAAGCAGCTTTTCTGCAGTTTGTGCAATTTAGTAAACCGTTTTCTTCAACTCAGCGCAGTAAAAAAGAAAGTTTCATCTTCATTTTCAGTAACTCTATATTTTCTATAAATTATATACACACTGCACATGCACAGTATCCTTAAATTTCCATTATGAGAAACACCGTATGAAATATACGTAACACAACACGAAATCCTCTCTCATCAATTGACAATTAATTATAGCCTAATGTTATCCCAGAATTTTGTGTGAATTTGTAAGCAAATTATGGATAATTTTTATTCCACAATCTATACAAAACATATTTAAAAAATGAAAGTTAAGAAGAACATACGGTCATTTCATTTTATTTAGTGTAATAGAAAGAAGTAAAACTGAAATACCAGCTATTTAAAGTTAGATGTACTGTATTTGTACGCAAACTATTATCCTGGATTTAAATTTTTTTTAAATACCTATTCTCCATGAGTAAAGATCCGTAGTATAAAATTTGGACTTTCTGTTAATATTATTGATGGAGTTATGCTGATAAATACACGGACACACCAACCAGTGAAAATTTCATTTTTGAATTCAGGTGGACTCAATACAGATGAAAATATCAAAACTCAACTCAGTCTGACATCGAAACAATACATCCTCTGTCATAAATAAAAAAGAACTTTTCTTTTCTCTGATTTAGAATCAAACAACTATACTTTATATTTATTTATTTATTTATTTTATAATGCGTAGTTCACTTTATATTTCTTTCATCATTAATTCCTATTAAAATATATAAAGGTCGTTGGTAAGACATTCGTCGTTGGGTAAATCTAGTTTTCCTCCTAATGCTTGTAATTTCGGACTTGCTTTCTTGCAGAGCCGCAAATAATTGAAATGCGAGACAATTTCTTTGCTTCTGTTAGATTTAATGAAATTTTCCCGAAGAAAATAAATCTGGAGACTGAAAGGAAATGTTAGTAAGATAAAAAATTCAAGAAAATTTAGTCTTTACGATATTTATCTTTAAAATACCAATGGCAAAACCTTGATTTTTTTTTCAATTTTTTAAAACAAGGGGAGTTTATTTATTTATTTATTTTTATTTTTATTTTTATTTTTTTTATTTTTAAGTAATGAATATAAATTTTGAAGGAAAAAAAAAAAAAAAAAAAAAAAAAAAACATTTCAAAATAAATATTTTATAAAACTAATTCTAATTTTGAAGATCTGGATGTATTTCGTAGAATCTACTTTATACAATATAAAATATTCTTTATTTATACCGAATTTCGTATGAAAATTTGGTATTCATGCTAAAATACATGTTACAAAATCAAAAATGTAACAAGCTAGAATCAAAATATTGTTTTTATGTTTAAATGTGCGAATTTTCTACCTCTATTAACTGCGACCGATTCTACATGTTCATTTTAAAGTGGAATTTATCTTTTTTTTTTCTTTTTTTTAGGAACACACACGCAGTTATCATATAATTATAAAATAATTATTACATGGATATTTAAATTTAGGGACTTTTTTAGGATTATGCCTATTATTAAACTCCGGTTTTAGGCTATCGAACTTCTTTTTTTTCTTCTTTTTTTAACACGCTTTTATTAGCTTCACCTGTATGTATATTTGTATGTATCTATGTATGTTTGTAACCGCTCTGGGAACAAAAAAAAAAAAAAAAAAAAAGACTTTCCCTACGTGAAAGCTGTGGCTGTGAGGTAAAGCACCGCGCTACGAACCTAATGGTCTAGTGTTCGAGCCCAGTCAGGGGAAATTTTTTAAAAGTGGTTTTTCTTTAATTCTAAATTATTTTAATTAAAAATTTAAATGTACGTAAATATTATGGTGTGTCACTCACACGATTTTCTCTTACCCTGCATTTTAATACTAAGATAGATATTTTGTGCTTTTTAGTTTACATTTCTATAAAAGCGTGTTCTTTAATTTTTTAAAACTATAATATTATTTTCCTGAATTTGTAAATTATATTTAGTTAATGTCGCCTAAAACAGCTAATACATTTTAATTAACTGTTTCTTTTACTTCAAATTAAGATTTATCATCTAACATAATACCATAATAATAATAGAAAGAATGACAGACATTTTTTTCTGATCTGGAATCTAAGAAGTGATGCTTTACCATTTTTTTTCATAATGCGCAGTTCATTTTATATTTCTCCCAACATTAATTTTTATTAAGGAATACGAGGGTCATTGGTCAGACAATCCTCTTTGGGAAAATCTAGTTTTTCTCCTAATGTGTTGTTTTGCACTTGTTTTCTTGCAATTCTACAAATAATAGAAATACGAGAAAATCATTTTGCTTCTCACAGATTTAATGGAACTTTCCTAAAAAAACTCTATCTACAGTCTGAAAAAATGACATTAAGATTAAAAATACATGAAAATTGTACCTTTTGGATATTTGTCTTAAAAAAAAAAAAAAAAAAAAAAAAAAGAACAAACATGTGATTCTTTTTGTTTTATATAAAAAGAGAGGAAGTAACTTATTTTGTATCAGTATTAAACTGGGATTTTATTTTATTCATTTTATTTTATTTTATTTTATTAATATGTGAATACTAGAAAAAAATGTTCCAAATAAAATATTTTGGAAAATCTGAATTTATTTTGGAGGATTCAGTTATGTATATAGATTATTAAGAAAATTTGGTATTCACATAAACTTAATATATACCAGAAATTAAATTTTACTTACAATTAATGTGCAGATGCTCAACTCTTAGTTTAAATATAAGCTCACTTCAAATTTAGAAAATCTGTCTCTTCCAGGTGAAAAGAACCATTCATTATACAACTAGAAATTAATTATAGGATATATATTTAAACTTCAAAATTTCTGAATTGAGAATAGGCAATAATTTATATATTCGAACAAATGTTAAAATTTAAAATTATTTCGGATTACCCGTAGTAATAAACTTCGTATTTTCATTATCGAGTCACTGCTTATCTTGAATTTGCAAATACTATTTAGATTTTATTTATATTTCTAAAAACAAGGATTTATTATTATTATTATTATTATTATTATTATTATTATTATTATTAAGCTTTTATTTTGCCACAAAATATAGTTTTACATTGCACACTAAACAATGATGATAATAATAATAGCAATAGTATTGTTATTATTTTAATAGAAATTCTATTGTTTAAATCTAAGTGATATTTTAACAAGGTTACAATGATGATGTTACAATTCTCATGTCTATGCGTAGTCCATTATATGTATGTATCCTCATAATTTTTTATTAAAGAAGACGTGAGTCTTTGGTCAAACTTTCTTCATTTGTATATATATATATATATATATATATATATATATATATATATATATATATATATATATGTATATATATATATATATTTATGCGTAATTTTGAACACTTGCTTTCTTGTAAACCTGGAAATAATATAAATGTAAAGCTAGACTATGGAAAGAAACGTTATGAGGATTAAACATGTATGAAAATCGCGATATTCGGCTATTTAATTTTAAAATTCCGAGATAATATATATTTTAATTATATATTAATTAAAGTGTAGTTGTATAAAAAAGGTGCCAAAGGCAGCACTAAAAACTATATAAAAATTATATAATTTTGAAAATACGTTAAGAGATTAAGATAAGTGGGCGTGGTTTACAAAAAGGAAAAACTTTAATAAATATAAAACAACGAATTAAAGTAACCAGAAACATTTGTAAAATTAACACTCCATATGAAAAACACCCTTTCTCTTAAGAGGAAGCGGAAGGGTGTTTTTCACATGAAGTGTTGTTTTTACAGATGTTTTCGGTTACTTTAATTCGTTGTTTTATGTTTATTAACATTTTTTCTTCTTGTAAACCACGCCCACTTATCTTAATCTCTTAACGTATTTTCAAAACTATATATATATATATATATATATATATATATATATTCTGTTTATTTTAAAGCGAAAGTTCGATTGTACGATTGATTTTGCGCAAAGTATCGAAGTTTCTTTTTTTTTTTTTTTTCAGTATAAATATGAATTTCGATTAAAAAAAAAATACAAATTAAAACTAAAATTTTGTTTTTGGAATTTTATTTTATTTTATTTTATTTTTTGATTGAATAAAAGTTCTATACAATAAAATTTATCATCTAAGATTACGCCTTAATAATAAAAAGAAAATTTGTTACATACATTTTTGATTCAGTACCTAACAAGTGATGCTTTACCATTTTCATCATATTGCATAGTTTACTTTATATTTATTCCATCATTAATCCCTATTAAGGAATGTGAGTATCGTTGTCAGGCATTAGTTGTTGGGAAAAATCTAAGTTTTTCTCCTAATATGTAATTTTGGACTTGCTTTCTTGCAATTCGGCAAATATTAGACAGGGAGAAAATCATTTTGCTTCTTATAGATTTAATGATTTCTTTGTGTGGTAAATAAATCTAAAGTCTACAAGAAAATATTATTAAGATTATAAATTCTTAAAACTATTTTTTCTTTTTTTTTAAACATCATGGACAAAATTTTTATTATTATTATTATTATTTTGTTTTTGTGTTAGTTTAAATAGAATATCTGATTTATTTTGTATAAAATGTTGAAACTTTTTTTTTTTTTAATATACATGTAATTTAAAAAGTATTTTAAAAGCAATACACCATTATAAAAAATCTGATTTTTAAAAATATAATATTATTTTGCTTTGTTTTGTTTTATTTTCTGTTTAAGGTCAATTTCTCTTTGTAATAAACATTTTCAAAATTATTTATTTGTAACTCTTCAGATTATATTTAATTTATTTTGCAAAACAGATTTATAAATTTATTTTTAAAAGTTTTTCATAATTATATACTGTAAAATTATTAACTTTAATTTTTAAGCATAATGTTAGTTTTAACTTAAATATTTCTCCTGATTATTCTCAATATCAGAATAGGATCAGAATTTACTTAAAACAATATTTTTTAATTTTTTTAAAAAGCTAAAATTTAATCAAAAATTTCTGTTTCTTTCTTTTTTTTTTTCTTTCTGTATAGAGATCAAGAGAAAGATATTTATTCTATTCAGATTGACAATAATATTTTTGAAATATTTTTATTGTTTTTTTAATAGTGTATTTTAATTTTATTCATACCAACGCATATAAAATTGAGGAATATAGCATAATGTAGAACTTAATGTAAATAACCATTATATAATGTGTTAAAGAAATAAATAAATAAAGAGTAACTGCTATTTTAATGTCTTTTTTTATAACCTATGACTGTGAACAGTTCCCTGTTTTATTTTATTATAAGTAAAATTCTCTAGGTATTTTTGCAACTACAATGTAGTGTTGTAAAAATTTTGTTTAATTTTAAATATAAACTTAAATATGCTGCGCTTTTAACTATATTTTTAATTTTACAAATATGCTGAAAATTTATACTTTTACGGAAAGGTGTACGGAAAAGAATAAAATACAACATTTTTGAATAGAAGAAGTTAGTAATTAATTATGAAATAATTCATATTTGACATAATATTAGATGCATCGATTGTAAATCTGACAACAGCTTTTATACAATATGTAAGTAATGATTTTCAACCCCGTATAGCCTTACCATTATCTGGTAATAAATATCAATTATGATAAATTTTTAAATTTCTATAATTAGTATAAATGTATTTTTAGTATTATAGTATTAGTAAATTTCAGATGATCAGTATATCTAAATTCTTTGAAACCTATAGTTTAATATCTGAAACATATCGGTTTTTTCTTCTATATGTATGTATAGAGAAAATATTGGATTCATGAAAATTTTCAAACTCCAGTTTTCGATGGATTTACTCGTTTTGGGACGTCCTGAACACGATTTGACTGTTTTTAGAAAATGTCTGTCTCTGTGTGTGTATCAAAAATTTTGTGAACGCTGTATTTCACGA
Organism: Salticus scenicus; assembly: GCA_963930645.1. Taxonomy (NCBI): domain Eukaryota; kingdom Metazoa; phylum Arthropoda; class Arachnida; order Araneae; family Salticidae; genus Salticus; species Salticus scenicus. The sequence goes on along the minus strand of OZ005652.1, from coordinate 80,966,385 downwards.
ACCAATCAACGAAATTTAAACAAACTTGGTATTTAGTTGGACCTTGACATAAACTGATGCTGATTAGATTTGTGAAGCAATTGCTTAACAGGTGACGCTGTGTTCGCATTTTTTGTGGACTTTTAACATGGCAGTATAGGACAAAATTTCGTATAAATGTACATAATGAGAGTTATTTTAGTCGTGTGAATTTAAAACTAATATGAATTTATGATAATAGTAATAGTTGACTAGGAAAAAATATTTGTGCAAATTTGAGCATCGCTTCCCCCCTTGGGGTGAAGTAACCGCGCCCCCCCGGAGAGTAAATTTTCAATATGGGTATATTTTGAAAGATCTCGTCAATACCTTTAAAACTAATGGTTGTACTATAGATCTGTGATAATTTAAAACAAAGTTATCGATTTTTTAAATCTTTTATCGAAAGAAAACTGAAAAAACTGACTTCAGGTTTGCAAAAAAATTATATTTTTAGGCATGTAGTGATAATATAATACTGTCAGATAAAAATCGTCTGTATTTATAATGGAAAATAAATTGATAATATTATAAATAATTTGTATTGAATAAATTTTGTGTAAAATTATATAGAAGAAAGTCATGTGGTGTAATCGATAATTTAGAACATCTTTTGCATAATCATATTTTAAAAATTCAATTTTGCTGAAATTGGACAAATTTTATATAACACTGGCTTTTGTAATAATATAGGAAATTTATAACCTGTTACTGAAAAAGGAACGTCTATTTAGGAAATAATCCACAATATCCATTTTTTGAGATCTTTGAACCGTATAAGCAAACGACTTTTTTTTTTTTTTTTTTTCTTTTAACAGAAATTCAATATAATGATAAAACCTTCCTAGCAGCCATAGATAACCATGGATTATAAACAAAAATATTTATCTTGTCTTAAATTATGTAGATTAAACATTCATACGTTGCTAACATTTTTTTTTTCTTTTACATTTGAAAAAGTTTTTCGGCATGGTCTTATTTATATTTAACAATATAAAATATGTCGAAAGGATTATCTATTGTTATCAGAGTCATCTGATAATCCTCACTAAGGTGATTGTTTGTGTATATATATATGAAGACTCAAAATCTCAAAACACTAAATATGGCTTCTTTTACTACAAACAAGATAATTTGTAATTTCTTTTTTTCGATATTTTTTAATAGTCTTATACAAGCGTTTATTTTGTTCTTTTACATTTGTTTCAGTCTTTTTACTATTGGTGTTTGATTTCTGTTTAAATAAATAATATATACAATTAAAATTCTCTCTCTCTCTCTCTCTCCGTATATATATCTAATTCAATTTTACTTAATTTTATTTATTTATTTATTCTGAAAAAAATATGATAAGATTAAACAGTCGAATCTTATTAACGTGATCACGCTTAATGCGAATTACTTTTAACATGTACTGTTTCCACAATCCCCCTGAAAATAAAGATTAGTTTCAGAGTTAATGCTAGCATGAATTACTGATTACATGAATACAGTGCGTTCCATGAATATTAACGCACCTTAGCTTTAAGAATTAAAATGATATAGAAGTGTATTAAAAAAATATTAATAGGTAATACTTGATGCAAACTGTATGTGTATGATTCAAGAAATGAAAATACGAGTCAAAACAATGAAAGATCAATATGATTTTTTAGAAAATAGTTTTATTGAATTTATGACAAACATGCGCGTTGCATGAATGTAACGCGCATGTAAAAAATAAATAACTGAGTGATAAATACTGTATCTAATACTTTGTAAAGCCACCGTGGGCTTCTAGAACAACCAGTAAACGCCTTGCCATTGTCTGATATAGTGGCATGAGGTCATCCAAGCTGATTGTCTTCCAAGCTAATGGAATGGCCGATTTTCGTTCATCTTTCGTGTTAAACTGCCTTCAGTTTACGTAAACACGGCGACCCAGAATACCCATACGTTCTCTATTATATATAAATCGTTGCTTTTTGAGTGCCAATCCAGAACTTTAATTTTATTGTCACGGAATCATTTTTTCACGATATGTGCTGCATGTACAGATGGACAGTCTTACAGAAAAATATAATTTCTTCCAGCTTTCTTGACTGCTTGACAGTGCAGGTTCTTTGTTAGCATCTGGACATAATCTACAGAATTCATAGTGTTGTTCACGAACTCTAATTCGAAAGCCCCTTTAAAACCTATGGCTGACCACACCATGACAGATCCACCTCAAGATTGACGTTTTGAACAGTACATTTCTTCGGTTCTCAAATCGTGGCAGTAGCTATGAAATCCGTCTAGGCCATCGAGATTAAACATTTTTTTCATTTGAGAAAATGACTTTTTCCCAATTTAGTCGATCTAGAATCCATTTTTTTTTTTTTGCCCATTTCAACCGCATATGTTTCTGCTTTTGAGTGAGGGGGGGGGTCGCTTTTATTTTCTTAAATTTAATGAATGTTGAAGCTTTGATAGTTCTCAATATAGTTGTCCGATGAACACACAGCTTGTATTGAGCTTTTATTTTCGCACAGGAAATATTCTTATTGTTTGCAGCGTTGCATATTCGATGTTTGTCGAGACTGGTGAGCTTTCCTGTTCGCTTCTTATACGCTATTTTCTCATAATTTGCTCCTTTCTTTATATAATTTCGCACAACGCTTTCACTTCTTCCAATTCGGCACCCAATTTCACGATTGCTAAAGCCTTTACCACACATAAAGCGGATTTTTATCCTCTCATCTACTGTCAAAGTTTTCCCTCTTGCCATCCTGAACAAACTCAGTAAATTTTGAACTCAAGCATTAAAACAGTTTTTAAGAGAACTTTAGCAACACGACTATCTATGTTTTAATTTGATTCCGGTGGCTCTGTTAAATTTTAAACGCAAAATACAGAGTGCGTTTAATTTCGCGCAACAAACGAAAAACAGTGAAAAATAAGAAAATGCTTAAACATTGATTTATATAAGCTTATATGAGCCTAAACATACGTGCTCAATGCAACTTATTCAGTTATTTGTCATACGCAACAACTGTAAGTCACATTTCTTCTTTTAAAATTTAAAAAATTCTATTTCTGGTTATTGGAAAAAGTGCGTTTATATTCATGCAACGCACTGTGTGTATATATATATATATATATATATATATATATATATATACATATATATCATTCCCTTTGAGATTCATGTTAACGAGGTTCGACTGCATATATATATATATATATATATATATATATATATATATATATATATATATAGATAGATAGATAGAGAGATAGATATAAATAATTGAATACTGCACGGAAAAAAATATGAAATTTCTATACTGAGAAAAAGTGTATACAGCTTCCACCTAGAATGAATACGTAGTCATTTTCTAAAACCCTAAACTACAAATATAGATTTACGAGCTATGCGTATAAATAAAGAAACTGGATAGACGAAATGATCGAGAATTTCTAGTCTATGCTTTTCTAGATGGTGAAACAATATTATGGGTATTGTGGAGATTAAAAATCCTTTCTATTTCGAGAAATTCTCGCTTAATTTTCTAGAATTGGGTGTTAAATCAAGATTATAGTTATTAAAACTCGCCTGTTCAGTTCGCATTTATTTGGAGAGATTTTTAAATAAGTTTGATCTCATGATATTATAGGAAAACGATCTAGAATTCTAATAGGAGTTTTCAGAACTCGGTACTAAAGGGGACTAAAATTTATAAGGATGACATGGAACTATAACTGCTACAGACACACTTTAGATTCTCTGTCATCCCTAGAATTTTTCGGATGAATGTATCAAAGACACAAATTCAATATATATATATATATATATATATATATATCTTAGAGCAAAATAAAATAATATTCTCTAAGACTGTATATCTGTAGCTTATGAGAAAGAAAAAATAATAGATAGCTATTAACGTATTAACATTATTAAACATTAAAAAGAAAATAAATTATCTTGTATTTTGTATGTGTATAAAAGTTGTAAATCTTTTATTTCAATTTTTAAGCTTCATGTCTTAGCATTCTGTAAAAATAATTTAAAATTTTTAACATAGCACTTAAAATATTTGGAATTTCGCAATGTTTGATACAATAAAAAAAAAGTAAATAATAATTCATCAGTGATTAATACATTGATATCTAGTTATATCATGCATTTTAAATATAAATGGTAGAATATTTTACGATATTAACGATCAAATTAACCTTTTACACGCCAATGTTCCATAAATGGAACATGGAATTAAAAATTCATTTAAAAATTAAGTATCATGGATACTGACTTGAAAAAATTATCAGATATAATAGAAAGATGACTTTATTTTCTGAAATGTGAATTACAGTTCAATCATAAAAGGGGGAATGTACAGAAAATTATGAAAATTACCTATTTTACCATTTTTCCTTTTAACCCACAGTTTAAAAATTCACATAATTTAGAAAATAAGCAAATGTTTCTAAAAATGGGCTGGCATGTTTAAAATACCTTACATTATTAAAATAATATAAAGTATAATAATATGAAGCATAATAACATAAAATTAATAATATTAAATATAATAATATTAAATATAATAAGCTTAAATTATTATTATTATTATTATTATATTTATTTTTTTACACTTTTTAATGATAGAATTCTTTAAACTAAAGCATTAGAAGACAAAATATGAAAAAAACTAATTTAAATTTCACACGGATCTGAATGCGGCGTGTAAAAGGTTAATAATGCAGTGTTTTTTTTTTTTTTTTTTTTTTTTTTAATTATCAGACATTTTTTTTTTTTTTATAAGGCGATAATAACGAAGAACAATATTTTCATTACAAACATTTTTAGTTTAATTTTTTTTAAGTATACAATAAATTAGTTTTTTTTTAAATTATTATTAAAATAAATTATTGTTATTCTAATTAATTCTTTTATGGAAGTTCTTACAATATATATATATATATATATATATATATATATATATATATATATTCCATGCAAATCAATTCAATTAAATAAATTGTAGTTAATTTTTCTATACAAAGTTAAAAGATACTTATTCATTTTTATTTTATTCAAAATTTTCTTAAAGATTTTTTTTTTTTTTTTTCTACAACATTATACTGAAAGAGTTGAATTTAATGCACTTTCCTATTCCACAATTTTCTTATTTCGTCTGCCTTAATAGTTTATCACTTTAAATGTTTTTCTTTGGACACCAAGGAGGAAAAAATATACTCCGTTACTGTAACAGCATTCAAGAATCTCAGTCAGTTACTGTTTGCTCTATCGTTACGACAACCGTTAATTCTATTGTAGTGTGTTTCCGTCCGAAACGAAACATTCCATTTCTTCTTTTCCTTCCAGTTCACATTCTTTGAAACGCTCAATGGCTTACATTTTTTATTCTGACATATCAATAAGTTGAAATATGTCATTTAAGAATTTCTTGAAAGTCATATCTGAATGCTTCGGAAGAAGAATCATTTGTTGAAGAAAAAAAAAAAAAAATAGAATATGGATGGTGCCTTTTTTCCCTGTTTCTTGTTTATAATTCATTCGAAATGATCGGGAATTGAATTATGACAGTATTTTATTTATTTATTTATTTATTTTTAAGAGGACTTTTCCCAAGATGACATAAAATGTATTTAAAAAGAAGAATCTTGAAGTTTTTAAACTTTTTTTAAAAACATTTTCTATTTTATATTTCGTATCATCTATTCAATAAAAGAAAAAAAAATACATTTTATTAAAAATACATTTTCTTATTTTGATTTTGCTAAATTGTTATATAAAGAATTTTCTGAGTGATTCTTTTTTCTAAAAGTGATGGTATTTTTCAGAAATATATAATATAAAATATAAAACATACGTTTACTTAGAGAATTAGTGTTTTATCATTTATATATTAGAATTCCTTACAGATGCACTTTATTTCCCCTTAAAAGTATGTGAAATAAGATTTTTTTTTCTTTTTTTATCATCAAGTTTTTGCTTGATAAAAAAAAAAAAAAAAAAAGCCTATTCTTTAGCCTAGTTATTTCTAATACTTTAGCCTATTTATCAACTTAGCTTTTATCAATTTAGCTTTTATTTAGCTTTTATTTTTAACTTATTTTTAATTTTATAGATTGCATTATTTCGCGAAAATTCTAAAGATTTAAAAATACTTAAACGAGAATTAAATTAATTATTATTAATTATTATTAATTAAATTAATTAATATTAATTCTGTCTTTTGTGTCATAAAAAAAAAAAAAAAAACTTTTAACTAAGTTTTTTTTTTTTTTTTTTTTTTATTAATATAAATTATTTTCGAGTGACACAACAAAAATATACTATGAATATTATTTTTAAATTTAACTTTCAGCAATGTATGAAACACGATGTTTATTTATTATAAGTAAATTTAATAGTATGGAAATGATTTAATAACAACAATTATTAATAAATAAAAATTATCTTTTTAAGTCATTAGTTATATTTTCTAACATGTAATTAATTATAAAACATGACCTACAATTATCTTCATCACTATGTCAAGTTTAACTACGTTATCATTAACGTGATTGATTTTCTTAGGTAGAATAAAAGTGTATATATATTGTAATGCAAATAGAAGATGTACTTCTCTGTAGATACATCTTTATTGAGAGAAAAATGACTAATAAATGTTGGATCGCTGTATACTGAGCGTTCCACAAATATATTCAAATATTACCTATGAATTTAATTATAAGCAGTATCTACAATATAAAAAATTTTTATAATACGAACCTTATGTTACTTAAACTGCGCATATGCATTTCGACACATTAATACCTAAATAAATAAATAATTTATTATTATTATTAGAACTGAGGACTATTGTCTCAATCTGGGATTTTTGCGATGTCATTTTTCGACGGTTGGGCATTTATCGATATCTAAAATTTATCGGAAATATAATTGAATAATTTGAAAGCGATGTTATAATTTGATATAATAATAATATTATTAATAATAATAATAATAATAATAATAGTCCTCCGTCCTAAACTAAATTCTGCTATTGCCAGAATTTCATCATGTTTTTTTTTTTTTTTTTTTTTTTTTTTTTTTTTTTTAAGAAAAAGAAAATAAAATTAATAATAATCTGTACCGAAACAAACACTATCGAAAAAGATTTCTTTAAATAATTTTGAATTAGGAAATAAAAAGTGCGCGTGCAAAATGAAATAAAAATAAGTAACAAAATGAATTTATTGATTTAATTTTTATATAAAACGTGATAGCGTGCTATCTAAAAAAGTAGATGTAAAATTTAAAATTTATGCGGTGCGTGTGGCATCTATAAAAATTGTAGAATAAACAAAGCAACGATGTTGGTTGCATTTTGTTATATAGTTTGAATTTTTGAATTTTATAGAAGTAATATATACCGTAGGAATAATTTATTTCTTTCTTTTTTTTTTTCCTCACGCTAAGAGTGGTAGATATTAAATAAGCTTTGAAAATTAAATTCAACACAAATTCATCAAAATCGTTTCTAAATGATTTGTCGGAAAACTATTACGTAAAATCTGAAATTTACTTATTATTGTTATTGTTATTTCATTTAACGTAAATAATTTTATTTTAAATAATAATAAATTTAATTATGTAAATAATTTTATCCAGAAAATAATAATAATAATAATAATAATAATAATAATTCAGTGTTGCTTACAGTGTACGGTTTTTACCAAGGAGTAATTAATACCCATTGCGCAGCACTAGTACGTCTTTACACCCAACCAATTATGGAGGAATGATATAGGAAGAGATGGCATGTCTGGAAAAACACGAAGCCAAATTCGTAACCGCAGAAGCCATTAAGTAACACAGCACTAGCAAATGATTTTGTAATCTCAATATGGCTCCCGCTATGCATTGCTATCTCAGCAGCCATCTTCGGTAGACAACAATTAACTTAATTTAGTCTGTATGCTGATAGGTCGTATGATAATTACTTTTGCAACATTCCTTCAAGTTTTATATAATGTGCTGGGTTATCTAAAAGTCACAAAAAAAAAAAAAAAAAAAAAAAAATCATTATTAGAAAAGTTTTCACTGCAGCTCTTATGCGGTATTCACTGAAATGTACCGGAAAGAATGGGATTTATTTTATATTACGTAAGAAAAATATTAGGTTAATTTTCCCCTAACATATCGCGCTGTATTTGCAGCATCCTCTTATATTTTAAACAGATTCGTCTGATGATACATCAAATGGCGTCATGTTGCAAATAATGGAAGCTTTTTTAAAAAAGAGTTTCCAATGTACAACATGTGACGGTTATTCTAATGAATGACAGCCAATTAATTGAGCATTTATAGTTTTAGTTACGATGCTGAATGTACTGAGCTACTGTCAAAAGTAAATTTACAGTTACAACGCCACTTTATGGAGAACATTTAAACTAATATACTAATAAATCTTTTGATTCCATGTCTTTCGTGCATTTTAGTGAAAACGGCATAGTGTATGGTCAATTCTAATAACATTTTTTTCCCCTGTGATTTTTCGATGACCCCGGTACTACTGAAATGATGGTTATCTCACCTCGAGATAAAAAATATAAACATGCATTTGATATAAGCATTAGGACTATTATATACAGCCTTTACACATAAAAATAATTAAAAAGTAAAAATATGTAATTTGGACTTCTACGTATATTGTAGATTAAATACAACGGTAAAGGAATATATCTCACAGCGGCAGTCGCACATGTTTTCACGGGATACACACCGTGATATGGTCCCTAATATTGGCAAATGTCATCGAAAAGAACATTTTTGCACCTAAAAAGTGGATTCTCTAAACATATCATTATAGCCTAAAAGAATAAATGCAATAATTATAACGAGAATAATTATAACTCCCCTTCCGAAAAATTGCCCCCATTTGCTTGTAGAATTATCTGTAACAGCATATTTTTTTTTTTTTTTTTTTTTTTTTTTTTAAGTTTCCTACCGTGGTTAATATAAGGTATCATAGTGAAAAACACTAAACATGTTATAAAAATTTTAAAACGTTGTGTCGTTTAAGCATGTTTTACAGGTTTTTCGCTGGCTAATTACAGAAAGTAATGTCACACAGTTTTACGAGTTAGTTTTACAAGTTAGATTAAACATCAGAACTTCTTAATTCCTTCTTTATTTTTACGTCGGCGTGGGCTCTATATATAATACTTTAGGAAAATAAAATAATAGATTAAATGATTTCAAGTAAATGCGATATTACACTATTACTTAAGGTTACCACCGTCATAGGGTGCATTATAATTTATTTAGAGGAAATCTGCCGTAACCAATTAATATATTAAGGGCGTACTCAGTACGAAACTCTATATTCACTGTGCAATATTCCACAAAATAATATATTTCTTTACAAATGCACAAAGGATATCCCGTGATAAAATATGTAATAATATGTTCACTTACAAACCAATATAATAATCAGTTATGATTGCTGTGACTAGGGAAATACACAATTTATTATTGTTATTATTATTTTAATTATGGTTATGTGATTTAATATCATAGAAAATAACCCGTATTACATAACAAGATTGATTGCATTAGCATTTAAAAATATTTACACGACGTTATCAAAATATTCTATAGTAACATTTACCCATAAAAGCTTTAATAATTGAATTGAAAATAGGATTTATGTATTTTTAAATAAAAAAATGATATTTTTATACATAAAAAATAATATTTAAAATAAATAAAACATAAGACAATCTAAAAAAAAATTTATTATGTAATAAAATTAATGGTTTTTATTCTAGTTAATTTAATTTCTTATTGGATGCATATGTTAAAAAATATCTTATAAAGAATTACATCTAATATAAAAAGTGAAATTTTCATAATTTGAATTTTCGAAAAACATATTTTATAAACATATACATTAAGGCCGCGGTAGCCTGGTTGGTAAGAGCAGCGAGTTCGTGATCGAAAGATTGCGGGTTCGGTCCTCGAGCCGGCCGAAGACCGTCGTGTACGCTAATGGCGACTGGTGCACGTTAAATTCCGTCGTGGTCGCAAAGTCCTCCAAGTTCCCATCAAAAATTATACCTCTGGGGGTACTGGATCATGGGTCTAACTCGCTCTGATCCGGATCAAAATTCGAGTTCGACTGGTGCTGCCATCTTTCACCAGCTTATGGAACTAGAAGTCGTACTTCCTCCCTATGAGGCGTTCCTAATAACGGAAGACGCAACCCTCTTGCCTTAAAATCCGGTAGTTCCACTACCGGGGCTCGGAATTTCCGAGTGGCACACGACAACAACAACAACAACATAAACATATACATTAAAGAACAAAAAAATAAATATAGTTACCTCATTTTTATAAACTTTGATTTTAAAGTAATTTTTAAAACTTTTTAACCGCTAATTCAGTTCTTTTATTGAATATTATTTTTTAGAAATTTTTAAACAACATTATCATTTTAATTACTTTTGTTTATTTATTTATTTATTTATTTATTTATTTATTTTTTTACATAAACTTATTAAAAAAAAATATTTTATTTTTTGTAAAACCTTTTTTTTTTTTTTTTTTTTTTTTTGTCATTATTTTAAAGTACTATAAAAGGTTTTTACAAAGATCGCGAAAATTTAAAAACTTATTTAAACTTTTTATTTAAACATAGAACATTTTTTGTACTTTAATTAAACGTAAACTTATTTTGTTTTATTTTTTTAAATAATTGTTGAGTTTTGATTACTATTTTTAATTTTTTTTCTCTTAATATTTACATTGAAAACTGTAATTAGATTTTAAAAGTAACATTTAGTTTTTCGTATTTAATGGGATAAAATTAACCTTCTCTTGAAATTTACTTTTATATCTTAATATAATCATCTCATGGTATATTTTAATTGTTGCAATTTCTCTTCTTACATAGCGTATATTCGTTAAAAAAAAAAAAAAAAAAAAAAAAAAAAAAATGATATTGTAAAACTGCAATTCTACTGAAATTGATAAAGACCAATGTCAAATTCGTACACAGTTTTAAAATACACAACATATTTTACAGATAAGTGAATACTAAAGCAATTATATTTGTTTGCAGATATTTCTCAAATAATAATATGTATTAATAATTCAAAGAAACACACAAAACGTTTTCAGGTTTTTACGTAAAATATTGTATAATACTGTAACATGACATGATGGTATTTGCCCAATACAAAAATATGGATACATAGTGTTACATGATATAATGCAATACTACGCAGAAATTAATTTATTGCTTGTTCTGCCGTTTTTAGGATTACAAATATTTAATATTGGTTTGAGCCTAATAATCTGAATTTTCACTAATTGGGACTGGTCGCGGTTCGCAATCAGTTCAGGCTAGCAAGAATTTCCAATTCCATTTTACCATATTTTGCTGTGTATAATCTACTTGTCAGCTAAATAAGTTTTACACCATATATTTTAATAAACAGAAAACACTATTTTTAACGCAAATAGAGACTCATGAAAAAAAAAAAAAAAAAAAAAAAACAATTCTGATAATGGTTAAAAATTTATTTAACTTAGTTGCAGATTATACGCAATGAAAAAACAGATATTTGTTTAATCCTTATTTAAGTATTTATTTTTCGATATATTTATATATACATATATATATATATATATATATATATATATATATATATATATATATATATATATATGTGTGTGTGTGTGTGTGTGTGTGTGTTACAAATGATAATATATTATCACTAGTACCATTTCGTGTTTCCCAATATATAATTCTGAGAAGAAAGCTTAGCTTCAGACTTAATATAATTTTCTCTTTCCTCATTTCTTACTTCCTTCTCCCTGACATTTGTTTTTGTTAGTGCATTTTCTAGGAAACTGCAACTAAAGAAAGATGCTCCTCTATACTAACTGCATTTAAGAATCTCAGTTGCTGTTTGCTCTATCGCTACTGTCACCGTTAATTCTATTGTACTGCATTTCCACCCGAGTCGAAACGTCCCATTTCTTCTTCCGCTTTCTGTACACATTCTTAGATTCTCTGAATGGAGCACATTTTTTATTCTGACTTATCAATAATTTGGAACATGGCATTTCGAAAATTCTCAAACTCATGTCTGTATATTTTATTTATTTATTTTTATAGTATTTATACAAGACTAAATACAAAAAAGGAAAATTTATATTGTTAATTTTATTCAATATTTGGCTATATGTTGCATTTTGTAACATTTATAATTCTGCTAAGTATATATAAAGAAACATTTGAAAAATTAAACTTCTTTGTATAAATTTAATATTGTAATTCTGCTTAATAAATTGTATTAATCTAGAATTGTACGTTCAACTCTTGTATATGATTTAAAATTCGCTTTTGAGTGGAGAATTTATTTATTTTTTTTAAATAACATACAAATTTAGAAGTGTTTTTTTTTTTTTTTTTTTTTTTTTTTTTTTTTTTTTATAAGACATTTATTATCTAATCCTGAATTTTATTTATTATCATTATCATCATTATTATTATGTAACAAATAAAATAATAAATAATTATTATTTTATTTAGAGGAAGTTAAAAAAAAAAAAAAAAAAAAAAAAAAAAAAAACGTAGATTTATATTGGAAATTTTGTTTAATATATGCTTGTATGTTGAATTTTGTAAGACTTATGTACAATTACAATTACGATTATGTGAATACGTAAAATAAAAATTATGTATAAGGAAATATTTGAAAAAATAAATAAATACACGTCTTCTTAAATATTTCAGATTTATTTTTCATTTTCGAAATGAAATAAATGTAGAATTAAACGTGCATTTTTTATATTTTGCATTATGGTTTGAAATTTTCTTTTGAGTAGAGAATGTGTTTAATTTTTTAATACCATACATTCATAGAAATTTTCAAAAACTTCATTTATTAGAATTTTTATTCGATAATCATAACTTTTAAAGTTTTATTTATTTATTTATTTATCTTTTAAATCTATCAATTATTATTATAATTATTAATACATATTATATTAAAAAAAAAAAAAAAAAAAAAAAAAAAAAGAAAAGAAAAGAAAAGAAAAAACTTAGACAGCATGAACTCAAATCTGTTTTTTTTTTAGAGGAAGTAAGAAATGTAAATTTATATTGTAAATTTTGTGAAACATTTGGTAATATTTGATTATATGTTATATTTTTTAAGATTTATAATACACAGTTATTATTATGAATATGTGAGTCTACAAGACATATAATATATATATATATAAGAGGTTTGGCTATTAAATAACGAGACTATTGCTGCTACAGATAAACTACATATGCGCCAAATCCGAACGACCGACAGTTGTGCAGCGTAAAGTCTTCTGTTTTGATTGCAGCGCCTCCGGTGTTTGTAGAGAAATCAGTCTGGCCGTAACCTTCGTTTGTGTAAGAGGTGTTTGTTTCGTTTTGCCGAAAAAGCGATAAGTGTAAAAGTAGAGCGACGAATTGTCGTGAAATGTCACGTGAAACTTGATAAAACCGCTAGTGAAACTTATCTTTTATTAAAACAAGATTATGGCGATGGATGTTTATCACGTGTGCGAGTTTATGAGTGGTTCAACCGTTTCCAAGATGGCTGAGAAGACTTTGGAGATGATGACTGGAATTCAAAGCAATGATGATCCTTTTTTTTTTCGAAATTCATGGTATTGTGTACCTTTACTGGGTTCCTGAATGTCAAATTATTAATCAACATTACTATCTTGAGGTGCTTGCTCAATCACGTGAAGGGGTAAGGGAAAAACGACCCGAATTGTGGAAGAACAAGTCATGGGTTCTCCATCAAGACAACGCGCCGGTTCACGCGTCATTGTCTGTCAAGACGTTTCTAGCCAAATACAACATCCTAGTTTTAGATTATCTACCTTATTCGCCTGACCTGGCCCCATGAGACTTTTATCCGTTTCCTACAGTTAAATCTGCATCAAAAGGATCAAGATTTGAGACAGTTAAAGATGTGAAAGAAAAAGTGGCACCTTTGGTGGGCTCATGCATGTGCATGAGCTCACAGGACAAGACTTCTCCGCAATGATGCTATTCACCGAGATCTTCGAATTAGGCCAATTTGCGCCGAAATTCGAAAACTCACGGTGAAGTTTCACAGATCTATTCCCAATGTTGAAAATCCTCTGTTAGACTCTATTCATCGCTAGGATCCTGGAGTCGTTCGTGGAAAGAAATGACCCTTAGCTATTTTGACTAGGGGAAACGACTTTCTACCCGTCTCTAAGAAGAGTAGAATTATTACGTCTGGAGTTACATAACAGTGTATTTCTTCACAACATTATTTTTCTCCCTAGAGCGAACGAAATGTTTCTCTAGAATTGGCTAACCCTAGCACCAGTCTTATGTACTGTTTTATTTTTACAGACGCGATTTCACCTATCTATTTATGAATTCCTCTAAATTTTATTCTCTTCCTCTCAAAATTATGAACTGACGGTTTTATTTTTTATTATTTGGCTATTTTTATTGTTTTATCGTTTTTTATATTTTTTGTAAGTTCAGTTAGCTGACTTCTGACGGGATGCCCAAAGCGATTTCGCATTGGTCAGAGACTCGCGCTCTCATTGGCCGGGCTGCCTAGGACATAATTCCATCGTTTTTAGCTCTAAATTTTTCAGAGAGGATTGAGAATAACTTGCTGTTTGCTGGTTGGTCCACGGTTCCACCTCAGAACTAGTTTCTGGATGGAAACAGAGATTCGATCTGAAACACTGCATTTTATTTCTCTTAAATCCTCCTCTGAATTTTTATTTTTATTTTGTGTTAGATATCTTAGGAAAAAAATGTATGCCCCCCCCCCCTTTTTTTTTTATTAATTGAGGAACTCCGAGCGATTTCCTGTGCTCCTTGGGGCGCCCTGCTCAGCTCTTTATTCCTTTTCGCCGTCCAGACTGTCTTCGTTAACGCACGCAGCAGTTTTCTGCTGCCCTTTTATTTTTCAAGGAGATTTTAATTTAATTTAATTTAATTTAATTTAATTTTATATTATTTTATTTAATTTAATTTTTAATTTAATTTTAATTATTTTAATTTTTAATTTAATTATTTTATTTTTTTAATCTCCTACAGCTTCACTCAGATTAATTTCTCTGCTAACGCTGGGGAGTTTCTGAGACTAAATTCTAAATTTATTTTTTTTTAATTAAAAAGCCTACGGCTTTTTAATATTTTCTTTTCTGTAAAATCATTTTTGTGTTTTTTGCACTTCCGATGGAGGTAAGCAACGGTTGCGACCGATTGCAGGTACTCCGAAGCAACTACGTTGACGTTGACGTTGACAAAACTTCGAGCACTATTTCGAACAATGGAAAATTCGCATGGAGCGCTGTAGGGATAGAGGAGGGGGTGTATATTGTAGGTGATATAAACTAAATATGTATAAATTTAAAATAAAATGTTTTACAGCAATAGTCTCATTATTTAATAGCCACAGCTCGTATATTGGGTTGTCCGAAAAAGTTCGTGCCGATTTTGAAGGAAAATTTAAACGTAAGACATTTAAATGCTTGTGGATAGTGGGTTTTGATATTTTTAACATTTCTGCTAGTTCATGTGTCGTATAATGTGGGTTATTTTCGGTCAGTGTTTTAATCTGTTTCATCTGCAGTGGTGCTGGTGGATAACCCGGGCGTTCTTGATCTTAAAGACTGAAATCACCAGCTTTAAACCTAGAAAATCACTTCCGCATAGTTCTTCAGCTGCAGTACCTTCGGCATAAACAGCACAAATATTTTTAGCCGCTCGTGTGACATTTTTGCCATTTCGTTAAAACAAAGGCATTGAATGACTATAATGCACTCTGTTTGCTTACATATTCAAAGGTGTATAAAACTGACAACAATTAATGTACTGTAACTTTTTTTTTAAAGTGCCTGATATACCAACTTTTAGAATATGTATGCATGTCATTTGTTTTCAATCATTCTGATACATTCAGACATGTCCTTATGCCACCTAACGAAAACCGGCACGAAATATCCGGAAGACCCAATATATACATATGTAGATGCATATAACATATATAAATACAACAAATATATAAGGAAACATTAGAAAACTTAAACTTCTTTCTATATATTTCATATTTTTTTTTTCGTTTTCTGGATGATGTACATGCATTGATTTCTCAGATTTTGTATTCTAATTAAAAATTTACTTTTAAATTTATTTATTCTTTTAATTACATGTATACTTAAAAGTTTTTTAAAATTACTTTTTTAGCCTTCTTTTTATATAGTAAATATGAAATTTCTAATTAAGTTAACCAAGTTTTTTATGGATTAAAAATAATGATCAAATTAAAAATCACATGAAAGAATAATATTAAATAGTTAATTCTATTCATGTGGATGGTTTTTTTTTTTTTTTTTTTTTGTGTGTGTGTGTTGTGTAAACAGCTGCACTTAATAATGGTATAGTTACTTGCATTTAATAAAATGTTCGCATATTCTGTGTTTATTAACTCTGTAATTTGAATCGATTCAAGTAATGGATAATTTTATAGAATGGATTATTTAAACGGAAATATTCACAAAGAAATTATTTTTTGCCTTGGAACCCGTTCTCCGGAAAAATTGCAGTATAAATATGCCACCTATCGAGCGATATACCCGATATTAAATCAGCTTAATGGTTCTTTTATTTTTTATATGTCAAGTTTTGTTTTATTATACGCAACACAACCCATGATATATTATTTCATTAAATGGTAGATATCGTTATATTGCAACTCTACCTATAGAATGACTGGCATAAAAAAATGAAAGGCACTAATCTACGTTAAAATACATCTACAGATAAATTTATATGCAATTCAGGGCAGTAGTTCCTGATATACAAACTGCTCTTAAATGGTAGATGTCGTAGTAGAGCAGCAACATCTGTTGAGCGATTACCATCAAAAGTTGTCAGGCGCTAGTTATGCTAAGGCGTATTTACAAACTTATATGTAATTATATACAGTACTTCCTGAGATACAGTCACCACAAACTTTTTGTGACACACACACAGAGATAGAGAGACAGACAGATTTTTTTTAAAAATCGTCAAATCGTGTTCTGGATTTTTCAAAACGTGGAAATCAATCGAAAATCGGAAGTCAAAAATTTTTACGAATCCAATATTTTCTCCTATTTAATATCGAAGAATATAGAATTGAGCATAGAAGAAAATAAAAATAACTTCCATAACTTCGAAAAATGACTTTCAACTTCTATATATATATATATATATATATATATATACTGGCAGTCTTTGCCTGATTCGCTGAACATTACATTTAAATGAGTTAGTTCTCAAAATTCCACTATCACTATCAAAAAAAAAAAAAAAAAAAGTGAAATCAATTGAAACTTAAGTTAAAGGTTACCACTATTTTCGGTAGAGGTTTTCACGCTCGCATATCGCGTTGTCCCGGTGCCTTTCCTCCAGCAAAAACGTAGCGCCTTTTACTTCTGCTTCCCTAGCTGAAAAGTTTGAAAATTCTTGAAATCCCCCCAAAGTGCATATATACAATGCATACACCCCTTTCTTAAAGCTCTATGAATAATACAGATGTTAAGGTATGTCTACCCCTAATCCAAAAACTAAATAAAACCTACGCACTTTTAGAAGATATTACAAATTGAACAGATTAACCTCCAAGCTTCTTCCTACTGGCTCAGGTTGCAACCTACAATTGTGATCATCCCAAGCCACTCGGTTCTGCAGCACGACTCCAAACTAGTACAGCAACATTACCAAATTAACCACTGTTGTCCCTTGTCGCGTGGGGCGAAAGCCCGGGAGTCCAAGGACTGTATTTTTTTCTTCTAATTTATGTACATAAATAAAACATATCAATTGCAAAGATTTCAAATTTCGCTTTATTAGCCGCCAACGTTTAAAAGCATGTATGTTGAATCAAAAGTAAAATAATTCGCATTTAAAATATCATTACCTAGTATTTTTTCCTCATTCAACAATTTTTGTTTTAGTCCTTCATATAACTTTAAATTCATTTTAAAAGATACATATAATATATAAATGTGAAATATTTCTTTATTAGATTACTAGATTCTGCCTGAAAAATACGAATCTGGGTCTTACAAAATTAACTCAGTTTCTTGTTACGCCTTTATAACACATTTTATACTTTATGTGCACTTTATTTTTATCGTTGTTTACTTTAGATATTAAGAAAAGAGAATGTAACTCTTTTATTTAGAAGTTGTTTGAGAATCTCAGTTCCAGTTTATTTTATTAGCGTTCGCTCCAGTAATCCTTTTTTATTGTTTTTAACGGTAAGTTCTAGTTTATATTTTGCTAGATTTGTTACGCAACTAAAGCCCTAACACTACACAAATTTAATTTACTTAATGTTTAACCTGGTGTTAAATTCGTTTAGATACTTTCTTATTTGCCGAGACTGTAATTAGTTATTAAGAATTCAGAAAAATCAGGGAGCATATGTAAAAATGTTTACTTTGTTCAATAAAATCAGTTTCCTAAAATTCTTTTCTAGAAACTTTATGTATTTCTTTGAAAGTATATAATTAAATAATTTATTTTTTTAACTAATAACTCTCTCTCGCACACACACACACACATACCTACATTGTTTAATTTTATAATTTATATAATTTTATTATTGTAATTTATCGTTTGAATAATAAATCAATAATATTATATAGAATTAAATCTTCATTTTCAATTGTCATCATCTACCAATTTTTAATAATCATTTATTACATTACTTTAATATATTACATACACTCTCCATATAAATAGCGCATTTACGTTCAGTTAGTTATCATTGTGTGTTTTTTTTTTTTTTTTTTTTTTTTTTTTTTTTAATATTTAAACACACTTATATTATGTATAGTTTTATATTCCAGTTCATTATTGTAATTATATTCAGTGATGAGAATAAAATAGTTGCTTATTATCACTTTTTTTTCCGTATTTAAAATTATTGCTCTAATCAAATCTTACATAATTTTTTTTTCGTGTAAATTTAACGTGCAAATTGATGCTAATTGGTAATTTAGATATAATTTGCTACTTAAAAAAAAATTATATATATATATATATATATATATATATATATATTAGTTTTCACTTCTTACTTGCATTTAAATTTATTATTGATAATTTACTCTTGGTGTGAATTTGTTAATGAATTCATAAAAATGTGAACAAAATTTCTTTGTAATTGCTTATATTAATTTTTTCGATAACTTACTTATAACTTTTGTTTACTAGTAATATATATATATATATATATATTAAAAAAAAAAAGAACAAATTCATCAACGTCTGTTGCTGCAATGTGCTCATTGACGTAGAGACTTGCGTGCAGTTTGGCAGTAAGTGGTTTAGTGGTTCTTTCTGACAAATCTCAGTTTAATTTATGGTACCATGGTGGCATATACGTGTTGATGTTAAATTCTATACTTAGAAAGCTACCTTCCGTAGTGCATTATCGAACGTCATAGTGGATAAACATCTCATGATATGGTCTGGGGTGCGACTGAGTATCATGGATGACCTCAGCTGCAACGAATTTTGGGTAATCTCAACAGCAGCAGATACATCAGGTACGTGCTGTAGTTCGAAGTCGTTCCTTTCCTTCAATTAATTCCTGGAGCTATCTTTCAACAGGATAATACCCGCCCACATCATGCAAGAAATGTTCAAGACTTCCTTTTCAGCAGAAAACATACAGCTTCTTCCCTGGTCAGCTTATTCGTGAGACATGCAACCTGTTGAACATGTGTGGGATTTCACTGGTCTCGCTCATGGTTCTCGTCCTAATCTTCTATAGCTGAACTTTGGGTACATGTACAAACCATATGAAATTCTCTTCCCTGGGCTGGCATTTGAAATCTGTTTGAATGTTCACGTCCTATAAAAGTTCTTGGTGGATACACAAAATACAGATTTCAGATACTTAATATTGTTTTTCAACTTTGAAAGTTTAGTCATTTATTTGTACCGATACCAATAGTTTGTATGTTAAATTTTATTAATTTATGATAAATTCTTCATGGTGATGTAATTTTTACAAACACGTGTACATATATAAATTAATATTCAAGAAATGTACTGCTCATTTATAATTGCGAACAAATATAGATTTAAAAAATAATAATAGTTAAGTTTGCGATTTTTTTTTTTTTAAAACATGAGTAACCAGTGGTTTAAAAGGTGTTTGAATGACGATTATAATATTTCTAGTGATTTTTTTTCTTTAAGAAGTTTCCTCCCCTCCCCTATTAAAATTATATCCGACATTCAGGATGCTTTATATTTTAAGATACATTTGAATATTGTTTATTACTAATTGGTAACGAATACTTTATTATTTTACATACAGTCACTACCGTTATTATATTTTCATTTTACACAATTATTTAAATATTGACATAAAGAATCAAATAGTGAATAAATTTATCTAATCAAACAGAAAAGAGGTAGCATTCAAATGGGATCTTATTTCGAATATTCATTTTTGTAACATCATTTTTTAAATTAAGCATTACAATTTTGTGATTTTGAAAAAGAGTATTTTTAAAACTTATGTTCATGATGTTGTTTTTGTTATTGTTTCCAGTCCGCATTTGGCAGCAAAGTTAAATAAAGTCTATGACTTCAGCAACACAGATCATATCAAGTACATAGAGCGGATCTTCATAAAGATCCTCTCTAGTTAGGTTAAAGCAGTTGAGGATATGAACAGGCGTAGCCTGACAAGTAGCACACTTAGAGTTGTAGGGAAAATTTTCACTCTCTTTGCATATCACAGACCTCAGATGACAACTGCGAAAACGATAAATCACTGTCTGCTCTTGTCTGCTGCACTGGAGAGACAAGGAACCCCACTAAAAATAATCCGAAGATATTCTTGAGAAAATAGTATTTTCTTAAGACTTTCTTCAAATATTTTAAAATATTTTAAAGATTTATCTTTTTCTATAAAATATTTTCTGAAATTTTCAGGACATTATTAAGAAATTTTGTAAATTTTCTTAAGAATGAGCCAAATAACTTAAGATATTCTGTCAATTTTCTCTAAAATTATCTGCAGAATATCTTGAGATTATTTTTAGTGGGGAACCACCAGGGCGATTACCCTGATACCAGTGATGAGCAGGAGGGACAGTGGGACCTCGTAGATTGATAAAGCGGGAATACAAGTCTGAAAAAGTCACAGATGCCTGAGAAATCAAGAGTACATCAGCGCCACATTTTCTGTTAATAATTAATTCTTTTACATTTGGTAATTCATAAAAATAAAATACAAAAGAACTTTGATTTATTTTATAACTATGAAGATTTGTGTACCGAAGCAAGGCTTGTCTACCAATATTCTTGCTTTCGCCTTCAAGGTGTAAAGCTGTTTTTTGAACCTGAATAAAAGTGCCAAAAATTGCAATTTCTGAAACCGGAAGTGCTTGCAATTATACAAAACAAGGCAAATAACAAAGCATATCGAACTCATGCATGGATTTAGGCCTGCAAATTATTTTAGCTGAATCAAATTTAAATTTATGGTTTTTCTCTCAGGAATGCTTAGAAATAGCCGATTTATTGGTTTCTTGCTTATGGGCGTAATTAATACGTTCTTTAAGCCGGAATTTAGGCTGCGTTTAGTTTGGCCAATGTACGATAAACCACACTGGCATGAAATGCTATAGATACCCAAGAATTATACATGTATCTAATGTATCTTTTAATTCAGAAAAGGCGAGTTTATTCAAAGGTAAAAAGAAATATTTTAAAACTGTACTGTTTGAGAATTTTAGCTATGGCATGACTGGATTTAGGAAAATAGGGTAAAACAATTCTGATATTAGAATAGACTGAAATAATAAATGAAGTACGATAAAGTTGCAATTTTTGGATAGCTTTAACGGAGTCTTAAATTCTGTCTTAAAGAACATAATTACGTCCGTAAGCAAGAAATCAGTAAATTGGCTATATATATATATATATATATATATATATATATATATATATATATATATTATATTTATAAAAATCGTAAAAATTTTGTTAATTGTGATTTCGCTGTACCCCATTTGTCTGACTGCTGGAAATTTTACATTTAGTCACACTTATTTATTTCTTCCATATTTTTCACGACTAGTGTTTAGTAATTTTCTGTTGGCCAATCACCATCATTCCGCGCAATCCTATTGGCTGATCATCCAGAGCTGAATTCGATTCCTTTCCTATATATAGGAGTACTTCTCTTTCATTTCTTTATGCACTGTAGATGGCACGCTAAATGCTATCGAAACTGCTCTCTGCTCTTCTATTATTACTATTTAGCGTTCTAGACGTTGTCGTTTGCTTTTTCTTTTTCTTTCTTTCTTTTCTTTTTTTCTTTTTATTTATTTATTTATTTATTTTTTAATAATCCCACGTAAGGTCTTCCATTAATATTAGTACTTGCATTCATTTTATGGTGTGGGAAGAAGTTTCACTGTTTAAATATAAAAACTATACATCTGATGAATTGTGTAAATAGTCTTTGGTTTTTATAGTTAAAACCGTTAACACAATATCGCGCTGGGACCTCGTCACAAGGATGCAAATTTTAATTCACAATTGCAATAATTCATTCCGGAATTTTTCAACATAATCATATTTTATGAAGTAACAGGAAAAGGGTCTTTTTTGTTTTATTTGTATTTATTTATTTATTTATTTTCTTAACTTTGTTCATAAATGGGCTCTTCCCACCTGACGTCAGATGTTACATGACATAGTAAAACAAACAGAAGACGAAGTCTTCTATATCTATAACGGTTGTTGAAATAACACATTTTCTATACTTATTTTTGATCAATCCGATTTAATCTGTGTTATTATTATTATTATTATTATTATTATTATTATTTATGCATCATCATTTTTAATACATTTTATATCATTATTCATCATCTTTTGATTGCTGTATACATTTACAATCATCATTTAGTGTATATTTGTTATTAATGTTTAAGGAGAACATGTTAAGTTCTCTGCTTTTTCATACTTATGTCATTAACTGTGCAACATCATACGGTGTAAAACAACTTCGGCCAGCAGCTAAGTTAATTATCTTGTTGTAATATCTTTACGCGATTAAATTTAACTTAAAACATATTAAATTAATTTCAAGCTATAATCCATGAACATTCCACTATTTATTGCTAGATCAGTTAAAGTAACAGTTACACTACAATATAGGAAAATAGATTCTTATTTGTGAAAAAAATAAACATATAAAATATATTTTTTTAAAACTATTAAACTTACAAATACAATTATTATATTGTTTAAAAATGCACAATATTACTTATTTTTTTATTCTATATTAAATATTAATACTTTTGTTCTTAAGAACAATATTCAACTGAATTTACTTCTTTGTTTTTCAATGACACGTGATCGAGCAGACCACGTTGGGAAGAGCCCATTCTGGTGGCTTTCTATTTTAAATTTGTTTTGATACTTTGCCCTTCAAAGGGTTAACAGGAATACGAATTGTGGATACGATACAGTTTAAGGACAATGGCAAGGGAAAAAGAAACATGTTTTGTTTAATTTATGAATATTGATTTTGTTTATAAGTATTTAGAGAAAAGTATTTTTTTCCAGGGTATTTAGGTAACTACTATCACCTCTAAGGAAATACTCATAGTTATTTTCCCTTTATTTTAGGAAAATTAATTATATCTGTATCGATATTAAGTACGAGATTAATTGCACATTCACATTTTATCTGTTGCCACATATCGTAAATATACCATTAAATAATATTTTCTGTGGAAAAAAAAAAATACATATTGAGAAAAATAAATACTCATTCCTGTAAAATTACTCACAATTTAGTAATAAAATAGTAATGAAATTTTTTAATGTTACAGATATTTAAGTTATATTGTAATAATTTTACATTAAACATTAACCAGTGGAATAATACTTTATATTCATAGATTTCTAAGAGATAGTAAATTTAAATTAGAAATTCTACTTACAAATTATTCTTCCACCCTTCTTGATTAATCAAAGTTTAATTCCGAAAAGAAACTTTTTTCAACATCCATTAGCAGAGACCTACTTTTCTTTGGTAATTCAAAAGAATAAACAAATAAAAAAAAGTATCGATTTATTATACATCTGCGGAGATTGTATTTTTAGTTACTCTTCCAGTTCTTTTTTTGTGTTTCATAATTAAAAGAGCACTGAATCTGAACACTTAAATTGATTGTTTTTCTTTTTCGAGACTCAATTTAAACTGCAGAGAAATATTTAAGTACCACCTGACAACAATTTATTTCTTTATTTCTTTTCTTTTTCTTTTTTCATTCTTAAAAATGCCTTTCTTACATCAACCCTTAATTTTTCTTCCAATTTACAAGTATTATTATACATTATAATTTTCTTTTTTGAAAGAGTAAAGTGAAAAAAAGAAAAAAAAATGTATTTTCGAAATTTTTACTAGCCGTTATGTTTGTTATTTGTTTTATCCTAAAAGCAGTACAAGAGTTGTACTTCGTTAAAATTGATGACTTCCATATTTAAATACCTTTCACGGTATTGTATTTTCATTTTATTATTTCCATATATGTAATATATGTATATTTTTTATTTTAATTACAGTAAGTGCCGCTTAATAAAACTACTGGTTAATAAAATCAGCCGCTTAATCTGATCAAACCACCAGGACCGGAATCAAATCAATACAAAAACTACTTTTAAAGCCGTCGCTTTATAAAATCAGCATCGCCGGTTAATAAATTCTAAAGTATCTCCTCAGCAGCCAAAAGTATCATTTATGCATTTAAAAAAAAAAAAAAAAAAAAAAAAAAAAAAAAAAAAAAAACTTTATTTTTATTTATTATTTATTTTATTTATTATTTTTTTTTTGGGGGGGGGGGATAGAAAAATAAATTAAAACACAACAAACCCTCTGTTATCGCTCATTGTTGAAGATTTTACACTTGCAGCACAGTTACAAATTAAACACGCCCCCGCAACTTACCTCCGTAACAATTTGAAGGAACGTATTCTTCAAAGCGCAGTAATAAAATAGAAATTTTGTTTAAAATGATTTTTTCCTAATTATAGAAGTCAATTTATAGTTCTAATTTTGAAATTACTATCATTCATGATGTTTAAACGGAAATATTTTAAATTTATAAGAAAAGCGTGAACTGTAATGATGATTTTCCTCTAACGAAAGTGCACGGGAACTTATATCGTTTACTTATATCGAAGAAACAATTAGTTAATTATCTACCAAAAATTTATTAATATTGTTTACTAATTCCATTATTCGTTTCCTTTTGAAATTTCTTTCGAAATTCAGGTAAGTAATACCTTTTCCTTAAAGGCAAGGACGTTCTCCGGATATAAAAATCAGCCGCTTAATAAAATCACTTTGGCTCAGAACGAATGTAATTTTAAGAAGTGGCTGGAACTGTATTATTTGTTTTCCCTTATAATACATATTTTATTTGCTTTTAATGGTTAGCAATTGATGGGTAGTGTGGGTAGTAGGTGAAATTTCAGAAAAAAACATCATAAAACTCATGTTATTTTTATTACGCTATAGTCATCAATATTGCTAATGGCGTTATAACTTTGGGGCTTATGCACTGTTATTATTCTATGTTTTTTCATCTATTCATAATTCTTAGTTATAATTATTTCTGTATGTAATCTCTAACGGAACTGGTTGTATTTTAAATTCTTATTATTTTTTAGCATGGTTTGTTTCCTGATTTCTACGTATAGTCATAATGAAATATGCTTCATATATATCAACAGATAGATAAAATAGATGAATAAATAGTCCCACAGGTAGAAACATTATGTATAAATATCATATATTAAATATGATTTTTTTCCACAAATGATATATCTTTAAACTCTTATTATTTGCAGTACAACGTCGTACTATTTCTTACACTCGGCTTTTTTTGTTCCGTTACCATTTTTTATCTATTACTTTAATTAAACGGGCAAACATTTATGTTTTATCTAAATATATAAAGCTGAAAGTTTGTTCTTATATTTGTCCTGATTTTTAGTTTAGGTTATTATTTTTTAAATAAAAAATTGGTACGCTTATTACAAGAGACAAAACCTAGCTGACACACTATTTTTTAGTTCTATCAGATAATTGGTTCAAAAGATATTAAATAAAAAACTCATGTTAATTTTAAAATTATTAAAACGAAAACATAAAAGCAAATTGATGCAATAAATAAAAAAATTCTTTTTATGTCGAAAAAAATGAACGCGAAAGCATTTTTTTTTTTTTTTATTAATGCAATGGAACAGCTCTAGTATAGAACCCTTTGGAGAAACATGAAATTTCGCACCAAAGTAGCTCGAACGCCACGTTTCTCACCAATATTTTTACTTACGCAGTTGTGATTACCATTCTATTTCATCGCAAAAAAGACACCAAAAATTTAAAAGTAGTTAAGGAGCTCCAATGCTATAGCTTTACAAATATATAGAGAAAGAGGGGAGAAGAGTATTATGGAATAGTCGGGAAATATGGAATACCGAGGTTTCGGCTCTGATTTGTGCTGCTATCTCTTCAAAATACCATCGATTACTCAAGAAGGATTCCCATGAAGCAATACAGTAAGAAGCAACGTTGCTTTCGTACCATTCTCTATAGAACAAAGTATGTTTTGTGATTTTTAAAAGTATTTGCAGGTACGTAATTAAACATTTAAACTTACTAGCACACATGTGATTTGAACATTGATGTTAAGCATAATGTATGCTCAAAAAATTGTGTTTTGTAATACATTGGTCATTTTTTAGCTGAAAATATTTTGTCTATCAATTTAAAAGTTCATTTTTAAAAACACCGTGTAGAGTATTATGGAATACTAGGTATTTTATAGTATCATCTGAAACTGGCTGCATGTATTCAACTAAAGAAACAGGAAATAAAGATGCCGAATGTATCCTCTGTCACAGAAAATTCTCCGAAGATGATTTTATGAAGACTAATTAGTTTTTCTATGGTTTAAACAGTTTAAACGACCTATTCTATATTAACTTCCATTTATAACTTTTTTTTTTCCTTTTTTTTTTTTTTTTTTTTTTTTTTTAAAGCAAACTTTTTATAAAAAAAAAAAAAAAAAAAAAAAAAAAAGATTTTTTTTTCTTTATTGACAATTTATTACAAGTAATTACACTATGTACTCATCATGATTTCGGGTATTTTTATTAAAAACAAGTAAAGTTATTTTAAGAAATGTAAATGGTATTCCATAATACCCTCCTCTCATCTCTCTGTATATATATCATCAATATTGTAACCAATGTTAGGAAATGAAGCACATTTACTGTATACGAATAGATTAAAATAAGTCCTGTCGTACTAAATTAAATTCTGTTTTGTGAAGTATTTTATATCTATTACTTAGAAAACAAAAATAGCCTTATAGTTTATAATGATAATAATAATACTTTAATGCATTTCATAATTTTTCTTGTAATTTACAATTTTTTAAATATTTTCATTTTATAGTTATTTCATGTAAAAAATGGGAATGCAAATTTAAAATTCAGTCGTTAATTTATTTTTATAATTTTATTATGATATATTAAAAATTTCTTAAATTATTTCTTAAATAATGGTGTACTTATGTTGAATTTTTACTGTCACTTTTATTGAAATAAAAAATCCTAAAACAGATTTTTAGTTATTTATATTTTAAATTAGAAAATTTATTTAATAAAAAATTGCTGCAGATTTAAATTAAGAATAAATGAACAAAAGGAAAAACAAACGAAACCAGCGTAGAATTATTTTACCTGAGGGAAAATTTTACTATTAGTTATTTTTTCTCATTTCATTTATTTTTCACTATTAGAAGAAAATTGAAATCCGACACTTTAACTAATTGATTTTTTTCTTTTTTTCGGGAGAGGGAGTGGGGTATATGGTGAAATTTTTCCCCAGGGAAAAAATTAAGTGCAACTTGAAAACAATTTCTTAAACAAATTTATATATAAATTCGTAATTTGAATTAAAATTTCAGTTGTATTTTTTTTTTTAACTATCTGTAAAGTAAAAAATAAAAAATAAAATAAAATAAATAATAAAAATGAGATAAAATAAAATAAAAAGTTTTTCATTTTCTTTCTTTTGTGACTATAAACAATTCTATTGATTTACTTGTGTTTTATATATATATATATTATATTATATTTTATTGTTTTTATTTAATTTTCTTGTTTTAAGAGTTCATAATTAACGAAGTTTGAGAAAATTTAGAGAATTTTGTTTTTTAGAAGATTATCTCTTATGCATATGAGGATTTATTTTAAATAAAATTAATAATTTGATGTATGAATTTTGTATTTATCGTGTGAAATAAACATTACGAAAAATAGTAATTGTTTCTTAATGTATATTTGTTACTCGCGTTTAAATGCTTTTTTAATTATATAATACGTTTTTTAAACCAATGGAATGCCGTTTAAAAAAATAATAATAATAAGAGTTTCATACTACAGTAGAAATTAATTACTTGTTTGTTAATGTATATTTGTTACTCGTGTTTAAAAGCCTTTTTAATTTACTTATGTAATACGTTTTTAAACCAATGGAATGCCGTTAAAAAAAAATAATAATAAATAAATAAAAAAGTTTCATACTACAGTAGAGATTACTTACTTGTTCGTTAATGTATATTTGTTACTTGCGTTTAAATGTTTTTTTTTTTTTTTTTTTTTAATTTACTTATATAATACTTTTTTTTAACCAATGGAATTTCATTAACAAAAAAAAAGCTTCATACTACAATAGAGATTAATTACAGAAATCAGGATCTAAAAACTTTTTGTATCTGATAAAATATCAACATTTTTATCATACTTTGAAAACATGAATATCATATTTATTGAAATTTTATTTTTCCGACTGAGTGAAAATAATGCCTGGACCGGGAATCGAACCCCGAATCTTTGACTTACAAGGTCAATGCTCTACCACTGAGCTATCCAGGCCGACATCCCGGTCTGCATTACTCACTCAGACAACCCTTTTTAGGCAGGAACATCTCTGGTCTATCATTTAGATAGCTCAACAGAAAATAAGCCGCAGGTAAAGGAAAACACCATTAAACAATGGGAGAGAAATACAATTTTTTATTAAAATCACACAATTAACTGTGGAAGAAAATCATATTTATTGAAATTTTATTTTTCCGACTGAGTGAAAATACTGAGTGATATTTTCACTCAGTCGGAAAAATAAAATTTCAATAAATATGATTTTCTTCCACAGTTAATTGTGTGATTTTAATAAAAAATCATGAATATCATACTTTAAAAAAATGTTTAAGACATAATAATAATAATAATAATAATAAATATAATAATAATTTTTTCACCAAATATATTGTAATTTTTTAAAGAATAATGCTGTTAAAGTAATTAATTCTTACAAAAAAAAAGTCTCTAAAACTCATAAGAGTTGTTATATATTGAATGATCTGTGTTTCAGTTTATCTCTCTCTCTGTCTTTCATCCGAAAATGTAGTTTTATTCCTATTTTTCTGTCGATCTATATAAATTAAGTTTCAACCAATTGATTAAAAAAAGAAAAAAAAAGTTTTGTATAATCTTATCATTTTGCATAGTAGTTTTATATAGGTATAATTCAACATTATTATTATTATTATTAAATTACATAAATTTTATTAAAATTTTTGCATGAACAGTTAAAGAAATTTACTTAAAATTACTAATTATAAATTGTTATAAGTCATTAGCTTTTTAATATTTTCACGGTCTGATTATAGAATGACGTATGTAATTTTTTTTTTTAATGGCGTTTTATGTGTTTGAAACCCTTGTATACTATAAACAAAAAAATTGTATTTGTTTAAATAAATAACGAAATAAATAAAAATAAATAAATAAATAATATATTAAAAGGTTTTTTTATACTTGTATTTGTTTCTTGAAATGTTCCAATCTTTGTTATTTGGAGAGACTACAAATTTTAAAATGTTCCAAACTCGTTTGAACGTTTTTAGAAAATGTTTGTGTGCCTGTTTGCTACCAAAATTTTGTGCACGTTCTATGTCCCGAAGGATTTTTACGTGTTAAATTTAAAGAATCTTTGAAGTGTTTGGAGCATGACTTCGATTCTCGCTGATTCGATTTCTGGATCTATTGTACAAGAGATGGATCTGCTATGCTTAATTTCTTTTCTTTTAATCCATTTATAATTTCGATATCGTTAACACTGATGAGGAAATTATCAATTCTAACGAAATTGCATGCTAATATTGTACTAATTATTTTTGGTGCTTTTCTAAGCTCCTTTATTTATTTATTTATTTATTTATTTTTTTAAACACATTTAATAATGTAGCTGCCGAGTGTTTAGGTTTTTGGATACCAGTGATATTTATGGAAATGTTTTTCTTTATAAACCTGTTAACGACCAACTTAATTTAAAGCATAAAAATAAGCAAAATTATTTTGAATTGTGTTTAAGAGATAAATTTTAAACTAACTTACAGGAATAATTTTCATCCCATTATTACAAGTCCATATAATTCGTATCCCGGTGATTGTGTTCAAGTACTTTACTTGATTTCAGATACATAATTTTTATTTCACCTCTTGTATCAGAATTCCACTTCTTGTGATTGCTAAGTTCATTAAAAAAAAAAAATTAAATAAAAATAAATAAATAAATAAATAAAAATTAATAAAATAAAATATCAAATTCATGTGACTTCTAAACCTAATTAAAACTAATATTTTTCAGAAGAGGATTAGGTCTCCTTGCATTAAATTATATGCTCTCTGCCTATACAACAAAACATTTTTCGTTAAAAATTCCAGGTATTTTTTCATGAACCCACATTGACTATAGGACGCTGGGTGTTTATAGAAGATTGAAATAAATATGGTTTCCTTATGCGATTTACATGAAATAAAACTGCCCTATAAATAGGACATTGGGCGTTAACTTTTTATGTTTTGTTTTGTTTTTTTAACAGACTGTTACATGTATTATTTTTTTTTAAATACTGGTATACAAAAAGCTTAACACTTGGCAGATATATAATATTTAAAAATATTACAATGCAGACAGAACTTAAAATATAATATAAAATAACAGAGTGCAGTTTTGGTATTGCTGGCAGCGATTGGGAAAGCTCAATGCTACCAAAACTGAATTTTGCTCTTGTACAAATTACGTTTGGGGCTCTCTACATTCAGATACTTTTATTTTGGTTAACGTAGTTAATAATTAAAAATTTGAAAAAAAAAAAAAAAAAAAAAAAAAAAAAACATATACAAGTATTCCAACGCTGAAAGAACTTAAAATATTAAGTATAATAACAGATTGCATTTTCGGTGGCATTGATACTTATGACAGAACGCTGAATTGCATCAAAAGTAATCTCAGCAACTGTACTGATTAATTTTGATACCAGAATTAATTAGTACACTGTCTGAGATTAGTTTAGTCTCATATCAGTAAGATTAGTTGTCTCACATTAGATTTATCTTAGATTAGTTGCAATCTCTCTTTTTTTTATTTCTTATAATGCGGTAAATAATATTGTGCGGAAATAATAATAACAATTATAATTATAATAATTATAATTATAAGTTCAATACCAGATTGCATTTTCGGCAGAATTTACACTATTGACTATCTGAACTAAACTTTGTTAAAGTAGTATTTATATTTAGTGCTTTCTACGTTGCAACAATTTTCATTTTAGTAACGCAATAATTAATTTTAAAAGTACAAAATATTAATTATCATAATGGTTATAATAAATATAACAGTAGAGGGTATTTTCAGTACTTTTAACGCAATAATTGTTTTTGGTACTTGCTATATTGAAATATACTTTTAGTAGCGCCGTTATTGATTACAAATATTTCAACGCAGACAAAAACTTAAATCAAGATGTACAATAGCAGAATACAGTTTAACTTGTGTTAACACAGATATCGAAAATCCCTGTGCTAGTGAAACTAAACTCTGCTACTGTATAATTATTTTGGTAATTTCTGCGTTTCATCACTATTTTTTTTATTTTGTAACGTCGTTAATAATAATATAAAAAAAAAATATTGCAACACATATACAGAACAAAATAACAGTTGCAATAGCAGACAACAGTTTCAGTAGCATTTCCCGAGACGACGAAATGTCACAGAAACTAAAACGCGTCTTTGTACTAGTTAATTTTGATATTTTCTTCGTTAAAATGCTTTTCTTTTGTTAACACAGCTAATAATAGAAAAATATATTTAACTAAAAGAAAAGAAAAAACTCAAAAATATTCAATACAATAGAAATTTCAGTAACATTAAAAGTGATGAAGAGATAAAGAGATTTTCAAAGAGAAAAAAAATCGCAGTTTGATATTATATTATAATTACTTCTGTTACTCTCTACGTTGTAATATTTTTATTTTCGGTAAAGCAATTTAAAACTAAAATCATTGCAACACGGTTAACAATTTCAAACTATTTAATTTTAGTACATTCTGCGTTCCTTTTTTATTTGGTAACGGAGATTTAAGAAAAAGCATAAAAATATTGTAAGACAAATAGTACCAAAAATTTAGACACAATATTTTTAATATCATTAACATTAACCAAATGATCAAACTAAACACTGTTAGAGGACTAATTGTATTTTATACTTTCTATTTATGTAATATTTTGTTTTTTGAACGCCGTCCTTATGAATATATATATATATATATATATATATATATATATATATATATATATATATATATATATATATATTCAGTGCAGAAAAAAAAATGATTAGCATACTGCAATTTCAATAGAAGTGACACTAATGAGGAAAATTCTGATGCTACCAAAACCAGACTCTCATAAAGTACTAATAATTCTTGGTACTTTCAATGTTACAATACATTCCCGTTTCAAAATTGTTTTAAAATTCTTAATATTGGAAAGCAGTAAATATCATAAATAGCACAATAAAATAGAAATTCACTGTTTCAGTAGTATTAACACTCACTCACTGAATGCTCAATATTATCCATACGGCATCTTTTTTTTTTTTTTTTTTTTTTTTTTTGTATAAATTGTTTACTTTGATCATCTAAATAAAGTACTTACTTTGAAGGAGAATAATTTTCTCAATTAGGGTTTAAACTGATTTATAAATAAAATTAAAAAAATTATTAGTGCCAAAGATGATTACTAATCTAAGCAGCAAACTGAAAGAAATATAAGAAAAATCTCGTATAATTACACATTAAAAATTGCCTTTCAGGCGACTTGCCAGCAAATATTGTCAAGCCTGAGGACATTTTAACCCAGATTATATATATATATATATATATTAATACATTTAACCTATGTTGTCACAAGATATTAATATTTATATAAATTCTTTTACGAAAAATTTTCAACCAAAAAATATTGAACACGTATTTAATTTTAAACAAGGAAATGTTACGTCAATATTTTTTTTTGCTTTTTTATCAAAAATCTATTGTTTAAATTAAACTGAAATTTGAATTATATTCTAAGAACTAAAAGCTATATGTGCATAATATATATATATATGTGTGTATATATATATATATATATATATATATATATATATATATATATAAAGCCACACTTGGATATTTTTCTTTTCCCTTTTTGCAACCGACAATTTTATCATTTAAAAAGCAAATTTCTGAACAGATTTTATTACATCGCCCTCCACGTACATTTTAGGATTGAGCCCAGTGTTAAAAATAAAATGTAACTGCCAGGAAAATTATAATTTTAGAAAGTATTTCAAAATTGGCAAGTATAATGCATTTAATGATCCACAATAAGTATTAATTTTAGAATGAAAGTCAAAAAATATTTTAATACGTGAGATGGCAAATTAATTAAATGTTACCGAAACATTCCTGAGAGGATTTTTGGGAACATATAATTTTTTTTTCGTAGTTTGAACGGAAAATGTGTCTTTAGGCGGCCATGTTGCCCATCCAAGCAAGATGATGGCAAGTTAAGAAACAAAAGTTTAAAACAAAAATCGATTTGTACATGCCCTTAACTTAGAAAATATTTTATAAAAGTGCATAGAAAAATAGTTTCTTCAAAAACGGTGCGGAAACAATTAAACAAAGTATGTTTATAGTTAGATCTGCAAAAAAAAAAAAAAAAAAAAAACTAGTAAAATGATAAAACAGTAACCGAATTATTAAAAACTGCATTCACAAAATAGTGACACATTCTCCGTACATTATGGTACGGAGGTGCAAAAATTTTCAATGATTCGGGCAAATTTTTATGCTCAAGGGATCAATTATTCGAAATATAACGCGGCCTATATAAAAACGGCGCCTGACCGACTATTTCGAAAATATCTCAGACTTTCCCGCAAACAGAATTTCAAGATGATATTCCACCATACTAAAGGGCGTCTGTAGTGTGTTTATTCGATTCAAATTGTTAAAACTACCTATCCTATCCCATGAGCACCTTTAATTCTGTAAGCAATCATATCTTTTTTAACTTTAAGTTAAATCACACAAAAAATGCCGTAGAATTTCTTTTTCATCAGACTTGGAAATAGCCCTGATCTCAATCCGCTCGAAAATGTTTAGTCTATAAAAAAGCAAGGAAAAGGGGTGACGATAAGAAAAAAATTGCAGCCTGCAACTCTGCAAGGACTAAACAAAATTATTTATGATATTTCGCACAGAGAAATTGCTGATATTTATATTAAAACACTGCATAATACTATGGCATTGCGTATTAAAGCAATAATTCCATATAAAGGTGAAATAACTCAATGCAGAATACATATTTTTATTAAAAATTACTTAGATCTAACAAATAAATAGTTTTATTTCATGTATTAAAATATAACTTATTTATATCATATAATAAATCATAATACAGTAGAAAGTATATGTTTATTATATTACGTTTAAAAAGAATGTTTTATGTAGATTTTTAATAATTACTTCGTAGAGTGTATTAAAGTGAATTATTAAATCAAAAATGTACATAGGTATCATTTCATCTCTTTGATATTATGCAAATGTGACAGTTTTATTTGTTTCAACCATTAGTTTTGAAGTTATTACAAATGAAAAAGATATAAGTCAATTTTCCTGCAGTGCGGCTTCTTTAATTTAGGACTGAGGGCTTGTTAGTATCAGTCTGGGATTTTTGCGTTGTCGATTTCGGCAGTTGGACATTTGTCGAAATCTAAAATTTATCGAAAATATAATTGAATAATTTGAAAGCGATGTTATAATTTGAAAAAAGAAAAAAATAATAATAATAGTCCTCCGTCGTAAACTAAATTCTGCTTTTGCCAGAATTTATCAAAATCTTTATTATTATTATTATTATTATTCAAAGAAAAAGAAAAGAAAATTAATAATAATCAGTATCGTTAAAAGCGATATCGAAGAAGTTTTTTTTAATAATTTTGAATTAGGAAATAAAAAGTGCGCGTGAAATAATATGAAATAAAAATAAGTAAAAAAAAAAAAAATGAATTTAATGATTTAATGTTTTTGTTTTTCGGGGGCTGCTCATGCATATAAAAAATGCGTATTAAAACGAGTCGAAGAAGGAAGCGAAATAAGTATTGAGTTATATTACGAGAAATACGATATATAATATGATACGATATATTAGACCTATCGTCCAGGGTTAGTAGGCATTTTCTTTGAAAGAAATAGTTTGTTCGTTCGGTGCAACTTGCACATTAGTTCCGTGAGGTACAACTTTCACATTAGTCCCTTGAGGTGCAACTTTCACTTTAGTCCCGTCAGGTACAACTTGCACATTAGTCCCCTTTAAATATTTTTTTATTATTAACTTCTTTTTTTTTTTTTTTTTTTTTTAGCAACAATAAATATTGAAACAAAATTCAAAAAAATATTTATAATAAAATTAAGAGAAAACGTGCAAAATAAA
This sequence comes from Salticus scenicus, assembly GCA_963930645.1. Classification (NCBI taxonomy): domain Eukaryota; kingdom Metazoa; phylum Arthropoda; class Arachnida; order Araneae; family Salticidae; genus Salticus; species Salticus scenicus. Next base: position 80,930,338 of record OZ005652.1, on the reverse strand, counting down.
ATAAAATAAAAATAAAAATAAGGACCGAATATAGTAACCGTTGCTATGGAATGGAACTTCATATTTTATGGTATAGATTTTTTTTTTTTTTTTTTTTTTTTTTTTTTGTCGCTTAGTGTATGTATATATATATATAAAAACTAGACAGGAAGTACCACAGATATTCTTAAACGAATTTTATCAAATTATTTTTAAACTGTTTGTTTAAATGTCCCATCTAAGAGTGAATGGAGCTATTCAAAGAAAAGGAAGAAAATAAATTTTAAATTTCAAATTCCATTATTTTATAAATAAATAAGAAAAAAGAAAAAAGAAAAAAAACGAAAAAAGAAAAGTAAGAAAGAAAAGAAGTCTAAAATACCGTAACAAAGAAGTGTAATATATATATATATTACAATAAGTAATATATATAATATAATTAAGTAATACATACATACATATATATATATATATATATATATATATATATATATATATATTACTTTTTCGAAGTTCAAATACCTAATTAAAACTATATTTCTTTTTTAAAATATCAAAAACGTTTTCTGTAGCAATTAACAAAAAGGTAATTGGTATGTGACAAACGAAGATACAGAGATAACTTTTTCTTTTCTTGGTAAGATGTAGGGAACCCTTCTAGATTTTATTTTTGCTAGTAACTCTTGAAATATCTTACTTTTTTTTTTCACCCTGCATTTTTAGTCTTTCCTTACAATGACCACAATCTGTTTGGGGTTAATTAATGTTAACTATCTAGTTAACTACTACCGCAGTTAAACTACTGCCTTCAGGTTTCATTTTTTTTTTTTTTTTTTTTTTTTTTAATATTTATAATTTACATCATATTTAAGTTTGTATACCTTCTTATTGCTGCATTTTCCTGCACATATAGTATGTAAATTTTGTTTTAATATACCGTATTTTACTACTTTATTGGTTTTATAACCTTTCATGCTTTTTTTCCTCTTCAATGTACATATCTGTGCGTGTAGTCTTGTGTGTTATAAATCAACTCTGTATTTTCCTAATTCCTTATTCGAAAATATATACATATTACTTTCGATGAAAATAAGAAAATTCTAAGCTAATACATACATTACATATAAAACCACTTATCGAAAAAAAAATGCAAATCAAGTTGGTGTAAAAAAATAAAAAATAAATAAATAAACGTAAAATATTGTGAGAATTTTTAATCACATTTTTCAGCTCTTTTATTAAAACACTGTTCCAATTGTTCCAGGAAAAGAAATCGTAATTCCAATTACGCTTCTAAATCTTGAGAAAAAGACTTAAATTAAAGTAGAGTATGGATGGTACTTTAAACCGAAGCTTAAACAAACTCTTAGAGTAGTATACTTGAATATTTCTTTGGAGTTCAAGATAAGCAAGGAAAGAAAGCCAATCAACTGAAGTGTCCAAATTCTATGTTTTTTTTTTTTTTTTTTTTTTTTTTTTTCTCTCCTAATTGTGAAAAACAGGAAAATTACACAAGTAAATAAAAGCACAACTTTAACAGTGATAAAATGAATCGTTCTATATACACACACACACACATATATATATATATATATATATATTGCTATAATTACAAAAGTAAATAAATAAATAAAATTTGTAAATTTGTTAATCAATGAAACTTGATTTTTTTTTTTTTATCTGAAATAAATGCAGAGTTAATTCTATAGTTTAAAGCACAATTTTTCAATTAATGTTTGTACTTGAAATCTTTTTACGAATAATTATATTAATAGATCTCTCTTCAGTATTTTTTTTCTAACTTTCAGTGTTTAAATATAGTTCAATTATAGTGTTATAATAGTACTCCCTACTAGGGAATTTTTCATTAAATTACATGTTTCCTTTTGCAGAAGGAACTTTATTTATTTATGTATGTGTGTGCACAATAAATTATTATTTATTAAAAATAATAATAAGATAATAATAGTGAAATGTACCAAGGTATTTTAATTCCTATAACTGGCAAACTAAGATTTTTAAAAATAATAATTTTTACAAATTGACACTACTATTTAAACTTATTAATTTATTTTGATATTATTAGGTGTTTGCAAAATTTCGAGCCCGATGTATTTTATCAGTCATTTAGTTATTTTTAATCTATAAGTACGCACTGCCACTGAAAAGAATACTAGAAGACTAAGTATTATATTCTCTTTTTCCATCTACTTCTTAATGTAAATGTATTTCTAATACTTAAATTATCTACTGTGTTAATAAATAAAAAAAATAAAATTAACATCCATACGTAAGGTGTAATTTAAATTACAAGTGTTAGAAAAAAGTTTCCATATACAACTTTTTTTTTTTTTTTTTTTTTTTTTTTTTTTTGCAAGAGTTTGCATAATCTTTCATAGCGGATCAATCCATGTGAAATCAACACAAAAAAAAGCTGCATCTTTAAATTGACTTCCTCAGATTTTGATAAAATTAGGCTCATTTATCTGTTCTTAGAAAAATGAATGTATACAAATAATTAAGTCCCTATCTCTTTTAGTTTTTGATATGCAAGAATGTCGTAATGGGTAAAAATTGCAAATTTTGGAAATTCTTGTATTGCAAATGTATCCATATTTTGTCTTCTAATTGTCTTAAAAACTAACGTTTGATATCATTATACAGCAATTAATACAGACTTTGAAGTTTTATATCACAAGTATATATATATATATATATATATATTAAATGTTCATTTAAATTATTCCAATATTTATTGTCTATAATTAATAGTTTCAACTTGGGATCGTCACGGCATGCTGAGTTATTAATTAAAGCAAAATCATTTATCAATATTTTATACTAACCTGACAAACGTTTTACAAAATTCTGTAAGTATGATAAAATGCACAATGTAAATGAACCTTGTTTATAATTTTCACCTACTTTCACTCAATATTTGTACCCCATCTATCAGGGATGAGTGAAACTGGTGAGACCTTAGTGCAGCTCTGATACCCAACTAATATTAAAAATAAAGATTTTGTAATAATTATAGTAATGTTTAGTAAGTTATTATTATTATTATTATGTAACAATAAAAGTTAATACAGTGTAGAGACATACAAAAAATGTGAGTATTGTATGATTTAAAGATGTCTTTTAGTCAATTCAAGGATGAGTATCTAATCCTTCAAATTGTATATTCTACAATTGCAGAACTAAAAACATTCTGGCTCTTGAGAAAGTGCAATATATTCTGTCCCTGATTGCCAGACATGAAAATGTTAAATTAATGCTGATAATTTGATGCAATATGGAGTAATTGAGTAAAGACGAAAATAATCAAATTCAAACAATAATTGCAAAAATTGTGTGCAGTCCACTTGAACTAAACAATGGTTGGATGTCGATGATGCAGTTCTTAAAACTTAATCTAGAAACTGTGAATATTTTATTTATCACTTGATTGAAAGGCTTAAAGAGATTATATGACACATATTTAATGCTAAATAGCAGTCTTCATTTTACGATATGCTATTGAAAGAACTTACACTCTATCTTCTGAAGATATGTTCCACACTCATACATCTTTTGAATTAATTGTAAAGCTAGCTTGCCTCTACAAAATGCCCCCAAGTCTTTGTATATTTATTCGTATAAAAATAAGTTTTTCTGTTATTATTATTATTGTTATTATTATTATTAACCGTTAACGCCCAAATTAATTTTGCAAAATATTATTAGCTAATTATTTCACTTCTTAATTAGTATAGACAACTGACAGTAAAATATATTAACTTATTTAATTCTTCTGATAGTTTTAAATTTAAAGCATATCGTCATTTATTGACGTTTAGTGTTCTAGCGAGAAAACTTCGAGTTAGAAAAACTTTGAGATAACAGATTAATTTCCTGTTATATGTTGACAAAGATCTCGAAAGTAAAGTATTATAACATATATTAATATTCAACTTGATATAAGTTGGTATACCTGCGCAATAAGCAAAGATATGTGCGACGAATGAAAAATCGTAAAATGACTATCCAAACTATGGAATAATAATTAATAGTAGGCACATAAAACTTTCAGAGACCATTTAGAGTGACGCTATAAACTGCCACTAAAAAACAGAAATCATTCCAAGAAACCACCAAAAATAAACTTGCCACGTTATTAGCTGTCCTCAAATGAGGACACTGGCCGCACGGGTTAATACACTTTTTTAATGTTGCTCTGGATCATGCATGATACCTTGATATCACAAAATTTACATAATCAATCAATAATATTGTCACAATTATAACGAAAATTAAATATATTATATTAATATATATATATGGCTTGCCTATTTTGATAAATTAAGAAAATCTATTAAAAGCTAGAGGTTAAAGATCCTCCCCCTCCCTTCAGCACACACCAATAAAAGCTGATCTATAATGTTTTTAATCCTTCTGTTATTGCACATAGCACATTTAAAAGGTATGCTCAACCAGCAGATTAACATAAAAAAATATAAAAGCAGCTTTCATAATTCAGTTTTTCGTTTTTTTTCTTTAAATATCAAATAAATATTAACTACAAAAACATTGTAATAAACAATATTCCCTTTAAAGAATTTCTATACATACAAATTTAGCCCAATGAAATGAAATCCTAAAATATTCTACAATTTCAGTATTAAAAAAAAAAAAAAAAAAAAAAAAAAAACTAATAAAAAGTTGCATTTTAATTTATAACTCAGCCTCCTCTAGCGGTCCCGAGTAAAAAATTGTAATAATTATAGACAATAAATGTGAGAACAACATTTAAGTTTTAGAAGAATATTAAAAATGTACTTTCTGAGTTATTGAAGGTCAAAGATTAAAATATTTGAACTTGAGATGAAAAATTTGAAAAAGATGAGCATGTGATACATTATTTGACAGCCTATATTTATGGGTACAGCTGTAATACAAGAATTTCTAAAACTTGTACTTTTTGTTAATTTTCGCAGCCCTGTATATCAAAAACTAAAAGAGATAGGGACTTATTAATATTCTATTTGTTTCGAATTATATGCTCATTAGTAAAGCGGAGGAGAAAATGCCATTTTCTAAAATTCTATAATTTACCCCGAGAGGCTTCTAAAATTAATCTGGAATAAATCTATGTATCTATCACTAAGAATTATATAGATTAACAATTTGGAATCAAGCTTAGTACGGGTGAAAGAGTTATTAATAAAATTGAACCATTTTTTTAGAAAATTAATTTTTTTGACAGATTTTAATATTGACCGGTTATTAACAAACCACTCTCTATATTATTTTTTGTTATTATTATTATTATTATTATTATTATTATTATTAATGTTATGCCATCTCCGGGTTCGTTTTCGATTTTATTTTTAAATTTATCAAAATAAGGTATATACATTAACAAAGTAATATAATTTAGAATAACAGATGAAAAATGTCACTGAAATCCTCAATAACCAATTATAAATTAATGTATGAGTAAATTAAATAATTTGTGACAACTTTAAAAATGATAGGAATGTAATTAACAAGTAATAATTTCAATTTATTATGAAAAAACTTATTACCTACCAATACAATATTCGTAGAATATTGTCCAAAATAATTATAGAAAATATGACCATTATAGAGAATAGTCGCGCTCGTCGGCTTAGACGTTCGGAGTTTTTTGTGGTTTTCTCCTAAACTTGCGTAAATAAATGCTAAGACCCCCTTAGAAAGACCCACACGAAGGTCACTCACCTCAGGCTTAGGACCCTAGAATAGTCAATCGGCCTTAATCCCTACAACCAACCAACCATTATAGAGAGAATGAAACCACAGATAATCATCAAAAGCATGCCAGAAAAACATTAAAAGAACAATACTATAATAATAATAATATCTATCTATCTATCTATCTATATATATATATATATATATATACAATGGTGGCCAAAACTGAGAACACTTTTGGAAATTTTTAGTTTTTTTTTTTTTTTGTATGCTTGCAGAAAATGTTTTACAAAGTGCAAACTCGTTTATATTTATTTAAAGAGAATTTAACACTGAATTCATTACCAAAAACAAAATTCAAATATTTGCAATGCAAATAAAGTTATACGTACTTTAATCTAAAAAACAAACGCAGCTAATGTCTATAACTGGAATGTCCATATTTCCTGGCCAATCACTGTTCTTGTTCTTTGAACCCATCAAATGTTTGTAACTGCCAGCAGGAGTTAAGATCCTTTTTACAGTTGGAACAAGTTGTTATTGTGCTTTGTTCTGTAGACGGATGGTTTTATGTTCTACTGCCATGTCTCCGTTACTGGGTGTAATGAATAATACCTCTATAGATGAAAAAATGCACTTCAAGAACATGGTGCTAATTCTTTTCACAAAATGGAGATGGTATGCTTTACCTCCGGATTACAGAATCATAAACCATACAAAGAAATACAGGGTGTTTATAAAGTCCCGGACCCATTTTGATGTTTAATAACTCATAAAATAATGAAGATATAAACAAACTTATGACATTTGTTAATGGAATAACTCATATATTTTCTTTTCAGGTTTGAATATCTTTACTTTTGTAAATATCGTCTGCGCGTGTGGTTAATTTCAGATAATTTCATCTTCCAGTCTAAGTATCTGTACTTTTCTAAATATCGTCTGCTTATTAATTGCATTTTTCTTTCTTTTGTTTTTGGCAACTATTGCAATGTTATGTTTACTTTCGATGTGTTTGTTCTATGCAGTACTTTTGTATGTGATGTTTTATACGAGCGGATATTAAGGAGAATGCATACACCACAAGAGAAAGCACAGATTTTATGGTGGTACATAGAAACGAAATCGATAGTGCAAGCACAGAGAAATTGCAGAAGAATTTGCCAAAAAGATCCTCCATCCAAAAGCAGCATCTTGCGGTGGAAAAATAATTTTTAAGTTCAATAATTTCGTTTAATAATTTCGTAGTTCTTTGAATGACCATCAGGAATATGGATTGGGCGAGGAGGTCCAATTCCTTGGCCACCCAGATCACCTGATATAACGCCGCTGGACTTTTTTCTTTGGGGATTTGTAAAGGACAATGTTTACAGGAAGAGAGTGTCGAACATTGATGACCTAAAAGTCAGAATTACAACCGCAATAGCCTCTGTGATTGCCGACATGCTTGCCGCTACCAGGCGTGAAATTGACTATCGACTTGATATTCTCTGTGCGACGAAGGGGCACACGTAGAAGTTAGGGGGGGGGTCATGAAACTTTTTGAGTCTACCTAACCATTTAAGTTATTAATTTTATTCTATCTTTATTATTTTATGAGTTATTAAACATCAAAATGGGTCCGGGACTTTATAAACGCCCTGTATAACAAGCATATAAAATGTAAACTCAAATAAGCATATTGATTAATTGCATTCCTGAGTGAACTGAACATAAACTGATTTTGTTGCAACAAATTATCTTCTTGTTATTAATGATATGGTCGTTTGTCAGAAGATTGAAAATACTATACATTTACTATTTACATTGTACTTAATTTTTTGAAAGGTTTATACAGGTTAATTTTAAAATATATTTTTAAAATGTAAAGGCAGATAGAGGGGACTTAAATAAGCAGATCTCGTATAGGAATGTGTGTACGATAATGCCGTCTAGAGCCTGTAGAGAGCACTGATGACTTTGGCGTATTATAAAAGCGCTTTTTCAGCTGGAGTCATCCATTTCATTGTGCAGCCCCATTCAGGAAATGCATGTCACATTGTTGAAACGATGCAGGCTGCTCCAGATTCGTGTGGGAAATGATGAATCCAGCTAGTAAAGCACTTTTATACACTTTAGACATCAGCACTCTCTACCAGCCCAAGGGTGCATTACCGCACATTCCTATACGAAATCTGCTTATTTAGGTCCCCTCTACCTGCCTTTACATTTTTGAGTTATAGTTTATAACCACCCTGAATAAAAAATGGAGAAGGACGCCGATAAAATGTGATAAAATAATTATAAATATATAATGTTTATGAGCAATTAATAATATTATTATAGCTACAAAACTTTAAAACTTTTAATTCAGATTTATAACCAATATTATAAAATAGATGCTTCTCAAAGTTATTTTCTACGTTTATATAATTAAAAAAAGGCTATGGGAAATTTGCTATAAGAATTCCTTCATGAAGAACGGGAGAGTTGCTGGTTGCATAGCATTGTTCTGAAATATGTTTTATAATAAATTGGAAAATATAAATGATTTTAATTATAAACAATCTAGCAAACTCTGATAATGATAATAATAATAATTATTATTATTGTCATTATTATTATTATTATTATAAATAGAATTGTTAATAATATATGGGTAACATAAATTAGTTAAAATAATAATATTATAAATGGAATTATTGACAATTTATAAGTAACATTAATTATCTTATATTAAAAAATTAAAAAAAAAAAAATAATAATAAATATAAAAAACTAAAATAAAATAATATATCTTCTGTATGTCATGAAATTATATATTATCACACAAATACTTCCATTCATTTATTACGTAACCGACGTCACTTAGTCACACTCCAGCAACAATAATCCACTCTCGCAAACTTCAGCATTAAATATCATCAAACCAGCCATTCAATTAATCAAATGGGAAATGAGGAAATTAAAATTTGTTAATTATTTTACCCCAAGCCAACTAATCACGGAACCCTTTTCTCCATTTTCTTATTAATGACTTGTATTTCACCAATAAATAAACGAACTATTTCCCCGCAGTCAAATCAATTTAGTAAACAAAAATTCCATCAGCTGAAGAAATCTGTAGAAAAAAGAAAAAACTCTTTAACTCACTCTTCAAGCAATCGATACATAGCTATGTGCCTTGACGTCAGAACAGCGTTCTGCAGGTCACGCCTTCGTGGAGAAAGGGGCGGTCTAGGCTACGCAATACATCAACACGAGTTTTACTTCATTAAGATAATTGCTTCTAGCAACATTTTCCCTTTCCCGCTTGCCTTTGCACTTTTAATGGGCAGCATGAATTGCAGCTTGGGAATAAATAGTTAGAAGACCATGCCCCCTAGTAATTTAAGTCGTGGTCTAAGAAGAAGTATCAAGTGTTTCACAGTTGGTGGAAGAGGCCTGTATTTTTTTTTTTAAGCTGATATATTAGGAGCAGAAACATGTCATGCGTGTGTCTGAGAGCGTTAGAACATTGTTGTAAATCGTTATGTTATATCCCGAAGAAAGTTTGCTGAGAGGGTAATTGAATTAAGGACTACTTCAACTGATTTTGTCTGGTTTCAGATTAATTATATATAATGAGGAGACATCAATGAAGAAAGACTCAGGAATCATTAAAAAAAAAAAAAAAAAGATACACCGTAGAAGATGGAATGTGCTTATTATCAAATGACATAAATAAGTTTTTTTTTTATAAAAAAAGTACATCATAGAAGATGAATTGTGCTTATTATGAAATGACATAAATGTGTCAAAAAACACTTAATTAAAATATTGTTTTTTGATAGATAACAGATTCAATCATGTAATTTTCTGGAAAGGTTACAATAATAATAATAATAATAATAAAAATAATAATAATAATAATAATTATAAAGAAGTAGAAATAGAAAAACGTATTAAAAACAGATATTTTAAATCTCCTTCTGACATTTTTCTAGAATGATTAAAAAACTTTATCCAATAGCCTAAGTGATTTCCGAAAAACATTGTCAAGTGAGTAAATAAATTGTACTAATAATTGTCAATACTTTAAGATTTCTTTTTTTAAGGGGGGGAAACAATTTAGACGCTTCAAAATGAGTCGTTTTTCAACAGTGTTTTTAAAGGTGATAAAATAATTGGATCATTTTTAAGTTTTAACATTATTTTATGTGAACTTTGAAAAATATAAAACATTTTTTTTATTTTTTATTTTTTATTTTTTTTACAAAATGGCGGCTCGGTGAAATTTTCCTTCGGGCGTCTCTTGTGCGAGGTACAAAAGTGCTGCACTTGTCACTCTTTTTCTATTGATCTGAAAAAAAAAAAAAAAAAAAAAAAAAAAAAACTACTTTCTATTTCTGACACATGCACGGGAAGGATAAACCTATAAAATTATTAAAAAGTATAAAATTAAAAATTAAGTACGATCTTTAATAAAATATTCAAACTTTATACTATTTTTTCGACATTTTTCAACCTCAAAAAAATAGTTGATTTACTCGAAATCTTTAAAACTTTAGGCTCATCCTTCCGATAATGATACAGAGAAAAGCCTCACTAAATGCCAGCCAAATTGATCTATAACGTTTTGAGTTACAGCACGACCAGTTTTTGAAAATACAGATTCGAGATAATCGCGTTTAAAGATTCAGTACGATAAAACGATTAGTTTTTGTGACTTACTGATCAATCAGCGATCCCAGGTGCATATAATAGACCTTCAGCTTCCGCGGAAATCTAGTTTTCTTCAAGCCGCTGCTGTTTTCGGGCTGTACGAGCTGATTTTGTCTCAGAATGACTCATCTGGCTTTGTCCCGTTACTCGCTAGTCATCGGTGTTTTCGGCGAAAACTTTGGCATAGGTGCCAACAATTATCTCAAGCTTATCCATAGTTCTAAGAATGAATGTTAGCCTTCATTAAATTTCCTAGCAGCGATGTATGCAGAGATTTAAACAATTTTTAGTCCAGAATGCAGGTATTTTGGAGATAATCGCCAAACTGTCGCGTTGAAACTTTCGTTAGCGTTCTAGGTATGGCCACCTAAGCATCTTTGGAGTAAATCAGCTCTAGATAAATATTGATAAATTGGCAGAAGATACTCTTTTATGTTTTCAGGAATTAAGGCTTCCTGGCTTGCTAGTTTACAATAAGCGGGCTGCGGCAAGCTCGACTAAATGTGCGTTAACTCTGTAAATATTTAATTTTTTAATTTTTCCTCTGGCCAATATACTCTCAGTATATTATATTTTCAAAATATGAAAAACAAAACAAATCGATTTTTCGAAATTTCTAAAGGGTTTTGCCCCCTTAATTCGTAACGATTAATTTGTATGAACTCATAATTATACGTACATCTTCTGTAATTACACTTATATCGCCTCGGTGAAAAGGGCCTCAAATCAAATATAAAGCTCATTCCAATGCCTTTTTATGGTTTTAAGTTTAAATTAATAAATGTAAGGGGGCCCCTGACTTAGTTTTGCTAATTGGGCCTGCTTTTCTTCTAATTTTTATTGCAATTTCTGGTAGCTGTCGGCATTAAGTGATGATAATTATCCCGTGCATCAAGGGTTTAACCCTTTAATGGGTGCCATTTGCATAGTGCATTGCAAACAAAAATTTTAATTCCCAATAACAACAACTGGCCCCATACATTGTTTTTTTTTCTTTTACAGGTTAGAGGAATATAACTTTATTTATTTCTTGTTTTTTTAATATTGCTGCTGAATTCTGGTGACCCTTGGCTTCAAATGAGAGAATTTGCTCACCCCTCAAATGGTTAGTATAAGTATTGAACGTAGGTTATAACACAATATGCATCTTAGCCATAAAAATAAGAAGGTAAATACTTTTTTTTTTTTTTTTTTAATCTATTATTGCATTTGCATATAATAAACCTGACATAATGCATGTATTCTTTTTCATTGTCCTCGGATATTGTGTACCGCCGCTTTCATTCAACAAATGGAAGTTCTAAGCTATTTCCTTTTTCCTCTTTTTTTTAATACATGAGAAAAATGTATTAAATTCAATAATTTAGATGTTATTTTTAATTTCTTGGAGCGATTCGGTGCTTAAAATATCGCGATGTAGATGTCATAATGCAAAAGTTATCATTAGTTTATAAAACATCATGTAAATCAACATTGGATGGTTTAAACTGGCATATGTTTAATTAAGAAAAATGTTTAATTGAAAATATCCACCGATAGGCTGAAAAAGCCATAAAATAATGAATAAAACTATGCATTCATTTCATTGTTTAAAAATATAATAAACAATAAGCCTTTTTTTTTTTTTTTGAATTATTATTCGAATATTATTGTTGATTTAGCATTGTTCTGCATAAATTCTATGTTTTACTGGGTCTTTAAAATAAAATTCACTGTACTATAAAGCAAGATTTCTTTTTGAATTCAAGATTATGCCACTTATTTTGATCCGATGAAGCAAATAATAGCCTTCGGATTAGATATTCTAATTAACATTTTGTTCGACGGTAGTTTATGTATAAAATGGTTGTTTTAATCACCAGTCTTTTATATAATCCAGTTTGAAAATATTGTTTCAGCTGTGTTCAAAAGATCACGTTAACGTTAACTTATACAGTTAAATGTACTTTTCCAATAAAGATATTTTTGCGTTAAAAATCAGATTTCTTCTAAATCCGTTTACATTGGAAACAATAATTGATTACACAATTTTATTCACTTTGTAAATACCAGCGGCTTTAATAAATGTCTTAATATGTATATTGTATGTTTGTAAGAATTCCTAGCATGAAGTATTAATTATTTGAATGGACTCTATCGGTTTTTTGGTTCGAGGTTAAATGATACCCAACAGGTGACTTCTGATTCTTCTTTTCCCTATGAATTTTCCTCAAGGATGCAAATATTTCTCTATAAAATGTAAACATTTCCCCATAAAACACAAATGTAAACATTATAATTCTGCATTTTTCCCTGTAGTAATCCCGTGTGAAGGGTTTATTACGTAACGCCGATAAAAAAAAATTTAAGAAACATCTTTAAGGCATCCCGAATTTTAAACTACCGAGTGACTGTTTCTTTTGATTTTTGAACTTTCCAGATCTTGAACTTTCCAGATTGACAAGAAAATTAGTGTTTTTCACTCATACTTAGTAAACAGTCTGAATACGTTTTCTAAAATTAGAAACACTTGTTTAAAAATATAAATTTTGCTTACAAAAATTGTATAAAATGATGTATTTTTCAGACACTTAATTTTAACATAAGGGCATAATTAACTATTCTTAACACCTTTAGTCATTTTAAATCATAAAAAATAGTCCCAAGAAAAAATCAGATTTAAAAAAAAAGTAAAGAAAAGCTAAACAGTAAAAATAAATAAACAAATACTTAATTTTTTTCTCAAATTATTCTTAATTAAACTCAAACAATATTCTTGATAAAACCACAATAAATAAATTCTCCCGAGCACTATCCCTATGCCGTATGCGATTAGCATTTTCAACTTCACCTGCTTTAACAACTAAAATATAAGCAAACACTCCTTGCTTTCCCGAAACATCTGTTTCCAATACGCAAGCGAATCCAGCAAGTGTACTCCCATTCCTCATGCACGTTCATGACAAAATAATAATCAACATGTAATAATCTCCCCTTACCTATCTCATGCTAGCTGCGATGTTATTTTTCCTAGACGTTACAGTTATCTTGCCTATTAAAATTATTTTGATTAATATATTTTAGAAGGAATATTCCGTAGTATATTCTAGAAAGTATTCGAGAACTCAGCTGTATTATTTTTTTAACGATAATTTTATGAACAAGAGATTACTGAACGAGAATATCACTAAGCAAAGCTGTAAACACTCAAACCGAATGCATTTCGTTACAGAGATACAATTATTCTTTCGCAGACTTGAAGTAACGAATCGGTAATTTGGAATTTGTTTCGTTTTTCGTTACTTGCGTATTCCATTCTGCGTCGCACCATTCTTATCGTCCACATGCCGCGGAGCAAAGTTGGAAAATTTGTGCGGGACTTTTACTTTTTCGTTATCCGTAAGATGCTGTATTTAAAGTGTTGGGTGCGGGGACTATTAGATGGGAAAAGATGGGTGTTTTATTCTTTACTCGGTACTTTTTTGTTACGTGTATGACGCGATTGGACTACTAGTTTTTGTATGATTTGAATTTCGATAGTAGCCGGTTTTGATAATATTGTTTTTGTATTTTATAAATTCATTATACTATAAGAGAAATAATTCAAGCTTTTTACTTGTATGGAGGGTGGTTCGAAAAAAACTTTTTTTTTAATTTCAAATCGCTATAATGCGGAAAAGTTGCCATTGGTATAGACATGAAAAAAGCACTAATTATTATTTTTTTATTAATTTGTCTTCCGGTCGCGCAATGCCATTGAAGTTAGCAAAAAATTGTTAAAAACCTTAATTTTTCATAATTTTTTTAAGCACGCCAGATGGTTTAAATTGCGTTCCTATCTCATGAATTAACTACTAAAAGTATGTAAAATCAATATATATGCACTTGTTATACATTTGTTTCATATCTTCCGGTCGCGCAACATAGTACAAAATGAGTAAAATTAGTAGTTTTTTTCAAAATTTCAAAGTTTGACTGTTTAGTACATTTTAATCATACGACTTCTATAAATGCTATAGTTTAATTCTATTACAATAATATATTTAAAATCCAAGCATTGTAGATAAACATGGCTATACGATAGACGTGGCGTACGTGACGAATGCCAGCGATGCGCGCTCAGCGCAGCCAGTCACAGCCATTATCGTTTCCCACTATTTCCTTTTGTCTTCTTATGCCGCTAGCTCGAATCAGTACTAGATTGTGTTGTACTTAAGTCCTTATTTTTCTGTTTACTTTTGCGTTCAATGTTTGTACTTGAATACGACAATTATTGATACAATGGATGTGGCAAAGAAAGTTGGTATAGGTACAAAACCTAGAAAAGATTTTAAGTTCCCTATTTTTGGTCACCCACGAGACTTGTTGCACAACAAGCTTCCTACTCATGAAGATGTCCTTCGCTGCTGCTTAAACAATAAACAACAAGAGTGTATCTTTTTTAAGAGAAGCCTCAACAGTGGCAAAGGAAATTATCGGTTTATATGACAAAGCCTCGATCCCAACTGTTACGGAGTACAGAGTCATCCAGCTAATTAGTTCTTACTACGAATCATACAGTAAACTCAGAAAGTCGTTTCATCGTGACAAAGATAAACCAGCATTCAAACTTAAAATTGACAATTTGAAGAAGAAAGAATGCTCTTTTTTTGATATTGTGGCGTGTAAATGTGTAATTGTTGCTAATGACTGTTCATGTAAGAAGTCTTCAGATACATGTGTATGTCCTCTAAGTGTGAACTGCATTTGTGAAAGAGAAAAAAATATTCCACCTTTTGAATTAAGGTTTACGTACTTGCACATCTACACGCCGCGACATCAAAAAGAGAGCATCCTTTCTCCTTGAAATTGTCAAGTTTAAGTTTGAATGCTGGTTTATCTTTGTCACGATGAAACGACTTTTTGAGTTTACTGTAAGATTCGTAGTAAGAACTAATTAGCTAGATGACTCTGTACTCCGTAACAGTTGGGATCGAGGCTTTGTCATACAAACCGATAATTTTCTTTGCTACTGTTGAGGCTACTCTTAGAAAAGATACACTCTTGTTGCTTACTGTCCCAGCTAGGTTGAATCTCTGTTGAAAGCAGCAGCGAAGGACATTTTCATGAGTAGGAAGCTTGTTGTGCAACAAGTCTCGTGAGCGACCAAAAATAGGGCACTCAAAATCTTTTCTATTTATTGTACCTATACCAACTTTCATTGGTACATCCATTGTATCAATAACTGTCGTATTCAAGTACAAACACTGAACACAAAAGTAGAATACGGACTTAAGCACAACACAATCTAGTACTGGCT
The DNA here is from genome assembly GCA_963930645.1 of Salticus scenicus. NCBI lineage: Eukaryota > Metazoa > Arthropoda > Arachnida > Araneae > Salticidae > Salticus > Salticus scenicus. Next base: position 80,914,683 of record OZ005652.1, on the reverse strand, counting down.
AGAACTAGCGGCATGAGCAGACTGAAGAAAATAGCGGGAAACGATAATGGCTGCGCCTGGCAGCGCTGCGCGCGCATCGCTGGCATTCGTCACGTACGCCACGTCTATCTTATAGCCATATTTATCTACAATGCTTGGATTTTAAATATATTATTGTAATAGAATTAAACTATAGCGTTTCTAGAAGTCGGATGATTAAAATGTGCTAAACAGTCAAACTTTGAAATTTAAAAAAAACTACTAATTTTACTCGTTTTGTACTATGTTGCGCGGACGGAAGATATGAAACAAATGTATAACAAGTGCATATATATTGATTTAACATACTTTTAGTAGTTAATTCATGGGATAGGAACGCAATTAAAACCATCTGGCGTGCTTAAAAAAATTATGAAAAATTAAGGTTTTTCACAATTTTTTCCTAACTTCGATGGCATTGCGCGACCGGAAGACAAATTAATAAAATAATAATAATTAGTGCTTTTTTCATGTCTATACCAATAGCAACTTTTGCGCACTATAGCGATCTGAAATTTAAAAAAAAGTTTTTTTCGAACCACCCTAATTGATGGTGTACCATATCGGTTTTGTCGCCAGAAATTCCTCGTCTATTTCGCGTGCAGAAATAAAGTTTAAAATATTATTTTTTTAATAGGATATTTTTAGTAATATTAACGTGCTAATAGGGTACAATGCAATAATATTATTACTTATTATGTTACGTGAAATAACGCTCATCTCTACATGCAATATTAAAACGAATGTTGAACGTCTTTTCTGTCTGAAATTTTGCGTATCCCAACGTGTCAGAAAAGCATTTCCGAGCCTACATTGTTACATGTGTCGAAGAGAAGCGCCTTACTCCTCTTAGATGTTCTGAAACACCATGTATATATTTACATAAAACATATAAATTATTTCATGTAATTAGAAATTACTTGCTAAACATAGCTAAACAGAGAACTATAAAGTAATTGCATCCTTTTTTGCTATCATTGTATTCATACAGGTATATTTATTGTATTTTTACAGTAATGTGTCGCAATTAAATAGGATAGAGGTCACTGTATAAAAATAGTGGCTAGCAAGGATCGCGAAAATTTCTCCTCCATGTATACATAATATAGTAATATTACTGGAAAAAAATCCAATTTATAATATATATATATATATATATAAATACTTTTAAGTTCCTCAAGCAAAATTAATGTATAATATAATGACTTCATTTTTATTTGTATTTTATTCCGAACACAATATGCAATCATGCAAAGCAGTGAAAATATTTTATAAAGGAAGAAAAAAGACCTGAAGACAGTCAAAAAAATAGGGAAGAATTCCAAGAATATCTAGCGTGAAAATTTCTTTAAAAGAATTTACTTTTACATCATTTTACTTCAAGTTTTACTGAAAAAATAGAGAAAAAAATTACGCTCCAATAAAAAAATAGATAAATGAAACACAATTTTCTAATATATTTTGCGTTTTTTATTTTACTTAAATCTTTGTTGATTTCACCAGAAAAAGTAAATTTGTTAAAACACGGCAGCAGAAATGAGGAAGAAAAAAATCTAGAGCAATAACAAATCTATATCACAAACAGAGTTTCATTTTTTAAGAAAGCAAAAGATAAGAACCATTCATGTGGGAAATGATCGGATATTGGACAGACAGCCTAGAATACCGAAAAAAAAAGACAGACAGAAAAGTATATACGTGCAGTGTTGTGTATAGAGAAAGAAAGACGGGAGTTGATTCGGAAGTTGAACACGTGCATATGACAGCCACCGTTTGTAATCCCCTAGTTCTTCTAGCAGTATCTATATTTCCACACCAGTTGGGGTGGGAAAGTTTTTGTCGGAAAGATTGTAAATGGGGGAAAGCAAAGAGAGATGATTTTGGATATAGTTATTTGATCAATGACGTACCCAGAGTAAAAGAAAGAATTTTTGGAATGTTTGTTACGTTAAATTTGTGTTCTAGATTGTCATACTGATGTATATGCTCTAATGAATCACTTAACAGATTATGTATAAGAAACATCAAATAATTATTTTTATGGGATATTGTTAGAGCAAACACATGAAGCTTTGAGTTACTGAACACATACATAGCATGTTCTATTAATTTATGTATGATTAGGATTTAGATTACTCCAGCTGATCAGGAAAATATGTAAAATTCTAAACTAATGAAGAATAAATAACATCAGTTGAATATTATTTATTTAGAAGGTATATAGAAAGCAGTATTAAATAGAGGGTATTATAAATTATTTTTTAGTTATTATTATACTTCTGGCTAAACACTACTTGTTTTTCCTATGTAAGAGGAAAAAATTCGATTAAAATATATATAAACGGTATTCAGATTTTTGATGGATTTACACGTTTCTTTATAATCAAATTGCTATCGTATGTTTATCTATTAGGAAAAAACTAATATGGTGAAAATTGTAAGTCAATAATTAACACTTAAAATTTTCTAAAAATTAACTTTGAATAAAGTTTTGTATGCGTTGGTGCTATTAGATTTTGAATGAATTGCCAAACATATGAGATCGCAACATTAAACTTTTCATGATAGCTTTGTGTGCAATGAAAGCATTTATGAATAAAATGTATTTTATTAAATAAATAAATAAATAAATAAATAAAAAATGTTTGTTCAAATTTCATATAAACATATAAGAATTTACAATTGACGTTACTGTAGAAGTTTTATTAAGATTTAGTGGATAGCTATATCTCAGTAGATATAGATCATAAGTTCAGATATAAATTTTATACCATAAAATGACATTATACTTCATATGCATGGTCTTTTCGGTTTTAAAATAAATATTTCGTGGGAATCATTAAGCAAAGTAAATTGCTTCATAATATAATAAATAATTTCCAGAAACATAACCATGCATTCTTTAAAGAATACTCGATATTTATCTCAAACTCTATTAGTCTAGAATTGAAACTTTTTCTTTTATTTTTTAAACAGATAATAAAGTGGCAATTAAAACTGAGTTTAATATAAAAATTAAACTCTTATTAATTAATGAGTTTAATATAATTTCCTATAATAATGGGCTCTATAAAATAATGATAATAACTCTATAATAAAAACTATATAAAAACTATTACTGGGATGAGAAAGAAAATATATAAATTGATAATTGTATATTATTAGTAAAAAATTAGTTTTCTATTTACACATTTTTTGTACCACTAATAGAAACGAAAATTTTAAAATTATAAATTAATTCTTTATTAATAAGTCATTATAAGCTGTAAGTTATGTAAATATTTTTTTTTTCTGGTTCATATTAACCGTATGATCCATATATTCGTAAATTCTAAAAAAAAAAAAAAAAAAAAAAAAAAAAATGCATGCAAATTTATAGAAATATTCTGACTTAGTGTGGTTTTCAAAAGAGTACTTATAGTGAAGGAGAATTTTATTTTAGTAAAGGAAAAAAAAAAAAAAAGTTCAAAATAGATATTTGTAAATAGATTGCATTGGTTAGAAGCAATCAGCGGGAACAATTCAAAGATTTATAAACTGAAGAATGTAAATGATAGCTATTTTTTTATTTTTATTTTTTTTATGAATGATAGATGTAATAAGTCCTATAACATTGTGTTTTACTGTAAATCATCTATCTGTATTGAGATATAGAAGAGGAGGGAAGATGGAAACGAAATAGAATGGCATTGAGATATGGAAACAAAAATTTGAAAAGACGTTTTTTTTTTACGCCGAGCGATCCAAAATACAAAATTGTAAACTCATTTTTCGTTAATAATAATAATGCTAGTCTCCCTTCCCGAGAATAACTTTTTTTTTGAAAATTTCATTGGAATGTACAAATTATTTAATAATAATGAAATTAGGAATAGCTTATAATGAATATTATGAAATTATAAATAACTCATAATTTTTTTTATTATTATTTCTGTGTGCAAAAATCATTTTTTCTTTTACGTATACTCTAAGTAATTCACATAATTGTGCATCTTGCGTTTACATTGATAATAAAAGCACATTAGCCAAGTAATAATAATAATAATAATCGAATTTTAGAAGGAAAAGCCCATTATATCTGTAATAAAATAAAATAACTAATAGAAATTATAAATTTACTATATCTTAAAAGAAATTGAAATCTATATTAAATTTAAATAAAATGTTCGGCAATTAGCCGTTTTAAAAACAGAACTTTCAACGATACGTTCCCTCTATGTATACTGATATCTATTTTTAATTTCGCCTTGGAAAACTCTGTGTTACACTTCAAGAAAATTCTATGCTTGAATTCCCGCAATGACGATTGTGGCTATGCATTAAAATTGATGAATATCGATCTTATTGTACACGTCAAATCGAATTTGTATGTTTTTTATTTTCTGAAAAAAAAAAATATATATATATATAAATGTATTCCTTTTTCCCAGTTTGTATTATTTTAGTAATTATTATGTATGCAAAAAGTATATTGTTAGTCAGTGTTAAAATAATTAAAAACTAGGTTGATGTATTAATTATTAAACATTCGTTCTAGTTTTTTTTTTTTTTTTTTTTTTTTTTTTTAATTTATTTATTTTTTGTTGTTGTTCATAAAATCTGTATTAAATATTCATATTTACGAACAGTCGGTAACAAAAGTATCCGAACACTAGCAAAAATTCCTAAAAAAAAAAAATGGTGTTAATACTATTTTGTTATATAAATCCTTGTCGAATTATGTTCTAAGAATGACTAAGAACATGATTCGATAAGAATTTATCTACAAAAAAAAAAACAGTAATTACTCTCTTTTTTTTTTTATAGAAATTTTTGCTAGTTTTCGGATACATTTGTTACTGACTGTAGATGTAACTATATACTGTTCTGGTGCTAATAATAAGAACAAAGCGTTTATATTTTAAAGTATTTTAACTAATTTTAATTTGTATTTTAATGTGTATTTTAAATAAATGCCTCTTATGAAATTATTTTCTAAATCATGCTTTTGAATTATTACAACGTATTTAATATTTATTTTAGAAAATACTCAAAGACTTTGCATTTTTTAAATCTGTTTATTTGATTTGATCATCGCATCATCCAAAATTTTAGAATTAAAAATATGTATATTCACTTCCTGATAGGGAAGCTTTAAGTAATAAACCTTAAATATTATTTTCTTAAAGAAAGCTAATTTCATATATATATATATATATATATATATATATATATATATATATATATATATATATATATATATATATATATATATATATTATAAATCTGTAATAATAAAGTAAATAAATTTTCTAATAAGAGTTAAAATAATAAATTTATGTATTTTCTATGAATGACTTAATTTTTAAAAATTAGAGAAATAAGAATAAAATAATACATATAAATATATATATATGCTTAATTAAATGTAATTTATCTTTAATTTATTTTATTAAATTATAATATTTTACTTTAATGATTATTCGGAGTTCTTATTTTTATTTTCATTAGATAGGTACTCAATAAATAGTCTTCTTGTAATTGTAAGCGATGATTCATAAACCACTCATGTTCAGATGAGGATGACGTTCTAATATTTTTTATGCAGATTTCAGATTTTCATAAGTTAGTTTTAGCAAAATTAATCCCATTATGCATGGGCGCATGACGAACAATATTTAGTTTTTTGTAGAAATTGTTTTAAGGTGATAACTAAAAATACATCTAAAATAATACTTATATACTTCATACGTTTTCGCTATTATATATAAAGGAGAATTTTCGAGTACTTATTACAGTCGGCAGCAAAATTAATCGAGCGCTAGCAATAATACCTTAATAAAAAAAGTACACTTAATACTGTTTTGTTAAATAAATCCTTGTCGAATCACAATTTTCTTAGACTGACTAAGAACATGGTTCGAAAAGGATTTATTTAACAAAACAGTACTAACTATACTTTTTTTATTAAGAATTATTGCTAGCGCTAGATTAATTTTGCTGCCAAGTGTAAATGAGTTTCATGGGAGACAAATCGTTTACAAATTTATATAATTTCAAAATGTTTCATTAAATTAGATCCGTAAAGATAAAAATATCAATCAATCTGTCTATCTATGCATAAATATATTCTAAATATATAATGAAAATATATTAGAAAGGAAGTTTTAGAATATATATATATATATATATATATATATATATATATATATATACGTAATCATTTTAAGCTTAACCTTTCTTAATCTAGGTTTAACATTATTAAAATCAAAACTAATTAATTAAATGGTGCCACATAATCACTTATATCATTAAGTTAAAAATCTTCTATAAATAATACACCTTATATACAGCTATAAATAATACACCTCAATTGTTTGTTTAATCCTTATTTAATTTAACCGACTTATTAATGTTTATCTAGCTACACGATAGATGGCGCTTGCTCACAGCTGAATTTATATTAGTTGTCATTAATTTTCTTTTCCATGAAGGTTTTAAAGTTCATTGATTTAACTACAATTAAAAATTTAAATTTAACTAACATAATCAACAATTACACTGTGATTTTTATCGTTAATGTAAATGCTCAGTTGTTAATTCCTTATCGATTAATCGAAGTTTGCAAATAATTTATTTTTAATTTCATTAACATGATGGCAACTTCCTTTTCTCCATGTTGAGTTGATAGTCTTGCATGTGGTTACTCCGATTTTTTTCTATTTTTCTCACTGGTTTCCTTGATGATTTGATTTAATATTCTGTTTCATTTCTCATTCAAAATGGTTTTGCTGCTCGATTGGGCCTGAACAATATAAATTTGCTATTGCTAGCTATATTGTTTTACGAAATAATCATTGCAGCTTTCACAGCTTTATGAAGTACTTGCCCTCTGATGAGTTAATTCTTCTACTTTTAAGCATTTTTATTCCAATTATTAATCCATTTTTTATTCCAATTATTATTCTGAAGTCCTTCAATTACTTTCTCCGCCACTATGTTTAACGGTCCTTTTTATTTGTTGTTGTTCAAGTGGGCGTAAGTAATTTAAATTGTTTTTGTCTCTTATTGGACATTAACATGTGTCGCAACCTTTATGTAATAAATTTAACAATGTGTTATTATTAGTTTTATTTTTGTTGTGTTGGTATTGACATGTATCTATAAAATGCTAAAATATTAAGGTTAAAGTTTATTAATATATCTATCATTTATATATATATATATATATAATCAATATCATGGTTTAAAACATTTAGGGAAAGTTATCAATTAAAGAGTTAGGCATAACAGACAATATAAAATATTATATTAATATATATATTTATCATGTTTTTAATGGCCAGCCTCATTAATGCATGCCTCGTACTTAAAAAAATTTTTTCATTACATCCTTAGCATAAATATTTGTGTATGAAAAATTGTTGTTATGAAAGAATGCTTCATGGCATTACTCAAAGAAGCATTTAGCAAAACAATTTATCCTTTTTCATGCAGATTAAGACTATTTCATGTTTTGTACCTGAAAATATTTTTATTATAAAACTAATAATAATTAAATATTAAGTGTAGTAAAATAAAAACAAAACGTAAATTAAAAACAAAAATTTTGATAAAATGTGATAAAAACGAAATATATTATGTTAATGCATGCTTAAAAAAAAACAATTTTACATTTATATTACGTATTTGTGGATTTCTCTCGAAGAAAACAAAAAATTAAATATTTTATTTAAAACTCTGACATGTGTGTAATTTAGGTAATCAATATACTATTATATGGTTATTATATGGGTAACCAATCTACCATTAAGTGTTTTTGTACTTTCAAATTTAGAAGTTTTGTGAAATATATAGACAAATTCTGTAGGAATGATTTTGAAATTTTAGGAACGCAAAGAACATGGTATTAGACAACATATATTGCAGCAAATGTTTTGTCCTGAAGAGAAAAAGGGGACCAGTAAAAAATTAAACAAAAGTCGAAATGTTTTGGATCACCCTGTAAAAAGTAATGCTTTAAATGTGTTTTGGCTGTAACATGTGATTATTACGATTATTCGAATTATTTGTACAGTTTTTTATGAGGTTACCACATATATGCATCGAAATATGTGCCGTGTATACGGAGTTTAGTCATTCTGTTACTATTTGTTCTTGCTATATTCTAATAACAGACACACACATGCACAGATTAACAGCTGAAAAGCTTATTTTCGGATTCAGATGATCTCAAAACTTGTAAGTTTTTTAAAAACTATATTTAGGAAACTTGACCTAAAAACAATACTTTCTCTTCCATATATGGTTAAGAGAAAATAAAAAAGGTACAAGAATTTTGTAATTTTGTATAAAAATCGAATGTCTGTTCGACTTTGCCAGTAATGATCTATTTGTCTATATACTCTACATTTGTCTATATACTCTACATTAAGAATTGAGTTAAAGGTTACATAGTGCTTTATTCATAAAATTATTTATTATTTACACACACACACATACATATATATATATATATATGTGTGTGTGTGTGTGTGTGTGTGTGTGTGTGTGTGTGTGTGTGTGTGTGTGTGTGTGTGTGTGCGTGTGTGTGTGTGTGTGTGTGTGTGTGTGTGCGTGCGTGTGTGTGTATTTAACAAAGGATATATAGATTGAGTTATTATTATTTAATTTTATTTTTTTTTGGGCACAATTTTTATTTCACCAACTGATTTATTACTGGAAATTTTTATTAATGTTCAAAGGAAATCAACATAAAATATCTGGAATTTAAATGTATAGTGATTTTAATTATATTGAACATCTGCTTGAAAATATTGAATATTAATTTAAAATAAAAAATAATGCATATATTGAAGGATGCGCTTGAAATATAGGAGCTAATTCTATTTTTTAAAGCAAAAATAATTGAGTTAAAAATTTAACTTATTCTGCTTTTGACTTTTTTTTAGCAGTACGTTTGGAATTTCTGGAAATGGTAAAATATGTGTTCAAATAATTCACGAAAAAAAAAAAAAATACAGGTGTACATTTTAAATCATGGAAATATAAAATTTACTGAAAGAATAAAATTTGAAAATTCAAATAAGAAGTTCTGTTATATAACATGTGTGTCAAAAAATTTCTTATATTAGTAGAAATTCAGCCACAGAAATTAATTTCTGACAAATTTGAATGTGGCTTTCTAGAGATCACTACAATTTACCATATTTTACAGTTTAAAATGTCTACTAAGAGTCTCTTGTAAATTAATATATTCGCGTCCTTTTAACAAACAACAACAACAACAACAACAACAAAAGTCACTGGAAATGTAAATTTTTTAAATTATTTTAAATGAAAATGTTGCATTAAAATACAATATAACCAAAACAGGATTCGAAACTAGGTTTTACAGTTATGTTCTACCTCTCTTTTATTTGAGCCATTAATTTTTGGTTCAGAGTCCCCCGAATCCTAATTTGGTCACTTTTCAGATATATTAAAATAAATTCAACTATCCCACTCAAAACATATATTAACTTATCGTTATTATTATTTTATTTAAATCCACAATCTTATCAAACCATTAATTCGTACATTTTGGTAGGTTTATTGGTGATTATTTATAAGATGAACGGTGTTTATATCTTGTTGCAAGATTATCCTTTCTCTATCGATAATATTCTCTTATGGATAAGAGACGGAATTGTGAGTTCTGACTGTTAACTGTCCCATCAGTTGTTGAGTTTTTCATGAAAAAACTCACAAATGTGTATTACTAAAAAGTAGAAAACCATACTACTCATAAATAATATGTTACTTAATGCTTTCAATGGAAAGTCTCTTTAAATTAGAATTCTGTGGTTTGACGGAAAATTTTAGAAATTGTAGATGCTAAAAAAAAAAAAAAAAAAAAAAAAAAAAAAAAAAAATCAGTGTATGGAACTGAAGATCTGTCATAATCTTTTTACAATCGTTCTCAGCGAATTAAAATCCATAGTCCAGATCACTAAAAAATATTTTTAGTGTACACAGTGGATAAGTTTTTCAAAATTGTATTTCTCTCTAACTACTTCTTTTCAAAAATAAATAAGTAAAGTGATACTATATGCTATGTATATAGTTTTAAATATACATAAATATATATATATTGAAATTTGAAACTATATATGTATAAATTATATATATATATGTATATATATATATACATATATATATATATATATATATATATATATATATATATATATATATATATATATATATAGTTTCAAATAATTTTACCACGATTTTATTAACTCTCGTCCTTGTTTGTTTGTCCAGTACAAATTTTGCAACCGATTTTTAATTAACTTCCCGACTGGCTAGACATTTGAAAATCTTAAAGTAGCTCAGAACACGATGACAGTGTTTTTTTTAATACTTTTATTCAATTAATAAATGTTTGAAAATTTCTTATAATTTCTCTCTTTATTTCGCATTTGATCATTTTTTTTTATTGATGGGATACCAATTAAGTTGATGTGATACCATAAAAAAATAAAAATTAATTAATTAATTTTATTAATACATAGAATTGCCAAGTTTGTATGATTCATCAGAAAATTTCAAAACGTGGTACATAAAAAATTCTTTTTATCTTCTAATTTTTTCTTATATATGTATATATATATATATATATATATATATATATATATATATACAGTCCCTCAAAAAAATAAGTGAACACGAAACCTTAGGAGGATTATTAGTATTTTTTTAAATCACTTTCAAATTATTCAATTATATTTTCGAAAATTTTTCGATTTCGATCCATTGTAAAACAAGAATTCTGTTTTCACATTCTGAAAATTCTAAACTGTTAAATTGAGAGAACCTTTTTAAAAAAATAATATTTTTTAATTGTTATATTTCGTATTTTGAAGTTTCAAAATACGAATTTTCAATGTGAAATGTTTCATTTTGCAACATCAAAATAAAATATTAAAAATTTAAAAGTGATATTACAATTTGAAAGGAAATTCTTTTTAAAGCACACGACTGAATATTTGTGTGACGTAATGTATGTACCAGTTGTTTTTCCATGCATCTACAATTTAATCATTAAATCTAGATTGTTAAATATATACACATCTGCCTTTTGTTAACATCTGTTCTTAAATAAATATTACATAGCTTTTCTCGACTGATGACGTAATGCAATGAAAACATCTGAGTTAATGAGATTTCTGTTGAGAGTATGGGAAAACTGAGACTATGTTTCAATGATGACCCTTTTATGTCAGAAAGGAAATAGCGAAAAATATATCGCATTCAATTAATTTAATAAGGTATATGCAAAAACATTTTTGAAACTGTGATTTGAAATCTTTATCGGTATAAAGAAAAAAAGAGGATTAAAATTATATTTAAAAACCTCATAACGGAATTTTAAAGATTCAAATAATTCAGATAACTTTGAGCTAAGGTCAGTGTCTTTTACAGACAGTTTTTCAATATTTCTATAATTTAATTTTGACTTTAAAGAAGTATTTGAATCTTTAACATAAAAAAATAAAATATCTACAATTTTAACAATTACTTAATTTTTAATGTCTAATTAATAGGGAATTTAATTAGAATTCTATTACAATCGAGCAAACAAACAAAAATAAAAGTTAATATAAAATATGATAAAAAGAAGAGATTTCTCAAATTTATGGTTGTAATATTATTATAAATAACTATAGATATGCAAAAATGAATATTCAGATGTCTTATACATCTCTATAATATTTCCGGATACAGTATTTTTGGATATGTAGTTCATCTTATAGATATATTTAAGACTTGCAAAAATCAATAATCAAATGTTTTATATATCTCTATAATACTTCCAGATAGTTTTTTATATGTTGTACATCTAATAGGTATATTTAAGATATACAATATTCCATATGTTTTATACAATATCTATACCCTCTTCAAACATAAATGTTTTCATGAATGAGTTTGGACAAAAATGTTGAAACTATAGTAAAAATATGTTTATTACATTGATATAATACATTTTATCATTAAAATTCTATTATTTCATTTCAATAAGAAATAGATATTTAACGGTAAAATGTAATACATTAAAGTAATAAATATATATTTTTACTATAGTTTCAGCTTTTTTGTCTTATTGCCAAACTCATCCATAAAAATATTTATGTGTTAAGGGATGTATATAAAACATATGGATAACTTGATGAAATAAGAATTTTAATAATAAAATCTATTATGATATTGTAATAAATTTTTTTGTCTTCAGATTATGAAAAATAATAAAAGAAAGATGCTTTAGTTTTCAATGATTTTTTATTTGATTCAATCATATAATAAATACAGATGAGGAAGAAAAAAATGCTGAGGGGGTTAAATCTACAAAAAACAGCTGACTCTGTACAACTTATAAACATATTTAAAATCTAAAAAAATATGCGTCAGCGCATTTGATAAGAATTTTTTTAATAAATAGATAATATTTATGACAACCATAATAACTTAGGGGTTTGGATAATTATTCAGATACAAAATGCTAAAAAATTAGTGTAACTCACCCCTTTACATGCTATTTATGTAACCAGTTAATTTAAGAGTTAAGTAAATTGTAACAAATATTATAAAGTATTTTTTAACATTTCTATGAAATTGTACAGTTTTTTAAGACTAATGCTTAATTTTTAAAAAGTTATACTGGAATTCCAAGACTCTATAATCTATGCTTGAAATAGAATAAAAAAATCTAGTCCAATATAAGGGGCAATTAATAAGTAAAATTCTTGCCTCCATGCCAGGGTTCAACAGAAAAGGGAAAAATATTGGGATTTTTCTCCTTCTAACAAGAAAATTCAAGTTCAAATTCAAGTGAGAGTATTTACATTTTTTCCTTTCCTAAGAATACATATACAGTCGAACTTCGTTAACGTGAATTACTTATAGCACACCCATCAAAATAAAAATTAGTTTAGTTATAAGATTAATTTTTGATAACATGAACAATTTTTTTATCCCTCTTCAGATTCACATTAACGAGGTTCGACTGTATTAAAATCAAACATTTGTAAAAATTAAGTAATTGTTAAAATTGTAGATATTTTATTTTTTTATGTTAAAGATTCAAATACTTCTTTAAAGTCAAAATTGAATTATAGCAATATTGAAAAAACTGTCTGTAAAAGACACTGACCTTAGCTCAAAGTTATCTGAATTATTTGAATCTTTAAAATTTCGTTATGAGGTTTTTCAATATAATTTTAATCCTCTTTTTTTCTTTATACCGATAAAGATTTCAAATCACAGTTTCAAAAATGTTTTTGCATATACCTTATTAAATTAATTGAATGCGATATATTTTTCGCTATTTCCTTTCTGACATAAAAGGGTCATCATTGAAACACAGTCTTAGTTTTTTCATACTCTCAACAGAAATCTCATTAAATCAGATGTTTTCATTGCATTACGTCATCAGTCGAGAAAAGCTATGTAATATTTATTTAAGAACAGATGTTAACAAAAGGCAGATGTGTATATTTTTAACAATCTAGATTTAATGATTAAATTGTAGATGCCTGGAAAAACAACTGGTACATACATTACGTCACACAAGTATTCAGTCGTGTGCTTTAAAAAGAATTTCCTTTCAAATTGTAATATCACTTTTAAATTTTTAATATTTTATTTTGAAGTTGCAAAATGTGAAAACAGAATTCTTATTTTACAATGGATCGAAATCGAAAATTAATCGAAAATATAATTGAATAATTTGAAAGTGATTTAAAAAAAAATACTAATAATCCTCCTAAGGTTTCGTGTTCACTTATTTTTTTGAGGGACTGTATATATCAGGAAAAGTATTTGAAACTGAACGTATCCACTATTTTATATCATTTGTAACTGAATTTCTGCTGTAATACGTAAAAATACTTGCTAATTAATAATAATCATCACAATTATTTGCATTTTATTTTCGAATGAAGTTAAAATAATGGAAGAATGAAAGATTCTTCAGAAAGAACCTGTCCATGAAAACATTTTTACACACTAACGAAATCTAATTATTTTTTTCTAAATCACATTTCTTCCATTCTAACCAAATAAGGGTGAATTCAACTAAATCAACTAATCAAAAAGACTATTTACTGAATTAACTACTTCTTAAATGAAATCAAGTTTAAACTAATTTAAGATTGTAATGAAAATAAAAGTTTGTTGGAATTTTTTTTTTTCTAAAAAAGAAAAAAAATGGTAAAATCTATTAATTTGAACTTCGAAGCATTTGAAAAACTAATTAGACAATTATGTCGAATCCTGTTCTTTAGTCAGTCTAAGAGCATGATTCGATAAGGATTTATTTAACAAAACCGTATGAAATGTACTTCTTTTACATAGGAATGTTTGCTAGTGTTCGGACACTTTTGTTACCGACTGTATATATCCGAATTGTATGTTCTATTCTTGTCAACTTGTAATTCTCTATCGGAAAAAAACCTAAATATTACATACAGGAATAAAACATGATCTGAAAGTAGCTTTCACGAAGCATGATTGTAACATGGTATCAAAATAGATACACTTCGATAGTAAAGACTATCAGCAGAAAGACGAATTTGCGCTTGTCATCTCGGCTATCTACCCCGTATATGTATATATATATATATATATATATATATATATATATATATATATATATATATATATATATATATATATATATATATATATATATAACATTCCTTTAGATAAATTCTGATTTCTAAAACTACAGAAATTTAGTGTAAAAGTACATCTGGATCTGTTAAAAGGAAAAAAAAAATCTATAACCAGATGAAATATTTAACCACTCTGACACATATCATATTTGGTGTTTACGTATATTTCTTTTTCCCGTTTTACATACGGAGAACATGGTATCAAAGAAGTATCTGTAAGTGCTGAATAACAATACAAATTGTGATTACGTTTCTGCAAGTTAACATCGTCACCTACTGCGTGGTAGACCTGGCTGTTACAACTCGAGAATTTTATTTAATGCAAGGTATTTTTATACAGCATGCCTTATTAAAAAAAAAAAAAAAAAAAAAAAAAAAAGTGCTGTGCACAAACAACTTTTGCTCTGATATACAACTATAAATATTATTATCATAACATTTCTTTAAATCACTGACAAAATAGGGGATATTTTTATTTTTAAAGTGAAAATTAGATAAAAAGAAAAAAAAAAATATATCTAAAGTAGTAAACCTTAAATCGCTTTTTACAATCCCAGAAATTGAACATATATACACAACTCATACCACTATTAATGAAACAAAATTTTATTCTTCTTAAAACAACAATTTTAAAGGTAAAGATGTTTTAAAAATAAATACTGATAGGAATGCTGCACCAATGTCCCATCCCTGTAAGACTTTTTTTTCTTTCAAAAAAATAAGAAAGTGAAAGATATAATTTTTAAATCCAAATAATTGCAAAGTTAACGGAATCTGACGTTTTTCAATAAAAATTATTTGATGAACAATGAAAGAACCATTCCTTTTTCACAATTGTTATTTTTTGATTATAAATGAATAAATTAACTTACGAATGCGTAAACGTAAGATAAAATATATAGTAATCAATATTATAAAAACATTAGTTAATAATAAAAATATTTAAGTTTACTATACAGGATTTCCACTTATTAAAACAAAATAAAAGCAAGTTAAACATAGTTATTACATTTGTAACTATGTTCTTAAAGTAATATAAGTGTATTATTTGACATGCAGTGCTGTAGCGAAATCTACAATATCAACTACTTACTGTAATCAATGATATAATTCAACACTGAGTTTAACGGAAAAAGGACGACTTATGTTGTTGTTTTTTTTTTTTTCGAAAAAATGTTTGATCATAGCTTCCTTAATGTCAAAAAGCACTGAAGATGGCAGAAAGTATCTGCAGGATAAATGAGAAGGGTCAATAAATAGGATAAGTTTAAAGAAAGAATCTAGGCTATCTTGAAGCAAAAGAAAAATGAAAAATATATATATCTTCTGTCGCCCAACGCATTTTTATTTAACTTTTTTTTTCTTTGAGTACTAGTATATTCTCTGTTTTATTTTTGCGGGAAACGGAAGTAATCTAAAAATAAAATGTTTATTTGAAAAAAAAAAAAATATATATATATATATATGAAAGATATAAAATATGACACTTATATTAAATTCATTTTCAGTATCAAAGCCGATTTTAAGAGATATAAAATCAGTTTATCAGAAATACATTAAAACTAAAATGTTGTGCCAAGCATAAAACTTTCTTCTATATTTCTGTATTCGGATTTACACCGTATGAAATATTTATTTATATTATTTTTTTACGGAAAAAAATGTAGAAAAAAAATGGTGAGTGCAGACGGCTTTCTTCTCTGCAAATATAAGCTTAAATGTCAAAAGAAAGCCAATTTTGTACGCCATCGGCGACATATTAGAAAATGCATTTTTTTTTTTTTTTTTTAATACAATGAAAAAATGTTTCTGTTTCGAATTATTACAGATATACGACTGAGTCATTCACTTTATAAATAGGGCAAGAACACCTGTACTGCATGCTATTAAATTTAAAGACTGAAAACAAACTTTCTGATTCTCCCATAGGATGGAGCAAAATTTTGATTGATGTGACACTCATGTAGTTTTAATTAATGTCTATAGCTATAAATATTTCAAGCCATTGGTTATTTAGATTATCTAAAAAGAAAAAGGAACTTTATACTATACTGGCATGTTTGGAATAAGAAAATAAAATTTTATTTATTTTTCCCCCTTAACTGCTTTTTCATATGACTAAAAAAAGTATTCAGAATTAATTTTTTGTGGTAAATATTTAACTGCGTGTTGATATATTGTATTTTTATCGGTGTCCACTACTGGCACCAAAATATGTTGTTACACCCATTAATGAACAGCCCTTTCCACTACTGGCTACATTTGCCTTTTAAAGTGAAGGCAGCAGTAGATATAGCTCAGTAAATTCTCAAATTTATAATACTGAACAAAATTGCAATTTACTCTAATCATCCAATAATCTCGATACCTTCTTAATCTACCCTAGTAGGAAATTTTACCTTGGTACCATATTAAAATGATTGAATGAGTTCTGAAACAGCACTGACTGGAGTGGGTATTTGGAGGATTTTATACCTCTTTCTCTACGAATGGTCTAAGAATTTACAACATCTGGTTTTCCTTAATATTTTCTACTGTGTCAAATACTCGACTTTGAGCGTATGTCGTACTAAAAGAGGTCTCATTTGTGGAAGATCAAAATTGTGATGGTTCGTCTCCGCGACGATCTTGGGGTTGACTCCGCGCTTTTCGACAATAACCCTATACATACCTTACTCTATTTGGCCCTCTAAATTAATTACTTTTCTGTCAACAAATTCGATACCAAACTGGAGGTAAAGTGATGTATGTCAGCATTTTAAAGATAACTCCGTGGCTATTTCATTTAGTTTTTTTTTTTCTTCTTTTTCTGTATTAGACAAATGATGATATTATTTTTAAATATAAGTCATAGGAATGGATTGACTGTGTAAAAATTAAATTTCATATCTGAATTTGTACACCACCTTAAAGAATGACATTTATGAAATCTACACTTGTTTTGAATCATTTTTATATATAAAGTACTGTTCTATGATTATTGGTTTAGAAAACAGTTGCTTTTATGTCTATTTCAAATCACTAGGCATAGTTTTAATTTGACCTAGAAATAAAAAATAGTACCTTACATAAGAGCAGGGATATTTCCGTAAAATATTTGCTATATTTTCGCACTTGAAGTAAAACATCTCCTTATATTATATTATATTATATTAAAATTCGATATTTAGTAAAAAAAAAACCTTAATTTGAATTAAATTAGAATAAATTTATAGATAGAATTATTTTATCTAAACATGGAGAGATACGGTAACTAAGCAGAAAAAAGTACACACACACATATATATATATGTGTGTGTGTTTCATTAATGTATTTCCTTTTATTTATAGAAAATGAAAATTGAAACTTCCTTAGAAAATGATTTTGACATTGCTTTTCCTAAAGGCATTTACAGAAAGAATACCGAAATGTCCTGGAAAAAAAAAAAAAAAAAAAAGGATAAAAAAGAATGTATGAAAGCAAAACTAAGATTACTTTAAAAAAACTTAAAATAAAAAAATGCAAGGTGAACATACATGTAGGGGAACAACCGAAGTAAAAAAAAAAAAAAAAAAAAAAAAAAGAGTAATAAAGTAAAATAAAATGAAAACTAAGAATATTTTGATAGATTTTATATATTTTGTTAGGAACCAACAATGTATGTTTTGAAGGAGCAAAATACCAACTTTGAACTAATAGACAAAAAATGCACTTTTTCTAGAAGACATTTTTTGTCCCTAAAAAAAAAAAAAAAATGATGTTGCTACTCATCTAATTTCGGATTAAAAGATTAAATTCTCGTAACTGAACGTTTCAATTTAGAAGAAAAGGAAAATAATGCCCCTTTTTTGTGGTTAAAGTTTACGTGAGATAAATTCAATATATATATTTTTTTTATATGTAACTTTAAAATATTTTTTATTGAAAAAAAAAAAAATCATTACATATATTTTTTAATCTTATTCTCTTTAAACAATTTTCGTACCCTAATTTCTTGGCTATAATCCGTGTATTATACGATTAAAAAACTCTTTATTTTTCTAATTTAACTTTTATTTTTTATGTAATGCGGATTACAAGAGAGAGTGTAGTGCACGGAGTTGTATCTGTATTTGTTTCTTTTCTACAACACTCTAAATCTATCCAATAATAAAATTTTCAATGGGAATTTCTTTGTGTTTATAATGAAATATAGTACTTATGATGATAATCTGGAATGACCCTGCAGTTTGTATATCATAGCTTAAAAGACTTTGCCATCACTGCAAATAACAAAAGCTTGACTGCGCTAATGAAGTCGAATTTACATTAAACTGAGGGTAAATATATCCCCAATTCTAATGATTTTGAATTTCATAAGACCTTTCTTTTAAATATAAGTTATATTAAATTCATTAAATTTACTATATTTTTCTGTACTTAATTTATTCTTGATTTTACATAAATCTGGAATTTATTCTTATAGTTGTATATTAAAATACTTTCACAAAAATTGTTGACAGATAATATATATATATATGTGTGTGTGTATATATTAATTACATATTAATTAATCTGTACTTGTATAAAAACGGCACTAAAGGCAGCACTAAAATTTACGCAAAAATTATATAGTTTTTAAATAAGTTAAGAGTTTAAGATACATGGGCGTGGTTAATAAGAAGAAATACCGTTAATAAACATAAAACAACGAATTAATGTAACAAAAAACATTTGCAAAATAACATTCCATGTGAAAAACACTCTCCCGCTTCTTCTACAGTGGGTGGGAGCAGCAGAACAGACAATTGAGAAAATTAAAAAGGCCTAGCAGGTTTCGGAAACATGGCGAAACCAGCATACTCCCAAAAAACGCAGATAACAACGAAATTCCAAAAATTAATAGTAAATTAGATATAACAATAGCAGTACTTGATAAAAGCAACTCAACCACTCAACCAAAGTAATATAATAGTCATTATATATAAATAAATAAATAAATAAATAAATAAATATATATATATATATATATATAAAGCCGATACTTGTGATAAAAGTAATTTAATAAAGGTCATGCTAGATCGCCATGTTCACACCCAGACCTGAAAGGTAAAAAGATATTGTAATAAATTGAACTTACTGCAAAGTTGAATTGAAGAAAAATGAAACAGGACATTAAAGCAGAAAAAAGGGATTCATAGCTGTAGCCTAATACAGGCACGGTCTCTTAATATATATATATATATATATATATATTAGATAAACATAACAATTATAAAAAGTAATAATATTGGTATACATAAACGATTTAAATTATTTTTACTACGCTTTTTTTTTTTTGCTTGTTGTATTTTCAGATGATATCGGTTCTTTGTAAAACCAACACGAGAAAGATATTATAATTTCAAGTTCCCGAGGATTATACGAATATTCTTTAGAGAACTTTCTCTTGTGGCTTATACACTAAAGCAGATTAGGCAATATACATATATTAAATACCACAAACGTCCAATCAGTGGATTATACACTGCTGCGGATTATATGAAGGAAAATAGGGTAATAAATTGATAGAAAAATAAATCATCGTCAGAGTATTTATGATTAGTGAGTTAAAATAAGATTTCTACATTTAATTGTAGAGTTGGTAAAGTTTATAATTTAAAATAAAATTAAAAATGAATGATGTTTTGAATTAATACTTAAAAATTTCTTTTCAATTTGAAGCGGGATGAGAAAAATAAGCATCAGAAATTTCCGAAAACTTATTTGTTGCAACAATTTCTACATTATATTATATTTCATTAATGACAAATCGTGCTTAAATATTTCAGTGTGAAATAATATTACTTATTCTGCATTGATAGGCCGAAATGATCTCAGTAAAAGAAAAATATATATACCACCTCTAGGTTCAACACTGGTTATTAATGTAATGTGTTGATTCTCAACCAGAAAGCCAAACGTCCAGACTCCTTTTAGAGCCTTGGAATACTTCGATCTTGTTAGAACTATATCGATTTTGTTATAGCAAAATACATGATTTAGATTTGCTAAAAATATATTATTTATGTATTGTGTATTACTAAAGTACATATACTAATATATTGATGTTTTTGTATTTAATGATATTTGCTTGAAAAATATAGTTTTGAAACAGTGTTAAATCTGGAACTTTATATACCCCATATACATATATATTATATGCGTAAACACACACACACACAAACATATATATATATATATATATATATATATATTAATTACTTATTAATAAAAGTGTATCTATATAAAAAGGCGCCAAAGGCAGCACTAGAAATTATACAAAAATATATAATTTTGAAAATATGTAGAGAGTTGAAGACAAGTGGGCGTGGTCAACAAGAAGAAAAAACGTTAATAAAAACAAAGTAATAACCAATTAAAGTAAAGAAGAACAATTGTAAAAACAACACTACACGTGAAAAGCACTCTCCCACTTGCTCTTCAGTGGGTGGGAGCAGCAGAACAGGCAATATAGTAAATTGAAAAAGGCCTAACAGGTTTCGGAAACATGGCGAAAAAAGCATACTTCCAACAAAAATCTATGCAAATCTAAAACGAGATTAAATTACTTGTAAATTACATATAACAATATCAATGCTCCATCAAAGCAACATAAATAAATTAAATTAATAGTCCATAACCAAATCAGTTTAATAATCCAAAAAATACAAAGTCGATATTTGTGATAACAATAATTTAATAAAAGGACATGCTAGATCGTCATGTTCCCACCAAACCTGAAAAGCAAAAAGATATTGAGCCAGTATTGAGCCACTACATGTGAATTGTTTCTTTCTCTTTAAAGACCTATTTCTACAATGCAGTAAGTTCAATATATTTTTGCCTTACAGGTCTGGGTGATAACATGACGATCTAGCATGTCCTTTTATTAAATTATTCATATCACTAATATCGACTTTGTATTTTTTGGATTATTAAATTGATTTAGTTATGTTGCTTTTATGGAGCATTGATATTGTTACACATAATTTACCAGTAATTTAATCTCGTTTTAGAATTTCATAGATTTTTGTTGGGAGTATGCTAGTTTCGCCATGTTTCCGAAACCTGTTAGGCCTTTTTCAATTTACTTTATTGTCTGTTCTGCTGCTCCCACCCATTGGAGAGGAAGCGGAAGGGTGCTTTTCACATGTACTGTTGTTTTTACAATTGTTCTTCGTTACTTTAATTCGTTATTTTTTGTTTTTGTTTTTGTTTTCATTGACTTTTTTTTTTCATGTTCATCACGCCCACTTGTCTTCAAGTCTCTACATATTTTCGAAATTATATATATATATATATATATATATATAGTGTTTAAGTATCCTATCACCAAATTAATAAAAGAAATGTGATAAAATATAACAAATTATTTTTAACAGATATCACGAGATTTTTTTTTTTTTTCTGTATTTTAGTTTTAAAAGAGATAGCAATTTTTATTATAAGATACTCAGGAAATTTCTTAATAAAATGTTTACACAGAAGTTTATAAAAATAAATAAATGAAATTTGAAAATATTTTCTATAAAAAATACAAACTTTGGTGATATTTTATGTCAAAAGTTCCAAACTAATATAGAATTTTATTCAAAAAATGTGCGTGCTAAATCGATTGCAAATATGTCTTCGAGGAAATTCAGCTTCCATTTACATGAGTTGCAGAATTTTTTCTAGCAAGCATTTTCCAGTAAAATGAAAGTACAGAGATAAATGAAGATTTTAAAATTGATTCAAATTACCTTAAATCACAAAGAAAAAAAAAACTTTCATCAGTTATGATTTCAATTTATTAAATTTCATCAATCTCTCGCTTGTCTAAATTTATTTCTATATTTCTATCAAGAAAAATTCTACAAAATATCATAATACAAAAATATTGTTATGAAATATGAAACATTTTTTTCAAAAACGGCATTTCTCTCCCCCCCCCCCATAAAAATAGATTGATTTATTCTTGTACATACATATATACATTAATTTTACTTCTAGGCTAAGTGATAAATAAAGGATGTCTCAAAAAGAATTAAACGCGGTTTAATTCTTCATCTATTAGCGATAAGTTTGTAGCAAAGAAAGAAATAAAACATAGGGAAGAATACTAAATTAAGAAAAAAATGTTAGCTTTTGAAATGTTAAGTTTTTAAAAATTTTATACGACACTCAAAAGCAAATTTGATCAATTTGAAAAAAAAAAAAAAAAAAAAAAAAAAAATTAATTATGTTAAAGATCGGGAATTATGACATAGAATATCATAAAAAAAATGTATATATATATATATATATATATGTATGTATACATCTATATATACAATTTGGATAATGGAAGTTTTTAGTACGTTTGTCATAAAATCACAAATGCACTAAATTATAGACTTAACAAATGGAAATTTTCTTTAATCTACCATAACGACCTTCATACTTCAATTTCATTTCATGCTGGATATAATTAAAAAATTTTGCTTACAGATGGATAGTTATAAAAAAAATATATATGTATTATTATTATTATTATTTAATTGCATCCAATGCAAATTCAAACAGAGAATTATATAGAACAAATATTTAGAATTTAGAATATGATTACGATTCAACTTTCTGTCTAAAAATATTTTTAAAGAATTTTATTTTAAATTTCTAAGTTAAATGAAGATCTCATTAAACTATGCAAATCTTCAAAACTTTCTGAGAAAAGAATTCTTAAAACGTACATCATTTTGAGAAGTATGATTGTATTGAATTGAAATTAAATTAATTAAAAAAACACATCAATTAAAAGTTACATTAATTACAATAATTATAATTATTTATTTTATTATTATTTACTTTTATTATATTGATTATATTTTATTTATTTTATTATTATTTAATTATTTATTTATTTACGCATTTTTTTTTTTTTTTTTTAATATGAACATTATCCCTCATTTTCTCATTTTATAGTATAACACAAATATATATTTCTAGTTTGGTACATAGTCGCGAAGATTAACCCCTTAACTGCCCCAGGCGTATATATAGGTTTTTCGGAAGTGCAATCCTTTGTATTGTATTTTTTCCAGTGAAACGACAGGCGCAGATTGATAATGTAATAAAATAACCTTAGAATTGATCTCGATAATGTTTTTGTAAGATTTATTCATATTAGATTTGAAGGAGTCCAATGGTACTTTGAAGTGAATCTCCTTAACTTCCTCAGCAGTTAAAGGGTTAATATTGAATTTGCTGTTAAGTACAAGTCAAACAATTTTAAAGATACAGGTATGCATTTATCTGTAATGGTCTTATTTCATGAATGGAAAAGCTACATAATTTCTGAAGTTTGTCTGAAGGGGTTGTACATAAATATTCAAAATGTTTAGCATTTGGAAAGTTAAAGAGAATTTTTTCTTTAGTAACGTAATGTTATTTACTACCTTGTATTAACATGTTTTTGAAAAATTTTTTACCCACTAATCTCTAATAGTTAAGTAATTAAACAGTTAAACCGTAGTATATTTTCCCTTTATTGCAATAACCTTCATTGCAATTTGATTTCAGGTCTCGCACGTAGTTCTAGATTTACAGAGTTTTCCATGGCTTTTTCTAAAACTAAAACACGCGTTAATAGTTACGAGCTAGAATCCCCTGAAAATGACCCCCTCATGGAGGTTATCCCACGCAATATTTCGTTCCAAGTATAAACAATCGATCTTAAATTTAATACCACCAACAGCAGCATGTACTAACAAATTTTAACTATTTCATTTAAAAGAAATTTAAAAAACTGAACTTTCTTCTTTTTACATAAGTACATAAATATATAAATAAAAGTGACAATTTAAATGACTCTTTTTTTTTTTTTTTTTTTTTTTAAGTGTGCTTCTAAGAGAATGTTTGAATGCATGAAATACAAATATATAAATTCTGAAATAAATATCTTAGATGTTTAAAAAAAAAAAAAAAAAAAAAAAACTAGTATTTCTAAATGGAGCGGAATGGAGCTGGGAAAATGGCAATTTTTTCTTGGATTTGAAATGTGTTATTTTAAGTTAGTTGTCAATAAATAGAAAAAATGTATATGCACAAAGCTCCAGGAATTAAAAAAAAAAAAAAAAATAGTCGTCATCAAAAACTTAAACTAGCCAGTAAAAAATATCCGCCCACTCTTTTTTTCTTCTTTTTTTACAATTTTGGCATTAACTTGAATATACAAATTAAAATTCTATGCTTGAAAACCAAATATTTATTAGGCTTGAAGGATACATAGGTTGGTTGATTGGTTGGGTTTAACGTTACACTACTACTGCGCTATGGCAAGGTTATATAGGAAATAACTGCTTAAATTTAACATTATGAAACCAGTTGAATTATTTTCACTAAATAGAAACACCATTCTCATTATACTGGCATAACGATTCAGTATCAGGTCGCTAAACACACACAAACAGAGGCAGTATAAACCAATTCCCTAAAATTGTGCGCTAAATTAATTCTGAGTTGTAAAATATTGATAGAGAAAAGTGATGTGAACCATCTCCTACTGATGCTGTACTAATTCAACACAGCACACAGTGTCTGGAAACGTACTGAAAAAGGCGAGAATGTAAAGGGCGATAATTAGTCGAGATAGCAACAGGAGACCGAATCTGGGACAAAATTTTTCATCAAAGCATTGAAATAATAATAATAATAATAATAATAATAAAAACCTTAAAGTTGAAACATAGTCGCCAGTTAAAATATATTGATCACCATTGGCGTCCAGGAGACCGTATTTCACGAGCCCTGTATATGTGTGCATATGTGATTAAGAACGATGGACTATGCTAGGGTCACATTGAGGAAATGGAATGCATTCCATTGGAGTGTTTTAAGAGGTACCAGTCGCCTGTATTTGAATAAAACCAGTACTCGATACCTGCCTTCCAAGTCTTAAAAATAAGTTCACCCTGCTGTAGTACTTATTAAAGTTCTGTTACTTTAAATTAAATATATATGTAACGTATCGTTTCTTAAGTAGATGATTAATGACAGTCACTTCATATTAAGAGAGTTCATTCAAATAAATATTCCACAATAGTTTATGCAGTCGTTTTATTGAAGACACTTAGTCATTTTACACGTTATTAACAGTCAATCAATCTGAGCACGCTGACATGCAGATCCGTAGACGAGTCGAGCCGAAAACTTCCCGTTAACGGCGGAACCGCAAACCAATCCCCCTCCTGGGGCCGTTAAATTAAACTTTTTATTGACGTGAACTAATTAAGCACAAGCTTCCATGAAAAAGGCGCCGATTTTCGGGTGCTCCTGCTTAAATAAGGATATTTTAGGGCGAGACCAAACTCCTAATATTAATTCTTATTGGATAATTAAGTAAGCTAAAATCCATCCAACATTCTCTCATTGGTTGACCCGTATAGCCAGGATTTCGTATTTCGCAATGCTTTGCCGCTTATTTCGACTATTGCGTAATTTGGATTACGAAACTTCTTCTAACTCCGATTCCCGCGCTACGACGTGTGTTGCTGAAAAACTAACTTTATTGGGGCTCTAAAATAGAATTCTCACAAAGCAGTTCTTAAAATTAAGAATTATTCTGAGCTAATACTATTAAGATATCACTTAATATTAATTTCTAATAATAATTTTAGAATTTGAATACTTTCAATCCTTTCATATATATATATATATATATATATATATATATATATATATATATATATATATATATATAAATGTATATATATATATATAACTGATAAATAAACAAATATGAAATACATTTAAAATTATACTTAATAATTACGCAATTTAATATGCATGTTATCGAATTGGAAATAAAATATATTTTAACTCTATTTTAAAATTATTTATCCTTATTATTATTATTATTTCGATTTCTTTTTACGTTAAAAAAAATAATAATAGGAAGAGAAATATATAGTTGTTGTATATAATTCAGAAGTTAACTATTCATCATATTCAAAGCAAACTAAACAAATAAATGCATAAATAAAAATAAAATAAATGAATAAATAGAAATGTGTAAATAAATAATGAATGAATGAGTAAAATATTCATGGTAATGTGTAAACCGTTCGCCAGTTTAATGTCAAAACTAAGGAATGTAATTCAATTTTATTCAGAAAATGTGCCTTAGAGAGAAAATGTACTTTGGGATTGATCCAAGTTCTTGCTTTGAGAATTTTATTATTACAGAAATTTTATAGAAATAGAATTTTTTCCTAGTATCTTTTTATTGAATTAATCTATATAGAAAGATTGCATGTTGACAATTTTTACAGATTACACTGAGCAATAATAATAATAATAATAAAAATATATCGATCCCTTATACAATTCTTGCTGATTCTTATGTAAAATGATTTCCTGAATCCGAATATGGCCCCCATTTTGCCCAATCAACTACCATTTTCTCAGGACGAAACTTTCTTCCCCAACTTTTATAACTATTCAGTAAATTAATGGCCATGAGTTTGATTTGGAGAACGGAAAATGGCTATTTAAATATTTCAAAATAAAAAATACAATGTATAATAGATAACAATAATAATAAAGTATAATAAAGGCAATATATAATTTCAGTGGAAAATCCCCCCCCCCCTCCTTAAATTTCCCCTTACTGCAAATGGTCATGTTTTAGACTTTTTCAACTCTGCAGCTCCTCAAAAAATATTTAACAGCTAAAATAATCCGTTTCCCTCTACAAATCAAATTTATAGTCAAAAGATTATCGAAAAGTGATAAAAATACGGGGGTAGGGGGGGGGGTTCCCTAAAAAACGATGGGTGGTAGGGCAAAATAGGCGTCATATTCGGATTCAGGACGTCATTTTACATAAGAATTTGCAAAAATGGTGTTAGGGCAGATTTTGAAGCAGAGCAGTGTTATTTAATGTAATATAGGCTTTTCAGTTAATTAAACAACCAGTGATATATGCATGTATATATATATATATATATATATATATATATATACAGGATGATTGTAATACAGGATGATTATAATCAAATTTACGATTTCAAAACTTCATATTTTTAAAACTAACGGTTAAAATGACTTGATATTTTACAAGAATAATCGTGTAGCAATGAAAGTTTGTTTGCGTAGGAAAAAAAAAAAGATAAAATGTGCTTATAGATGGCGCTGTCAAGGTGATCACAAAAGAATGCCTAAATAGATTCATTATACACTAAGTTGATAATATGTTCCCATTTTCTGGGGACATCTGGGGACTTCCTTCATTTTGAAGGCATTTTTCTAAGTTTTAAAAATTTTTAGAAAATAAATTATTAATCAATAATGCTTTATTTTTAATCTTTATTTATTAGAAATAAAAAATACATCACTAATTGGATAATTGTAACAATTTTTAACGCTGTTCTATTATAAAGGTACTTTGATCTGGTCAGCCTATTAAACACAGGAATTTTGCTAGCAACGGAACAGAATAACACGGAACAATAGACTTTAAGGGTTTACGACAACTTTTTTAGCAAAAAAACAAGAATGTGTGTTTACAGAGGAAATAGTGACACTGATAAAAGAAAAAGAAGAGCTTTATGAAACAAACAACTTACGAATTTATTAACGATTCATTTTGGAACTTCTTTTTTTCTTCCTTTGGCAAACAAAATTTCATTGTCTGACAAATATATTGGTAAAATATAAAGTCATTTTCGACAGTAGTTTTAAAATTATAGCGTTTTGAAATCACAATTTTAATTATAATCACCCTGTATATATTTTGTGTAAGTAAAAAAGTAAAAAAAAAAAAAAAAGAAGAAGAAGAAGAGGTAAAGGAGGAATAAAATATTCAGACTAAATAAACTGCAAACTGTTCACTAGTTTAATGGCAAAATTTAAGTACCTCTAGTTTAAATTTGATAGAAATTGTGCTTAGGATTTAGGGGGAATATAGTATATACCTTGGGAGTAATAATATATTTTAACTCTATTTTAAAATTATTTATCCTTATTATTATTATTATTTCGATTTCTTTTTACGTTAAAAAAAAAAATAATAATAGGAAGAGAAATATATAGTTGTTGTATAAAATTCAGAAGTTAACTATTCATTATATTCAAAGCAAACTAAACAAATAAATGCATAAATAAAAATAAAATAAATGAATAAATAGAAATGTGTAAATAAATAATGAATGAATGAGTAAAATATTCATGGTAATGTGTAAACCGTTCGCCAGTTTAAGGTCAAAACTAAGGACTGTAATTTAGTTTTATTCAGAAAATGTGCCTTAGAGAGAAAATGTACTTTGGGATTGAAGCAAGTTTTTGCGTTGAGAATTTTTTTATTACAGAAATTTTATAGAAATAGAATTTTTTCCTAGTATCTTTTTATTGAATTAATCTATATAGAAAGATTGCATGTTGACAATTTTTACAGATTACACTGAGCAATAATAATAATAATAATAAAAATATATCGATCCCTTATACAATTCTTGCTGATTCTTATGTAAAATGATTTCCTGAATCCGAATATGGCCCCCATTTTGCCCAATCACCTACCATTTTCTCAGGACGAAACTTTCTTCCCCAACTTTTATCACTATTCAGTAAATTAATGGCTATGAGTTTGATTTGGAGAACGGAAAATGGCTATTTAAACATTTGAAAATAAAAAAAATATAATGTATAATAGATAACAATAATAATAAAGTGTAATAAAGGTAATATATAATTTCAGTGGAAAATCCCCCCCCCCACACTTTAATTTCCCCTTGCTGCAAATGGTCATGTTTTAGACTTTTTCAACTCTGCAGCTTCTCAAAAAATATTTAAGAGCTAAAATAATCCGTTTCCCTCTACAAATCAAATTTATAGTCAAAAGATTACCGAAAAGTGATAAAAATACTTGGGTAGGGGGTGGGGTTTCCCTAGAAAACGATTCGTAGTAGGGCAAAATAGGCATCATATTCGGATTCAGGACGTCATTTTACATAAGAATTTGCAAAAATGGTGTTAGGGCAGATTTTGATGCAGAGCAGTGTATTTAATGTAATATAGGCTTTTCAGTTAATTAACAAAACCACTGATATATGCATGCATATATATATATATATATACAGGATGATTATAATACACGATGATTATAATCAAATTTACGATTTCAAAACTTCATATTTTTAAAACTAACGGTTAAAATGACTTGATATTTTACCAGAATAATCGTGTAGCAATGAAAGTTTGTTTGCGTAGGAAAAAAAAAATCTGGAGTGACTCCACTCGACTTTCCGAACATTGAGTAATTAACAGTTTTGTAGATAAAGTAAAGAAAGAGGAGTTGTTAAAAAAACAAAAGAGAGAAAACCATAATAGAGTGTTTGAGCATTTTTCTCCATCTATTACACGATGTTTTATTTAACGCTACTGAACTTTGAGCCCATAGATCTTAATTATAAAGAATTTTTCGTTGTGTCCCTGTAAAAACCTATAAATGCTAGATTCACCAAAATGCTTATAGTTAGTGCAACAGTGATTTATAATACTCATATAAATTTTCAGCTCAATTCATTAAGGCCTTTAGATGCTATCGTACTTTTGTAATTGTACAAGTGTAAAAATTTTTTGCTCAGATTAATAAGGCGTTTAGGCGCTATCACACTTTTAAAAATTTGGCCCCATAGGCATAATGATAAAGAATTTTTCTTTGTGTCCCTGTAAAAAAACTATAAGTGCTAGATTCTCCAAAATCTATACAGATTGAGTATCTGTGACCTATGATATGTGTATAAATGTTTTGCTCAATTGAATAAGGCGTTTAGATGCTATCGCACTTTTAAGATTTTGCTCCCATAGGCCATAATGATAAAGAATTTTTCTTTGTGTCCCTGTAAAAAAACTATAAGTGCTAGATTCACCAAAATCTATAGGGTTTGTACTATGGTGACTTACAATATGCGTACCAACTTTCAGGTTAATCGAACAAAGCGTTTAGACGCTAGCGTGTTCACTCACAGACATACGCACATACATACACACATACACACATACACACATACACACACACACATACATACATCATCGTAAAAATAGTTAAAACGGACTCAGGGGACCTCAAAACATATAGAAACATCAAAATCTCGAATTCGGATTTTTGACATGATTACAATACTTTCCTCACTATAGTGTTCGGAAAGTAAAAAGATAAAATGTGCTTATGGATGGCGCTGTCAAGGTGATCACAAAAGAATGCCTAAATAGATTCATTATACACTAAGTTGATAATATGTCCCCATTTTCTGGGGACAAATGGGGACATCTGGGGACTTCCTTCATTTTGAAGGCATTTTTCTAAGTTTTAAAAATTTGTAGAAAATAAATTATTAATCAATAATGCTTTATTTTTAATCTTTATTTATTAGAAATAAAAAATACATCACTAATTGGATAATTGTAACAATTTTTAACGCTGTTCTATTATAAAGGTACTTTGATCTGGTCAGCCTATTAAACACAGGAATTTTGCTAGCAACGGAACAGAATAACACGGAACAATAGACTTTAAGGGTTTACGACAACTTTTTTAGCAAAAAAACAAGAATGTGTGTTTACAGAGGAAATAGTGACACTGATAAAAGAAAAAGAAGAGCTTTATGAAACAAACAACTTACGAATTTATTAACGATTCATTTTGGAACTTCTTTTT
Source organism: Salticus scenicus (assembly GCA_963930645.1). Lineage (NCBI taxonomy): Eukaryota > Metazoa > Arthropoda > Arachnida > Araneae > Salticidae > Salticus > Salticus scenicus. The sequence goes on along the minus strand of OZ005652.1, from coordinate 80,883,290 downwards.
TTCTTCCTTTGGCAAACAAAATTTCATTGTCTGACAAATATTCTGGTAAAATATAAAGTCATTTTCGACAGTAGTTTTAAAATTATAGCGTTTTGAAATCACAATTTTAATTATAATCACCCTGTATATATTTTGTGTAAGTAAAAAAGTAAAAAAAAAAAAAAAAAGAAGAAGAAGAAGAGGTAAAGGAGGAATAAAATATTCAGACTAAATAAACTGCAAACTGTTCACTAGTTTAATGGCAAAATTTAAGTACCTCTAGTTTAAATTTGATAGAAATTGTGCTTAGGATTTAGGGGGAATATAGTATATACCTTGGGAGTAATAATATATTTTAACTCTATTTTAAAATTATTTATCCTTATTATTATTATTATTTCGATTTCTTTTTACGTTAAAAAAATAATAATAATAGGAAGAGAAATATATAGTTGTTGTATAAAATTCAGAAGTTAACTATTCATTATATTCAAAGCAAACTAAACAAATAAATGCATAAATAAAAATAAAATAAATGAATAAATAGAAATGTGTAAATAAATAATGAATGAATGAGTAAAATATTCATGGTAATGTGTAAACCGTTCGCCAGTTTAAGGTCAAAACTAAGGACTGTAATTTAGTTTTATTCAGAAAATGTGCCTTAGAGAGAAAATGTACTTTGGGATTGAAGCAAGTTTTTGCGTTGAGAATTTTTTTATTACAGAAATTTTATAGAAATAGAATTTTTTCCTAGTATCTTTTTATTGAATTAATCTATATAGAAAGATTGCATGTTGACAATTTTTACAGATTACACTGAGCAATAATAATAATAATAATAAAAATATATCGATCCCTTATACAATTCTTGCTGATTCTTATGTAAAATGATTTCCTGAATCCGAATATGGCCCCCATTTTGCCCAATCACCTACCATTTTCTCAGGACGAAACTTTCTTCCCCAACTTTTATCACTATTCAGTAAATTAATGGCTATGAGTTTGATTTGGAGAACGGAAAATGGCTATTTAAACATTTGAAAATAAAAAAAATATAATGTATAATAGATAACAATAATAATAAAGTGTAATAAAGGTAATATATAATTTCAGTGGAAAATCCCCCCCCCCCACACTTTAATTTCCCCTTGCTGCAAATGGTCATGTTTTAGACTTTTTCAACTCTGCAGCTTCTCAAAAAATATTTAAGAGCTAAAATAATCCGTTTCCCTCTACAAATCAAATTTATAGTCAAAAGATTACCGAAAAGTGATAAAAATACTTGGGTAGGGGGTGGGGTTTCCCTAGAAAACGATTGGTAGTAGGGCAAAATAGGCATCATATTCGGATTCAGGACGTCATTTTACATAAGAATTTGCAAAAATGGTGTTAGGGCAGATTTTGATGCAGAGCAGTGTATTTAATGTAATATAGGCTTTTCAGTTAATTAACAAAACCACTGATATATGCATGCATATATATATATATATATACAGGATGATTATAATACACGATGATTATAATCAAATTTACGATTTCAAAACTTCATATTTTTAAAACTAACGGTTAAAATGACTTGATATTTTACCAGAATAATCGTGTAGCAATGAAAGTTTGTTTGCGTAGGAAAAAAAAAATCTGGAGTGACTCCACTCGACTTTCCGAACATTGAGTAATTAACAGTTTTGTAGATAAAGTAAAGAAAGAGGAGTTGTTAAAAAAACAAAAGAGAGAAAACCATAATAGAGTGTTTGAGCATTTTTCTCCATCTATTACACGATGTTTTATTTAACGCTACTGAACTTTGAGCCCATAGATCTTAATTATAAAGAATTTTTCGTTGTGTCCCTGTAAAAACCTATAAATGCTAGATTCACCAAAATGCTTATAGTTAGTGCAACAGTGATTTATAATACTCATATAAATTTTCAGCTCAATTCATTAAGGCCTTTAGATGCTATCGTACTTTTGTAATTGTACAAGTGTAAAAATTTTTTGCTCAGATTAATAAGGCGTTTAGGCGCTATCACACTTTTAAAAATTTGGCCCCATAGGCATAATGATAAAGAATTTTTTTTGTGTCCCTGTAAAAAAACTATAAGTGCTAGATTCTCCAAAATCTATACAGATTGAGTATCTGTGACCTATGATATGTGTATAAATGTTTTGCTCAATTGAATAAGGCGTTTAGATGCTATCGCACTTTTAAGATTTTGCTCCCATAGGCCATAATGATAAAGAATTTTTCTTTGTGTCCCTGTAAAAAAACTATAAGTGCTAGATTCACCAAAATCTATAGGGTTTGTACTATGGTGACTTACAATATGCGTACCAACTTTCAGGTTAATCGAACAAAGCGTTTAGACGCTAGCGTGTTCACTCACAGACATACGCACATACATACACACATACACACATACACACATACACACACACACATACATACATCATCGTAAAAATAGTTAAAACGGACTCAGGGGACCTCAAAACATATAGAAACATCAAAATCTCGAATTCGGATTTTTGACATGATTACAATACTTTCCTCACTATAGTGTTCGGAAAGTAAAAAGATAAAATGTGCTTATGGATGGCGCTGTCAAGGTGATCACAAAAGAATGCCTAAATAGATTCATTATACACTAAGTTGATAATATGTCCCCATTTTCTGGGGACAAATGGGGACATCTGGGGACTTCCTTCATTTTGAAGGCATTTTTCTAAGTTTTAAAAATTTGTAGAAAATAAATTATTAATCAATAATGCTTTATTTTTAATCTTTATTTATTAGAAATAAAAAATACATCACTAATTGGATAATTGTAACAATTTTTAACGCTGTTCTATTATAAAGGTACTTTGATCTGGTCAGCCTATTAAACACAGGAATTTTGCTAGCAACGGAACAGAATAACACGGAACAATAGACTTTAAGGGTTTACGACAACTTTTTTAGCAAAAAAACAAGAATGTGTGTTTACAGAGGAAATAGTGACACTGATAAAAGAAAAAGAAGAGCTTTATGAAACAAACAACTTACGAATTTATTAACGATTCATTTTGGAACTTCTTTTTTTCTTCCTTTGGCAAACAAAATTTCATTGTCTGACAAATATTCTGGTAAAATATAAAGTCATTTTCGACAGTAGTTTTAAAATTATAGCGTTTTGAAATCACAATTTTAATTATAATCACCCTGTATATATTTTGTGTAAGTAAAAAAGTAAAAAAAAAAAAAAAAAGAAGAAGAAGAAGAGGTAAAGGAGGAATAAAATATTCAGACTAAATAAACTGCAAACTGTTCACTAGTTTAATGGCAAAATTTAAGTACCTCTAGTTTAAATTTGATAGAAATTGTGCTTAGGATTTAGGGGGAATATAGTATATACCTTGGGAGTAATAATATATTTTAACTCTATTTTAAAATTATTTATCCTTATTATTATTATTATTTCGATTTCTTTTTACGTTAAAAAAATAATAATAATAGGAAGAGAAATATATAGTTGTTGTATAAAATTCAGAAGTTAACTATTCATTATATTCAAAGCAAACTAAACAAATAAATGCATAAATAAAAATAAAATAAATGAATAAATAGAAATGTGTAAATAAATAATGAATGAATGAGTAAAATATTCATGGTAATGTGTAAACCGTTCGCCAGTTTAAGGTCAAAACTAAGGACTGTAATTTAGTTTTATTCAGAAAATGTGCCTTAGAGAGAAAATGTACTTTGGGATTGAAGCAAGTTTTTGCGTTGAGAATTTTTTTATTACAGAAATTTTATAGAAATAGAATTTTTTCCTAGTATCTTTTTATTGAATTAATCTATATAGAAAGATTGCATGTTGACAATTTTTACAGATTACACTGAGCAATAATAATAATAATAATAAAAATATATCGATCCCTTATACAATTCTTGCTGATTCTTATGTAAAATGATTTCCTGAATCCGAATATGGCCCCCATTTTGCCCAATCACCTACCATTTTCTCAGGACGAAACTTTCTTCCCCAACTTTTATCACTATTCAGTAAATTAATGGCTATGAGTTTGATTTGGAGAACGGAAAATGGCTATTTAAACATTTGAAAATAAAAAAAATATAATGTATAATAGATAACAATAATAATAAAGTGTAATAAAGGTAATATATAATTTCAGTGGAAAATCCCCCCCCCCCACACTTTAATTTCCCCTTGCTGCAAATGGTCATGTTTTAGACTTTTTCAACTCTGCAGCTTCTCAAAAAATATTTAAGAGCTAAAATAATCCGTTTCCCTCTACAAATCAAATTTATAGTCAAAAGATTACCGAAAAGTGATAAAAATACTTGGGTAGGGGGTGGGGTTTCCCTAGAAAACGATTGGTAGTAGGGCAAAATAGGCATCATATTCGGATTCAGGACGTCATTTTACATAAGAATTTGCAAAAATGGTGTTAGGGCAGATTTTGATGCAGAGCAGTGTATTTAATGTAATATAGGCTTTTCAGTTAATTAACAAAACCACTGATATATGCATGCATATATATATATATATATACAGGATGATTATAATACACGATGATTATAATCAAATTTACGATTTCAAAACTTCATATTTTTAAAACTAACGGTTAAAATGACTTGATATTTTACCAGAATAATCGTGTAGCAATGAAAGTTTGTTTGCGTAGGAAAAAAAAAAACGGGAGTGACTCCACTCGACTTTCCGAACATTGAGTAATTAACAGTTTTGTAGATAAAGTAAAGAAAGAGGAGTTGTTAAACAAACAAAAGAGAGAAAACCATAATAGAGTGTTTGAGCATTTTTCTCCATCTATTACACGATGTTTTATTTAACGCTACTGAACTTTGAGCCCATAGATCTTAATTATAAAGAATTTTTCGTTGTGTCCCTGTAAAAACCTATAAATGCTAGATTCACCAAAATGCTTATAGTTAGTGCAACAGTGATTTATAATACTCATATAAATTTTCAGCTCAATTCATTAAGGCCTTTAGATGCTATCGTACTTTTGTAATTGTACAAGTGTAAAAATTTTTTGCTCAGATTAATAAGGCATTTAGGCGCTATCACACTTTTAAAAATTTGGCCCCATAGGCATAATGATAAAGAATTTTTCTTTGTGTCCCTGTAAAAAAACTATAAGTGCTAGATTCTCCAAAATCTATACAGATTGAGTATCTGTGACCTATGATATGTGTATAAATGTTTTGCTCAATTGAATAAGGCGTTTAGATGCTATCGCACTTTTAAGATTTTGCTCCCATAGGCCATAATGATAAAGAATTTTTCTTTGTGTCCCTGTAAAAAAACTATAAGTGCTAGATTCACCAAAATCTATAGGGTTTGTACTATGGTGACTTACAATATGCGTACCAACTTTCAGGTTAATCGAACAAAGCGTTTAGACGCTAGCGTGTTCACTCACAGACATACGCACATACATACACACATACACACATACACACATACACACACACATACATACATCATCGTAAAAATAGTTAAAACGGACTCAGGGGACCTCAAAACATATAGAAACATCAAAATCTCGAATTCGGATTTTTGACATGATTACAATACTTTCCTCACTATAGTGTTCGGAAAGTAAAAAGATAAAATGTGCTTATGGATGGCGCTGTCAAGGTGATCACAAAAGAATGCCTAAATAGATTCATTATACAATAAGTTGATAATATGTCCCCATTTTCTGGGGACAAATGGGGACATCTGGGGACTTCCTTCATTTTGAAGGCATTTTTCTAAGTTTTAAAAAATTTGTAGAAAATAAATTATTAATCAATAATGTTTTATTTTTAATCTTTATTTATTAGGAATAAAAAATACATCACTAATTGGATAATTGTAACAATTTTTAACGCTGTTCTATTATAAAGGTACTTTGATCTGGTCAGCCTATTAAACACAGGAATTTTGCTAGCAACGGAACAGAATAACACGGAACAATAGACTTTAAGGGTTTACGACAACTTTTTTAGCAAAAAAACAAGAATGTGTGTTTACAGAGGAAATAGTGACACTGATAAAAGAAAAAGAAGAGCTTTATGAAACAAACAACTTACGAATGATTAACGATTCATTTTGGAACTTCTTTTTTTTTTTTTTTTTCCTTTGGCAAACAAAACTCCATTGTCTGACAAATATTCTAGTAAAATATAAAGTCATTTTCGACAGTAGTTTTAAAATTATAGCGTTTTGAAATCACAATTTTAATTATAATCACCCTGTATATATTTTGTGTAAGTAAAAAAGTAAAAAAAAAAGAAGAAGAAGAAGAAGAAGAAGTAAAGGAGGAATAAAATATTCAGACTAAATAAACTGCAAACTGTTCACTAGTTTAATGGCAAAATTTAAGTACCTCTAGTTTAAATTTGATAGAAAATGTGCTTAGGATTTAGGGGGAATATAGTATATACCTTGGGAGTAATCCATGTTGTTATATTTGGAATTTATTGAAATAACTTTTGATATATATATATATTAATTGGCATATTAAATGTATGTAATAAGAATGAATGTAAATATATATGAAAGATATAATTTATATAAACTAATATTATTTATTCAGGTATATCAACACATTCTGCATAAGATGTTTCTATATCCAAAGTAAAGAAAGAAAGAGTGAAGTAAATTAATCAGATTAAATTCGGAGTGTTCGAGAGTTTAATGCCAAAACTTAGACAAATCGAATTCAATTTTATTCAAAGGAAAATATACTCTGGGAATAAACCAAGATATTTGTATTAGTGTACTATTTTGTAGAAAAGAAATCTTACTGCGACTTTTTGATATAATTAATTCATACAGATTGTAAACTAGCAACACTATTGTATACTAGCAACATGTATTCTTACATGTTGCTAGTTTTGAAAAAATAATGTTGTATGTATTATGTTATAGTTGTTTCAGGTAACTAAAAACATTCTAGCAAACGTTGTTGCATGTCCAAAAAAAAAAAAAAAAAGTGAGTAAAATTTCAGACAAGGTTACAAATTATGCATTACTTTTATGTCAAAACAAAGAAACTAAAATTTTGCTTTATTCTGGAAATGGTCTTGGAACTTTTGATGAAAACATATTTTGGGAATAATAAATGTTCTTCTATTTAGCGCTTCCTTTGTTGTAATAAATTTGGTAGGATTTTCGATAGTGAATAGAATTAAAGTAGGTAGGCAAGATGGATATGGATAATTTTTAGCAGTATAATTTATGTAATATATAATTTATGTAATATATAATGTGAAACGTGCATGAAATTTATATCAAAGCTGAGGAAATGTAATTCAATTTTATTCAGTAAATGTGCTTAGAATTTAGAGGGAACGTATACCTTGGAAGTAATGCACGTTCTTACGTATAGAACCTATTTTTCAGAAATAACTTTTTCAAGATTTATTAACATAATTTATGTATATAAATAGAATATATGTTATAATTTTAAAAAATAAATATGTATGTGACGTCGTATAATTGTTTTGGTTCATTGAACAATATAAGTTTATTTTATCCATATATATATATATATTGCAAAAAAGAAATAAAGAGTGAGTAAATTACATTGGCTAATTTGCAATATGTCAATAATGTCAATTTAATTTCATATACAAAATTTTTATGGTATTTAGAGGGAAAATGTGCCTAAGGATTAAGAGGAAAAATACCTCTTATGTGTCCAAATTCTTGTGTTTAGAGCCTATCTGGAAAAAAAATAAGAATGCTTTCTGAATAGTATTTGTTTGATAGAATTAATTTATGAAGCAATCTTTTGATTCTAAAATTATTTTAAGCGATATAAAACAACAACAACAATAACAAATAATAATAATTATAATAATTTCTTGTTAAAGCGGGTGTTAAAAATGTCATTATTATTTTTATGTTTATTATTTATTTTATTTTATATACATATATTTTGCAATAATGCACTACCTGAGAGCAAATATCAAATTCCAAAATAGAATAGTATATATATATATATAAGGAAAAGAAAAAGGAAGATAAAAAAAAAAAAGAAATCCAGGATATTTTTGCATACATTAAATAATGTTTAATTATAATGAAAATTATATAGCGGCGTAGTTTATGTGAAACACACATTTCGATGTCTAGATATGAAGTCGTATACTAGGCGAGTCACATCAAACCCTCGGCGATAGCTTTAATGCCCTAACCCACCCATTTTCGCTCTTCGATATCTTTTTCTAGTCAATTTTGTCCTTTTATTCCCTCGGGTGTTAGGCCTTTTTTTTTTTTTTCACACTTAACATTGTGAGTTTTTTTCGTTTTCATCCCATGTTTTTTCTATAGATTTTTAGCCATTTTTCCCCTCGTTTTTCACATTGTAAAGTGTGGTGGCTCCCACGTATCACCGAGTCCTATACTAGGCGAGTCACATTAAACCCTCGATGATAGCTTTAATGAACCAACACACCGATTGCCTGTCTTCGATTCCTTTTTCTAGTCAATTTTGTCCTTTTTTTTCTTCGGGTGTTAGCCTTTTTTTTTTTTTTTTCCCACACTTGACATTGTGAGTTTCTTTCGTTTCCATCCAATGCTTTTTCTATGGATTCTTAGACATCATATTCCTCGTTTTCCACATTCTAAAGTACGGTGGCTCCCACCCATCCTCCACCTGAAAAATTTAGTATTAAAAAATAATAATTGAAATTTATATATATACTTATAGGAGTGCTAATAGAAGAATTTAGGAAGGAACACGGAATTCCAGATCTGTAACCTAGTTTAAAGTTCTTTTTTTTTTTTTTTTTTTTTTTTTTTTTAATCAGAAGAAAATAAGAAACGTTTCTCAAAATGCATCCATTAAGTGTGCAATAAATCAAGGCATATAGCAGTAAAAATAATCGGTAAATTTATTCTAATAGTAAATTTGTTATATTTCTTCGAAACATGAAATAAACAATTTAATCTATATAATTAATACCTAACATTAGGCATACAACCCCTCTTTATTTATCTCTACATATATCTATGAAATGTAAAATATGATAATGAAAGCAGACAATTTATATACAGGATATCCCAAAATTACAGTGACAAACTTTAAGAGGAGATAAGACATATCATAAAGATTCAGAAATGCATAGAAACCTATGTACGCAAATGTCACAGAGTTAACATTTTAATTTATTCCGGAAGATTTTTAGCCCCGCTTTTATTCTATACTTTTTTTTTTTTTTTTTTAAGAGTATTTTTTTTTTCTTTATCGTAGTTATAGACTGGAGAAAAATATTCCAAAATTAAAGTTTTATGAAATAAAGACGGGGCTAAAAATGCTCCAGAATAAATTAAAATGTTGGCAACTATGATCTCATACTAATCCTTTAAGAACCGAATGTTTTGAGGCATTTTTAAATGAATTTGGGCGTGGCTCTTATTTTTATTATTTTTTATTTAATCTTTTTTCTTTAATAAACTTTTTTTTTTTTTTTTTTTTTTTGTATAATTATATAAAGTCATAGATATTCATAATGGCATTTGTAACTGATGTATTTGAAACACTGATATAAATATTGGGTATGATTTTGTGAAATGATGCACAGAGCCTGATTAAGGGGGAAGCACACATTATCTCCGCTCTCACCGTAATATTTTACAATTATTTTTTACTTCATGTCATAAAAATTCCACGCTTTGACGAGGAAATATTTTTTATAAAAAATGAACGGTGTAAAACAATCCAAGTTACTCACCGTTATTAGACACCAGAATTCTTTTAAAATAATTTTTATTGAGAATTTTCTGTTTATTATAGGCGGAAAGTATTTGTTAAAAAATAACGGCGTAAGTATAAATAAAGTGTGCTTCCCCCTTAATTAGGCTCTGATGATGCATTGTGCAAGTTTTTAAAATTTACAAGTTAGGCGGAGTTACAAATAATCAAAAAATTAGACTACGTGAGTATTCGACAATACTCATACATGTAGGTAAATGTTTTAAAACACCAGAAAGTATCCACACCTTAAAAGGTTAATATGATGATTTCTGTCATGGGTTACTAAGTATTCCTTATTCTCTCAGCTGTATCTACATCCATTTACAGTCTGTAGTTGTACGTTTGGACAGCCTACATCTGTTAAAAATACTCTAAAACTCCAGGTTCTTAAAAGGATTAAGATAACATTCTGGAACATGGTTCCCTAAGTAATTCTGAATCTTCAATAGGCTCTATCTCCTTTTAATTGTCACTATAATTTTGGGATACTCAGTGTATATACCTAAAAAACAATTAATCCATTGTCAAGGAAACCATTCAATGAAAGGTAGAAACAGTTAGACGATTTAATTGCTGCTATTAAATACTAAAACGCATCATAGATTCCAACAACCTATGTACAGAAAGCAATAACTCCCCAAAAGTTCAAATTATAACAGTGAGTCACAAAATACAAATTAAATAAAATATGAATTATGAAATATATAAAAGGAAAAACTTAGAAGAAAAATCATGTTTAATAGAAGTAGTATACAAAATTATAGATTGGTTAATTTGCTTTAAAGAATTAATTAAAAAAGTCTTTAACTAAAATATTCTATCTTATTCATTCATTTATTCATAAATAACTTGTCGAAAATGTAATTTCAAAAATCTAAGTAGACATGTTAACTTACGTTAATAATTCTGTAATTTTTGGATTATATGATATGAAAAAAAATATCATATAATTTCATAAAAATAAATAAATAAATACATAAAAAAATAAAATATTCAAAATACATTTAATTATTTCCTATAAAAGTAAACTATTTATGCGCATAGAAAAATAAAAATAAAATATATTAGGTTTTAGGAAAATTCGTAGTATAAAACACTAATGTTCCACATTCAAGGTCAAACAAGGAGTCTCAAATATTCACTCTAAAGTGCAAAACTTTCATGGCGTTAGTATCAAAAGTTACGAAGTAAAATATCATTTTATTCGGAAAATGTGCTTGATTAATCGAGTGAAAATACGCCTTAGGGAATATCCAGATTCTCGCTTCTATAATCTGCTCTGCAGAATTTTTCCTGGCAAGCAATTTTAAAGGAAAGAAAATATGAAGATTCCTAAAGATTCTATACTGATAAAATTTATCTTTAATCATGAAAATTTCATCCTTCTAGTAAAAATAAAATTTCTGTGATTAGTTTTCAGTAGTTGAGATTTCTGTTTTTTTTTTTTTATTTTTTTTTTTTTATTTTTTTTTTTTGTTATATATATATACAGAGAGAGAGAGAGAGAGAGAGAGAAGTTGAACACGATACTTTATCGGATAAACATACATAAAAAAATAATAATAATTAGAGTACTAATTATTATACTTCAAAGTTTACCATGGTGTTGATGCTAAACAAAATAGATAATTAATACCATTTTTATGTTTATGAATAATTTTAATAAATGACTCAATTGAAAAAAAAAAATCTCCATATATAGATTTTCCATAATGTTCCAACGTTATAGATTTTTTTTTTTTTTCATGAATTTCAAAAAATATAAATAAATAAATAAATAAAACTCAAAATCTATAAAGGTTTCTTTTAAAAAGTAAATTAACTTTACAGCTGTTAAAATGGCGTAATTACCTCTAAACGATCTGTATTTTAATTATAGATATATTACGATAATGGTAAACACTATTAAAATACGAGATATGCTCGTATGTGCAGTGCATATAAATAGAAGATATTACACAAAAAATCATTTACAGTTTTTTAGGCAATTTTAGTTAATATTTGTCTATATCCGAATAAAATATTTACTAATGAATATTAGAATATTTTTGGATTTAATTGCTTTGTAGAATGTGTCAAGAAGCACTTTATGGATGTTGTAACATTAGTGGGGTAAGATGCAATTATTTAGACATTTTTATTTCAGTGAAGATTTAATGTGGAATACATAAAAAAAAAAAAAAAAAAAGGAGAGAAACTAGTAACAAGTTAAAGAAATGTAAAAAAAAAAAAAAATGTATGATCCTATAAAAGTAATGTTTGAAATATATTTTATCTGTAATCAAGGGCCCTCTTAACTCACCGCCGCCGGAAGCCGAAGCTAATGTTATTCTACGGGAAATATTTCTTTACAAATAACTTATTAACTAATACATATTTTTAAATTCTATTTTCACATTCAGAAAATCCCCAGATGTTACATTGACGCACCTTTTCTAAAAAATTATTATTTCAATTCTGAATATTTTATTTTGAAGCTGTAAAATACGAATTTTCAATATGCGAATTTTTTTCATTTTGCAATTTCGAAATAAAATATATATATATATAAAAAAAAAAAAAAAAAAAAAAAAAAAAAGCATTTTTAAAAAGAGGTCCGTCAATTTAACAGTTGGGAATTTTCTAAATGTGAAAACAGAATTTAAAAAATATGTATTAGTTAACAAGTTATTTGTAAAGAAAATTTTCCCATAGAATAACATTGGCTCGGGCTTCCGGCGATGGTGAGTGAAGAGGGCCGTTAACAAAATTTCAGTTTCATATATTATTGCCACAAAACACTATTTCTTAGGTGATTTTTTTTTTTTTATAATGATTTATGAAAATTTTCCTTTTATCAAAAATTTAATTACACTGAAGGATTTAAAAATCTATTTCTCTGATATAAAATATTATTTTAATGATTTCATTCACGAAATGATATGATGAATTAATATAAAAAGGTGATATTATTAACATCATGCAAAATATCTGTAAAAAAACAATATATTTTTCAAGTATGAAGTAAAAAATTATTTTTACTTCAATACTTTACTACATTATTGCCTTAATATTTAAATGGCTTATATTAAGGCAATTAATAGTTTATTATTTTCATATTCTAAATATTTTTTTAAAAATATAATCAAATTTCTGGTAGATATAGTAGCTTATGTCCTATTCTAAACTATTATCTATCTCTGTACCAAATTTTATCCAGATCTGTTTAGCCGTTGTGGCGTGATTGAGTAACAAACATCCACACATTCATCCAAACTTTCGCATTTATAATATTAGTATATATCTTTATATATATATATATTTCTTTTGTGCGTGTGTATGCCACTGAACTCCTCCTAAACGGCTGGACTGAGTTTAATGAAATTTTTGGGTGTCTTCAGGTGGATTCGAGAATGGTTTACATTTACAAATGAAAGTTGTAACTTAATTAGTTCTTTCTTAATTAATTTTTAACCAACTCTTTCAGCAACTCTTCCACCTAGATGGCGTGAGTTGTCGTAAACACGATGTCAGAATTTATTTAATGTTGAAATGAAAAATGAATTTTTAACCGTATCTTACGAAGTGTTTAAAATATTTTTTCAAAATTAATATTTTTAGAATCGTAACCGTATCTTACGAAGTGTTTAAAATATTTTTTCAAAGTTAATATTTTAGAATCGTAAACACGATGTCAGAATTTATTTAATGTTGAAATGAAAAATGAATTTTTAACCGTAAGTGTTTAAAATATTTTTTCAACGTTAATATTGTTAAAATGTTAAAATGGTATATTCTTTTAAAAAATTCGTCAATATCCGACGGAGTTATTTTATGTTAAAATGAAAAATGAATTTTTAGGCCATTATTATTTGTGCAGATGGAAAATGCACTAAAAGTTTTCCGAAAAATTTCACGATCACAAATGTTGACAGATATCCAATATATCGTCGAAGCAATCCCCATAATGGCGGACAATCTTATCATCTACGGCGGTCATCTATGTCAACAACATAGATATTGACATTGATAACCGTTGGGTGGTCCCATATTCGCCTCTGCTGAGCAAAACATTCAATGCAAGAATCAATTTTAATAAATTAAAAAAATAAATGATTGGTATTTTGTTATTTTTATATTCTTTCACCGTTCACAGCGCTCCATACATCTTCCACATATATACCACATCCTTACACACTTACAATAAGTTACTTATTTTTTTCTAGCAACATATTCTCTAGAAATAATTTATATGACAAAACAACGTTTGTCGGGTCAGCTAGTATATATATATATATATATATATATATATATATATATATATATATATATATATATATATATAAAGTTCAAGAACAAATATGCTTTAGATGTAAATTCGAATTTATCCTCTTATTACTCGTCTGCTGGAAATATTCTGCAAACATTTTCGTCTGGGGACAAGTTTAACAAGTCCTTCTAGATTCTAAAAGTAGCGAAAAAAAGCGTAAACCATAAAATAATTCCTTTAAAAAATAACAGACTTTAAAATATTTCAGACTTTAATTTTTTTATATACAAGGAAATATATTTAAAATGTGTACGAAAATCTACCATAGTCTTTATTTAATCTATTTCTAAATAAATGCATTTATTTATAAAATGGATTTTACTAAATGTGTTTTTTGTCAATATATTATCAAACATGTTAAAAAAAGCAATTTATGTTTTAAGAATCATTCAAAAAACATATCTGATAGTATTTAAAATTAAGAACTAAAACAGTTATTTATTTTTATAAGAAAAACAAAAGTAAAAACAAATTTGCCTTAGAGTTAAATCTGATATTTTGTTTCTGTTACCCATCTATTGGAGTATTTCTGAAGAATATATTCTTCTGGGAAGAGTTGAAGAGGAAATTCTAGATTCTAAATGTGCGGTAAAAAAGAGTAAACCGCAAAATAATTCTTTAGAAAAGATACATTATTAGGCTTTAGAATATAGTCGATTTCTGTTTTGTCTATGTAATTAAATATACTATTGAAGATTGTTTACTCCATTCCGGATGATTGTAGATAAATAGCTGCCGAAGTCATTTTTAAGCCACCTTTTGGTATTCCTTTACAACAATGTTTTTATTTATTAAAATGATTTTGCGTAAAGACGCTTCCATTAAATATCAGTATATATATATATATATATATATATATATATATATATATATATATATATATATATATATATATATTAAATGATACAAGATTTATTTATTTATTTTTAGCAACTAAAATTAAAATCTCTAACATTTTATTTTCATAATTAATTAAAAAAAACACGAACGTAAATGTGGTTTAGAGGAAAATCTGAATACATCCACCTATAATTATTACCTGTATAGTGAATCTTTTCTGCAGACTATTTTATTCTGGAAAAAATTGAAGGCGTTCCTCTAGATTCAAAAATTGGTGTTAAAAGAGAGTAAATCATAAAATAATTCCTAAATAATAATAATAAAAAGACATTAATATGTTTAAGAATATTTCAGATTCTTATTTTGGCTATGCAGTGAAATATATTTGGAAGAATATTTAACTCTTTGGGACAAATGTCAGAGAGCTCCCATTTTTTTTTTCGAATCTTTTTGTGGCATTTTTCTAAAAGAATATATTTATTTATGAAAATGATTTTGGTAAATATGCTTCAATAGAATGTCAAATATCTGCAGAAAGTAATTTATGTTTGAAAGATGACCCAAAAAACATTTTATGTAGTATCTAACATTACAAGTTAAAACAGATTTATTTTCATAATATTTAAAAAATAATAATAATTAAATACAAGCGCAGATATGTCTCAGGTGTTATCTGTACTCATTTATCTATTAATCATTTACTAAAACATTTCTGTAGAAATATTTCTTCTGAGAAATGTAGAAAAGTTACTTACAGCTTCTAAAAGAAGTGTAAAAAAAAAAAAAAAAAAAAAAAAAGACGATTTATCCTTAGATTGAGACAATTTATTTAAAAGAATATACAAAACAGAATTTAGTTTAGTGTGGAGGACTATTAGTTTTTTTTCAACAATGTCCATCTATTGTAAATCTGGTATAGTAATAATCCGTAGATTGAGACTAATAGTTTTTCGGCCTAAAAAAAAAAAAAAAAAAAAAAAAAAAAAAAGAAAGAAAAGAAAAAGACAAACCATAAAATAATTCCCCAGAAAGTATACTTCAATATACTTTAGGATATTCTAGAGTTTTATTTTGTCTATTTAATGAAATATTATTTGGGAAATTATCTATCCCTTTGCGAACGAGTCTCGGTGGATAGCTGGAAACCTTTTTTTTTTTCTTTAAACCAGTTTTTGGCGTTTCTCTAAAACAATTCATTTATTCCTGAAAATGATTTTAGATATTCTTAGTTAATACTAAAATATCATCGGTGCATATGTATGCCAGTGACAATTTCCTCATAAATATCTATGGATTAAGATTTTGATTATTTAAAGTAGAATATTTATTTATTTATTTATTTATTTATTTATATATTTATTATTATTGTTAAAATGTTGGACAGTTTAAATATCTCTGTCAAATCATAGTACATAATAAACTAAATCGAAAATGTTTTTAAAAGTAATTTTAAAGAATTCTTAAATATATATTTTATGAACTTTCTATAAGAACTCTTACGATAACGTAAGGATATATATCAAACAGAATGCTGTTTCGTATATCGGAAAGTTTGTTTCCATTAAAAATTAAAACAATTTAAAACTTAAATATTTACTCTCTAATGTAAACTTTCAAAGCATTAATCTCAGAATTTACACACAAAGAAAGAATTTTACTTTGAAAATGAAGCTTGCTAAATCGTATAAGAATATATCTTAGGGGTAAATATAAATTTCTCTTATATTATCTGTTCTAAAGAGAAAAAAATTATTACAAATTCTCCGTGCAAATAAAATATGCAGCTTTCTGATGTTTCAAAGACCTATATTGATCGCCATGAATTATAAATAGTTTAACCCTGAATTTAAATGGAAAAATTGGGAAGTAAAGTTTGAATTTGTTATTGCTTTTAAAGCATGGTAGACGCTGAAAACTGGTCTTTGACATTAAAGTTTTAGATTTATGAAAATTCGAATATATGTGCATTGAAATGTATCAATATTAAATATAATTCAAATATCACTAAAATCATTAAATTTAATAATAATAATAAAAATAATAATAACGTTCCAAGTTTTAATTTTATCGAAAATCATTTTCCTCCATGCGACTGAGTTTTTAGGTGTTTCTCTGAATTTTATAATATATTATTTTATCAATATATTCTAAATATTTTTGTGCATTAATTTGTGGATTGATTGGAATGCTAATTTTTCAGAAATAATTTTATGTTTCAAAAATGAAATATCATGCAAAATTTTATCATTTAAACACATTTTTTTTTTTTTATTCACTCATCAACCAATCGACAAATTAATCCACAAAAATGTTTGGTGAATATACTGATAAACTATAATATTGTAAAATCGAGAGTCAAATTTAAAAATCTAGTCGCATGGAACATTCAAATTTTTTTCGAAAACATAAATATATATATACTTTATTTATTTATTTATTTATTTATTTTTTAATAGATTTCAAGAAGTTGTAATATAATTAATATTGGTACTTTTCAATGGCCATGTATACAAATTATCATAATTTCAAGACAGTAATTTTTAAGATACATTTTCAACAATTTTCAAAATTTACTAACCCATTAAACTGCTACATTATAATATGAAATTCCCAAAGATTGACTGGGAACTTTTCTCTTACCCATAATTTAGAGAAAGTATTGTTTTTAAGTCAAATTTTAGAAATTGAATTTTTGTTACATTTACACATTTTAACTTCCTCTGAATCAAAAAAAAAAAAATGATTTAAGAGGTTGGTTTGTGTGTGTGTGTCTGTCTGTTATCAACATATCTCAAAAATAAATTATATCTGGAAGTCCAAACTTGGTATTCTAAATGTGTATGATATAGGGATGCGAAATTTTCTTTCAGATGAAGCAAATGTTCGTGTACCGGGACACCCAAGAGAATTCAAATACATTACGTGTGTATGAGGGGAATTGTAAGTAAGTAGAATTTCACACCTATAGACTGCGCTAAATCAAAGGCAACGAATATGTATGTTTTATATGCGTAAAGACATGTGTCATGTAGAATATGGTATAGAAATCGTTCACTGTTCGTTTACAGGGCTACAGAAAGAGCTAGATTATAGTGCGAAAGCACTTGGAAATTTATGGAAGTGTACTTCAGGTCGTGCCATGTGTTTTTAACATAAGATTAAATTTATATCTATCATGTGATGTGTGCATAACTTTCTAAAGATATACAGAGCTGACAATATTCAAGCCTTAACGTTATTTTTTATTGTTAGTGAAAGTGCTTTTCTGTAATATTTTACCATGTCCAAGAAAGCTGCTCAGGAATTGAAATAGTTCATCATAGCCATATAGTAAATAATGTTTTTTTTTTTTTTTTTAATCTAAATCTTCATCTCTTGGTTATTTGTATATTTACACGTTTTAAAACTTCCTCAATATCGCAGTACAGATTTAACGTTTGATTTTGTCTGATTCTGTTTGAGTAAATTAAAAACAAATAATTTCAGGCGATCCAAATGTTGTATTTTGAAGTTAGTATGTTTGTTGCTAGAAAAGTTTGATGAAGATTGATAAGTTTCAAGGAATGTTGGTGTGAAAGTTGTCTGACTAATTTTGAATTAACTTTTAAATTTAGTAACCAATTTGAATTCCATATAAATGTAGGTACACTTATGAAGTGATGAGGGGGGAACACAGAATTACTTGTAAAATAATGTTGTTACGAAGCCTAATTTGAATTGTTTTAACATAGGTTTGTATAACAGTACTCCTTATCTAACCCTTTAATCTCCAATCTTTATTTATAATATTAAATTTCAGTGTAAGAGAAAGTCGTGTGAGGGACACACGAGATTATTTCTTTTATATATTGTACACAATTTTTTTTCTGGTTATGTTTTTATATATAAGAAATCATTATGTCTCCTGATTATTTAATACTCATAAGAAATTATTTTAATGATAAAATAAACTGTGAGTTATATAATAATAATAATAATAATTTGATTAGAAAATTTTTGTTATACCCACTCATTATTTTATTTTATTTATTTATTTATTTATTTATTTTTCATATGCAGATGAATGTAAAGGTTTTATTAAAAAATAAGTTCATTAATTTTTTGTTTTTTAGCAAGTATCACAAATGTACTCAAATTGCAAATTTTTTTCGGCTTGAAATGTATATAGACGTCGTGCTTTTTCTCATTGGGGTGTTTCCTTTTTAAAACAATAAATACAGCTTTTTGGTGTCTCTATAAAATGTTGTTATTTAACAAAAGATTTTATGTATTTGTGAGTAAGTTGTATCCTCAGCAATCGATGTGGCAAATGCCACAGGCGTTTACATTTGCTGGCGGCGTATAAAGTGTTTAACATAAATTCCTTTTTTTTTTTTTATTAATATATTATTTTAAAAGACATTATCTCTTAGAAGGAGAGAATGCTTGAAACACGTGTATAATATATTATATAATGCGTCAAAAGATATTTTAAAACATGTTGATATAAAATCATTATATTTAATTAAAAGCATATTTAAATAAAAATAAACTTTTTCAAAGCTTTTCACTTTGATTAACAAAGCATCATCAGAAAAACATTTTTACTGTATTGTTCTTCAGGTGCCGATAATACATATCAATATCTTACAGTTATACATGAAGAAAAGATTGATGTAGAAGAAAAAAGATTGAAACGACATTCACAAAAGAGTCGATTTTACACGAATTGCAGGATAAGACTGGTAGGGACATTGTTGGGTCACAAGAAGGTAACGTTATGTCATAGAACAGTACTTGAGATGTGGGTCCAGTGAGGTGATTGTTCGGAATTAAAGCCGTAGGAGCTTGTAGATGGAATCTGGAATAAGTCAGCAAGGTGGTAACATCCGGAGAACATGTAGAGGTAGATTCCGGTTAGTCAGGGGCTATAAATTAAACGGATTCTTGTAGAAAACTATTGTAGAGAGCTTGCAATGTATCAGGTGTTCAGTCAAAACGTCTATCTTGTAAAAAGGACATTTATGGCTTTTACATAAGTATACAGAGAAACAAATAAAAATTAAATAAATACCTGGTTCCATAAAATAATACCATATTATGGTAAAATTGCTGAATAATTATAATTAATCATTTTTCGACGTTTTTGAACATTAACAGCTTCGTAAATAACTAGTTCTTGAAGATTTTTTGGGGTTAAAATAAGTTTCCATATACATCTTATACGTATTGTATCAGAGGTATCATAAATAAAACTAACTAAAGTTGAATTTATTTCTTCTTTAATGTTACAAATAAAGTTTCTGAATTCTTCCACTGTTAATTCGTTTAGTCTGGCCAATATAATATAAGATATTGTTGTGTTAATTTATTGGTATTTTACATACACTTCCAGTGGATCCAATAGATCCCGATCCTATAAGCTTAATTAAGATTTTCCAACAAGGTTGAAAAGTGTTAATGACTTCGGTTTGTCTGTTTGTCCGCGCTCTAACTCCCGTAAATATTCACGGAATTTTATGAAATAGATATATTTTATGCAAGTTCAGTATCGTATGTTAACTTTTGAAAATCGAGTGAACACATTTACTGGTTTGTGTACAGAGGCACCCTAAAATATTCCAAAGCATTGTGTTCTATGAGAGGTATTTCTTTAAACAACAATTTAGTACCGTTACTTTACACAAATCTTAATGAAATTGAAATTTGTTATTCAAGTCTATTATTGCATGTTCAACATTGAAAATTGAGTAAATACAATCACTGGTTTGTGTACAGGGACACCCGAAAGCATTCCTAAGCACTGCATTCTATGAGAGGTATTTTCTATTATCCAAATTTCAATAACATTACTTTGAATAAATCTAAATAAATTGAAATATGTTATTCATATGCGCATTCATTCACATATAAGAATGTTTTCATCATAATTTAGTATTGTTAGCATTAGATTTGCAGGGCCACATAGAATTATTAAGTTACATTGAAGGCTTTTATTGGAAATTTGCTGAAATTGCATTTTCGTTTTCATTAAATGATTAAACACTTTTTAACATTTTAAAAAATGAGAATAAGATTCCAATCTGTGTATCTATCTGTCCGACTGTCCGTCAGTCTATCTGTCCGTCTACCTACCCCCGGCATCTGAAACTATTTTCAGAATTTCTACAAAAACATATATGTTATTCAAATTCTCTATGAAATTTTCCCAATTTTAAATGGTACTATTGGATCCTGTGCAACTGGTTTCTTTACAGGGACGCCAAAAAAATCCAGTGCGATACATTTTAGGATAGAATTTTTTATAAATTACATTTAAAGTAGTTTCTATTGTAAAAATCATTAAAAATAATTGACATTTATTTTATAGTCTAAAATAATATTTTGTATAGAACATGATTTTGTTAACCTTCACATTTACAGGGCTACACTAAAATATCCAGCTACATTAAGGACTGCAATTAGAATATAAGGGCTATGTTTTCTTTTGTCTTATCCATTTCTAACACTTTCTAATAATGTTTAAGAATTAGGAATTCAGCAAGTTTATCTGTAGGCCTTACAAAACTACTGATTATTCATTGTGTGATAACGTAGGCAAAGTGCATTGAAAGTTATACCATAAATCAATTCTTTACATTTGGAAAGTGTTAATAATAAATTCGTACAGCATGATTTCTTGTTCTTGTTTTTTATTGTGACAGGAGAAATAAAAGGAATTAAAATAGTAAATTTTCAAGAAATATAAATATAAAGTTGTTGAATTCATTACAGGAAGAAATGCTGTTAGTGAATTTGACATTGTGAGTTAATGAAGTAGTGCTATTAATTTTAAGAGACATTTTTTTTTTTTTTTTTTTAATCTTTTTTTATTGATAATTTTAATTATAGCAGTTTTATTTTAACCACCGTCAGTACCAATTTGAATAATTTTATTTAATTGTCTATTTTCCCTAAATTGAACAGAAGTATAATTAGGACTGGGAGATGTAAGAATTAAAAAAAAAAAAAATAATTCAGTAGTATGTGCAGAGGAGGTAGGGATGAGTAAGGGAAAAAAGTGTTTTTATAATAAACGGCAAAGCAAATAGTTGAGTTATTTTGCTACAATGGATAGAAAAATCTAAAAAAAGGTAATGGTTGATTGGTTTCACTTTCTTATAAAAATTGTATGGAAAGGATTTCTTTATTAAGTGTATCAATAAATTTAAGAAGGGATTTTTTTTTAATATGGCCAAGAACTGAAAATATCATTAAGTATCGTAGGTAAATTGTTGGTTTGGATAAAGATGTAGCAAATGGACGAAGTTCAATAAGTAATAAGTTGGCAAGAATAGGGATAAAAGGGTGAATCCACGGAGGCTCAAACGTTTGTTTATGTATCACACCATTAAAAAGAAAAAAAAATTATTATAATTAACCATTAAATTATTATTTTTAAACGCAGCACGTTTTTGGGCAGTATCATAAATCACATTTCAAAACTACTCCAATCTATTTAGGAAATGTTTCATCGCTTTATACATACTTGTATGTAAAAAATATTCCCTATTCCGCGATGATAAGAAAATTTCAAAATTCGTATAAATTGAGAAGTTGTTAATATTTAAAATCGATAGTGTTCTTGAAAATTTTATAAAATAAATGAAATTTTAAACTGGTGCGATTTATTTACTGTGAATCATTCCCAATATAAAATCTATAGTTTAACAAACTACTCACAATCTAATATAATAAAAATGATGAGAGAAACGACATTTGAGACAGAAATCATATCATTATTCTGGTTTCGGATAACTAACACTTGAGAAAATGTAAAAACGTCAAAAATCCGAAATTGAAAATTTTCAAAAATTCATATGTTTTTTCATAACTATTGAGTGACGATGAACTTAAAATATCCTTGCGGTAAATATATAAATATATATAACTTGCTTATATTTGCGAATTTATATTATATTTAACTATCATTTTTCTTCATAAAAACAACTACAAATAAAATATAAAATGGTTTATGCATTTCCAAAACCATTCACGGCTGTGAGAAAAAAAAAAAAAAAAAAAAAAAAAGACAAGGTTTCTACGATAATCAAACAGTAATTTATAGTTATGTTTATACTAATATATTTTTTTTTTCTAAATAATGGCATTTCGTCAAAAAATTATAACAATTACTGTATGTGGTATTTACGGTAGATTTTTAAATCTCACACAAATGACAGTGATATGCATTAAGTAAACTAAAGAAGAAAAAAATTAATGTATTTACTATATTACTGTCTAAACTTATATTCCCAAAAATATTAAAACAATAAAAATTAACAATTACATAAAATTGCAATAACTAAATATTAGTATCTATGATAAGAAGGAAAACTCAATTGTAGTAGCGTGCAAAACTTTCATGGTCTTCAATCAGAACTGAAAAACTGAAATAGTATTTTATTCAGAAAAATGTGCTTGCTAAATCGAGCGCAAGTATGCCTGCGAGAAAATCCAGTTACTCCTCTCTATCACATGCTCAGAAGAAACTTTTTTCTGGACAGCATTTTTCTAAGAATAAAAAGGTATAAAGTTGAAAAATTCTTTAAAATGGAAACGAATTTCTGTAATCTTAAAAAAGAAATGAAAACTGCCTTTTATGTGATAAGGAAATAAGGAAATGTTAAAATATTTTTATTATCCTTTATAATTTAAAACATATGATTTATTTAAAAAAATAAATGGCAATAGAATGTGTTTTATGAGATGCTGTTTATATAAATATAATCCTATTAATTTTATTAAATTTTGTTTTTCAGTATCATTATATTTAATCCTATAACAATGTTAAACTATTGTGTTGCTCTGTACAAGTTTCTTATGCTGTTATTATTATTATTATTTTCCCTCTATTTTTTTCAAATTACCTTACATATTTGTACAATATTACAAAATTAACCTTTTCCGACCCAGGCCGTACGATCGTGTGGGTTAGATATCCCCGACATCCACTTACATTTTTGCATCTGGAACAGTCGTATGTAATAAAATCAGGAAATGAATGATATTGCTAGTTAGCAAAAAGTGTAAAATATAAATTTCTGTCAACAAATGTCGGTTATAGTCCACATTTTTCTTTCAGTTTGCAAAAACAGAAGAATGTAATGTTTTAAGGTAAAAACGTTTCGGGTCAGAAAGGGTTAAAATATCATTTAGCTATTTATGTTTATGATTCTAGATAAATAATTAGCTAAAATATCACATAATATGTAATTCTACAAGATATCTATTAAGGGTTATGAGGGCATGTTTTTGATTTTACAACTTCATGTTTTTTTTAATTGCCTTTGGGAATTGGAATATTATGCGATTAATGTATATATCATTATTAAGATATTATTCATTAACGTTATTTTTGTGCTCGGAATGGTACATGTATGTTTATTAAGTTTTACAACATGTAAATAAAATTTATGTTTTATCCAGGTTTCAAAAATATATTATTCTAGATATCGTTTTATGTTTGATGTAAAATTTACTTTTAAGCAAATTGATTTAGAAATAATTTCATGCGCAAAAATTATTATGGTGGTTTTAATATAAACCCGCACCACCCGTCTTCAGACTTTGTGGTCTTTGCTAATCCTTATTCTGGTTATTTATTACTTTTCTGTTATATTTTGTTTAGATATATTATATAGGATACCATCTATATTAATGTCCCAGAGACAACTCATATTAACTTTTTACCATTTTTTGCCTTGTATAAGGCTTTTCTTCCATATGTAATTGTTTATTAATTAATTATGTCTTGCTTCTGGTGTTTGATTTTTTAATAATGCTTTATACATACATACATATATATAGATAGATATAGATATAGATATAGATATAGATGTATGTACAGAGTGTCTCAAATTATTGAGACAGGTGATTTTTTGAAATAATAGTTCAAAAAATGATGCAATAATCACAAAAAAAATAATAAGCCTGTGGAATATTAAAACAAATTTGTTTTAAACCTGGGGTATTAAAACAAAGAAATGTAATATAGGATTTCCTAGAAGTTGTGTAAAAAATGAAGTACGCTGTCTCAAAAATATAAAGACTTTTCGAGTATTTAGTGTTTAAATTCAAATGTTGGTTTCATTCCTTCGAGTTAACTTGAAAATTTTGTCAAGTAAGCATAGAACTAAAGTTTGAAGAATATGTAGCTCAAATGAGTACCATCTCAACTATACTTGTTGCTTTAAGTATTGAATAGTCGAAAACTGAAGATCCGTCTTGTGTAAGCACTTCAGAAAGATTTTAAATTGGAATTAGTTGTAATCTGACAGCTGTCCAGTCTACAACAGTAACTTGATTATGCATAATCGAAACTTTTGTTAAGTAGGAGGTAAGAATCAATCAATTGTCTTATTGTAATTTCCTGTTCCCCTCTCTCACTATAAGATTTTTTTTTTTCAAATAGAAATACGTAGCTTTTGGAAAGACTTTAATAATCCTTAGAGAAATGACGACCACTTAGAAAAAAAATATCGGCAATTTTCGTTAACGCGCCAAACACCACGAGAAAACTATATGCTTCTTATCGGCTGAGTTCTTTTGTCGACAAAATGGACGGGGTTCTTTCATGGTGTCGGTTGCGTTCTGTTTCATTGGAACAACGGAAATTGCCGTCATTACTCTTTTAATGATATACACTTTTCTGGGAATTATTGAAATTTCCTCAAAAGCAACCCATTTTCAACTGGAATATATCTTAGGAGGGAGCGGGAGGGGGCAGAAACGTGAAATTCCAATAGGAAGATTCGTCGATTCAGACCTCTTACTCAACAAAATCGTGGTTTACGCAGAATTAAGTTTCTGTTACGGATTGGTCGGCCACCAGTCTTAATTGTAAACCTTTGTGGTGTACTTGCACGAGAGGTATGATCTTCAGTTTTCGACTATCCAGTAATTAAAGCAAAAAGTAGAGCAGAGTTGGTACTCATTTCAGATACACATTCTCACTCTTGTTCTAAACATGCTTCACAGGATTTTCTAGATAATTCAAAGGAATGAAAACAAAATTTGAATTTAAATATTAAATACTCGAAAAGTCGTTGCATGTTTGAGACACGATGTTTTATTTTTCATTTTATTACAAAAATTTTGCAAAATCTATATTATATATATATATATATATATATATATATATATATATATTGCTTTAATACACTTACATTCTGATTCGATATGCTTAGTATTTTTAAGGTGATCAGTGCTTCATTTTTTGAATTGTTATTTTGTTATTTTTAAATAATCTGGTGTGAAAAAAACCACACGAATTCCATTACCCACTATTACACGTATTATATACATTTTCTGGAGCGAATGTGATCAGAAGACATAGAAGTAACCTAAAGAAGTAGAAACCTAAAATTTTTTTGGTAAGAGAAACTTTATACACATGTAAAGACACATAAAACGAAGCTTACATATAGCGAGGTAAAAAATAAGAAAATAAATGGTAGAGTTTTTTTTTCTCCACACCAATTTCCGAGATCTAAAACTGATTTACCTAAGCAACATGACTGTTAATTTCCTCTAATAACCACATAATACATGAGAAAGGAATGGATTTATATAACAGTTTTCTAGAAAATCGTTAGAGAGGTTTTTGAGATACCAACTTTTTATAAAACTCAATTATTGACCAGAAAACAATAATTTTATACAAAAGGATATTTAAATGTGAGTTAATATGGCGAGTTTGAAGAAAATCCATATTGCTGTTTTTAAAGAAAAGCGCTTCCGAGACCTGAAACTGAACTATTTATACATGATTCGTATCAATTTCCCTGAACTGACCAACTCTATCATTAGAAATGATATCTAATAGAGTTTTTATATAGCACTTTTGAGGAAATCGTTAGAGCCGTTTTTGAGATACGGACTTACTCACTTTCGGTTTTTCAATTCTCACCAAAATTCGGAAAATTCATCTGTACACCATACTTGTCTCAATTCTGAAGTTTGGCAGTTCTATCTATATTAGTTTCGGAGATATGATGGCCAGGAGATTTTATATATACACACATGCATACATACACACACACTGAGCAATTGAAAAAAACCACTTTTTTGGACTCGGGGGATTTTAAAACGTGTAAATCAGGTGTAATATCGATATCGAATTTTTGAACCGAATACAATACTTCCATTACCTACGGTAGTAGGGTATTGGAAGTAAAAATCACCTATCTCTGTAATTTTAAGATGGATATTAAATATGTGTGTATGTACGCATATCAAGTAATATTTTCGCCAATTACTGCTCAAATAAAGGACACAATAAATGATTCTCTAGAACTGACAACATAAACAAGATATTGCAAAAATTACGCTTTATGAGAGAATAAATAAGGGATCCTATTTAAAAAGGCAGGTGATGTTTAAATAAAATAAAATGAAATGAAACACCAGCTAAATACTTGTAAAGGGCAGATTTTAACTGTAAGATAAACTAAAATGTAAGTTGTTTCTTAAACAGCGATGTATTAATTGCAAAATAATACACATGTATATCGACACAGATATTTTTTTAGTATAAATATTGTATATTCAGTTTGAGGAATTTACTATTCTAATTTCAAACTTAAAATACATGTTATATTCCGCGTTTAATACACTTTCATATCTTCATTAATTAATGTTTTAAATTACTACTGTTTTAATATTTAACAATGAAAGAGATAGTTTAATTAAATAAAAAAACCTGACAGATTTTATGAAAAAAAAAGAATTTAAAGGCATTTAAAATTTTGAAAATTAATTTTCTAAAAAAAATATTTTTTTGAAAATCATATAGAACTTTTCCTTTGATATTTAAACTCACAAAATAAAGATATAAAGGCTATAGCTGGAGTAGTGCTTTACTTTAAAGGTATTTGAAATCAATAAACCATTTTGCCTTTAGGTATGTAAATTTTTCATTTCTTTTTTCACGTCTGTCAGCGAAATTTATAGAAAGGTAAAACACTTTCAAACATGTCCGGACTTAAAATAAGAAACTGCTTTTATATTTATCATTTTATAAGTACTAAGAGAATTATGAAGAATTATTAAAAAGTTTACTGAAACTTTTAAATCTCAATTTGTATTACAACGTGTAAATGAAATTTCATTTTTATCAGTAAAAATATCTTCTTTTTTAAAATAAACTTCGCAGTAAAACTTTAATTCACAGTGTTTAATTTTAAGTCAGATTGAACCACTCTCTCTGAATCAAGGACTCTCTATTACAGAAATTTGTTGAGATAAAGTATGAAAAATTTTATTCCACAACTGTTTAGAATGATTAACAACAAAAGGACAATTTAACGGACAAACTAACATTATAGTTGCCAAAATATATTGTAAAAAATAAAATAAAATTTAACACAAGATTTAAGTACTTCATTCAATATTTAACTTTTAAGTTCAAACATAAACATTTTTTTTATGAAATAACATTTTTACAGTTGAAATAGAAAATAGTATATATATATATATATAAAGATAGATGGATAGACAGGTAGATATCGATGTAGATATAGATATAAATTGTAGATTTAACTGTTACTTGTGTCGGTTAAATACAAATGTTAATAAATAATATGCTGTAAAGATATGCTGCAATATGCTGTAAAGATACTACAAACCAAACATCAGTTTTAAAGGATATTAAAAGGTAATTCAACTAAGTAGATCTTAAATATACAACATTATGTTATGAGAATCAAAATGTATTAAAAAAATCACAGTAAATTATTTCTTTGAAGCTCTGACACGCATAATGTAAAAGTTTTTTAATAAAGAAAGCAAGAGAATTTACTTTGTCTAAAATATATACAAATTTATTATTTTCTTGATATTTTCCTCGTGCTTGTTTTTGCTCCTCTTTTGTTTTCTCATACAACGTTTTCTAGCCTTACCTTTTGCATTTAACTTTGAAATATTAGTAATGTAGACAGGTTTATTTTTATTTATTTTTATTTTATATTATTTTTGTCTTTAATGATTGTAAGAATAAAGCAACTTGCACAATAAGTTTGATTGTTGCTTTATGTAAATAAAAGCAAACTATTACCGAAAATCACTTTGAATTCTTTCTTTGACAATCAAATATACATAAATGAAATTTTTGAAGTCCACAGCGGGGACATCGTTTTATTCTGGAAATATTCCAAATCAATAGTCCATTCTGCCTTTCAGGGTATGGATATTTCAATTTAATGTATTCGAAGATATTTCTTTTCCCTCTAAAACCAATTTAAAGAAAATAAAACTCATTTAGAAATGTACGTCCCTTCGTGAAACTTCAAAAGATGTACAGCAAACTTCAGAAAAGAGCAAAATAATAAAAGATACATTTTTATTGTTTATATATACGTTTGTAATGTAGTAATTTATTATGTTTTCGAGCAGTTACGCTATTTAGTATGTATGCATTTATGATAATTCTAATGATAATTATTTTTATATGATAATTATTATGATAATTATTATGATAATTATTTTTATAACAATATGAATATAATTAATTAAACTGCTAATTCGATGTTGCTATTGAAATTACACTTAATTTAACCTTGACAACTGATTTAAATTTTATTATAGTACATTTCTCAAAAAGGGAAGAAAACTATAAAGATAAAATAATATTTTCTATCATACTATAAAAATTAATATATTTTAGTAGTATTTGATAACAATAATCGCATTCAGTTTTTGTTTTGTTTTACTTTCTTTTCTTTTCTTTCTTTCTTTCTTTCTTTATTTTTATTTTTATTTTTTGCTTTTAATGGTAACTGCCCTATGATTAATATTTTTATGGAAATGCCCACATAAATAATTATATCACTGATTTAGTGTTGCTTTAAAAGTGGTGCCTTATATATATATATATTTTTTTTTCTTTCGACTATATATTTATTTGACTATTTAAATTATAATATGCAAATTTATCAAGCATGAGAGGCTATATTTATAAGAGTTTAACCTGTTAATGTAAAAATTTTATTATATTGCACTTATGTACTCATAGTTAGAAGGATATTACTTTCTTCAATACCTATAAATTTCTATATAACTGATTTATAAATACAGCTATATATATTACATATTGAACTTTGAAAGCGTCTTAAGAATAATGCTTATATATGTAGAATTATGTAGCAGTAGTGATCCTTCCATTATATTTATTTATAACTAAGATGACTAAAATATTTTCAAACTGAAAAATAAAATAAAATAATAATAACTGTTATTTTTTTATTAATGTCATTAACAGAGATATTACAGAAAAAAATAACATCATTTAAAATTTTTATTTTTTAGAAAAAAATGTTTTTTGTTTGTTTATTTAAAGATATGTGAAATATTTTCTACTTGTCATTGTTATTGTTGTTGCTCTCTTTTATTTTCTGTTATATCGTTTTCAAGCACTATTTTTACATTTATTTTGCACTATCAGTTATGTAATATATGTTATTCTTCCTTATTGGTTTTTGAAATAAAACACTCATAAAACAGTTTCCTTTTAACTTTATATGTAAATCCTCGCAAAATTATTAGAGTAAATCACTTTGAATTATTTTTTTATTTATTTTCTTTTTGCCAATCAAACATACCTAAGGGAAACTTTTGAAGTCCGCAGTGGAGACAGCGTTGTAGTCTGGAAATATTCCAAATCGATAGTCCATTCTGCCCTTCGGGGTATGGATATTTCAATTCAAGTTATACGCAGATATTTATTTTATTTTATTTTTTCCTCAAAACCAATTTAAAGGAAATAAAACTCATCTCGAAATGTCCCTTTGCTAAACTTGAAAATATGTACAGTAAACTTCAGAACAGACCAAAATAATATATATATATATATATATATATATATATATATATATAGAGAGAGAGAGAGAGAGAGAGAGAGAGAGATTTATTGTGTTTACATTTTATTTTTATCAGAAGAAAAATAGTAATTTATTATGTTTGCTAGAAATAACAATATTTAGTATGAGGTTTACTTTTATGATAATTAATATGTGTTTATTTTTATAGAAATATCAGTATAATTAATTAAACCGCTAATTTAATTTTGCTCTAAAAATGATACTGATTTTTACTCAACAAGTCATTTGAATTTCCCTTTATGTATATTTCTTAGCTCGTAAAGAAAAATAATAAATAGAAAGTTCAAAACTGAATATATATATAAATATTCTACCTTCATCTAGAACGAATAATTAATACTTCCTGAATCCTTAAACTAGAAATACATATTTCAGAGCTATGCGCATACGGCAAACAAATAATCTGAATACAGAAAATGATCCAGAATTTCTAGTCTATACTTTTCTAGATGGTTAAACAATATTATGAAGTTTTCTGTTTCGAGAAATTTGAGCTTAATTTCCTAGAATTAGGTTAAAAAGAAAAATTATAATTACGAAACCCCTGTCTATGTATTTGTTTTTATTTGCAGAGATTTTTAAATAAGATTGACTAAGATAATATAAGAACGCACTCTATAATTCTACTTGGGGATTTAAGAACTTGTTATCAAAGAGAACTAGAACTTACAAGGATGACATGGAACTATTTTCCTAGAGCCACAATTTAGCTTCTAAATGACAGTCATAGATTTTTTTTTCTGTGAAATATTAGTTTTTACCCACTTTAAACAATAATATATTTTACTAGCATTTTCAACCTAGAATAGCACTGAGGTTATATATATATATATATGTGTACACACACACACACACATATATATATATATATATATATATATATATATATATATATATATATATGTAGTAAACTCTCGTATAACGCGGGGATACGTTCCGCGTAATAGAAAATCGCGTTATAGGAGACATACATTGAGCAGACGATTTCATTCCGCAATGAGACCAAAAGCGTCGGGTGTTGGCAGGGTAAAGGAGCAATTCTTCCTTGAACAGGTTGAAAGTAGAAAAGATGTCGCCACGTGGTTCCTTTATTTTACGCTTTATACGAGACTGTTTATCGCGTAGCATGAGTAATAGATTTTTCGTCGCGTTAAGCGAAATCGCGTTTTCTGGGAGCGCGTTGTACGAAATTCTACTATACATATATTTATTTATTTATCTATTTATTTTATTTTAATTGTAACCGATCCGTGATTATTTTGATGGAAATATCCACGTAAATATAAATAGCTCTGATTGAATGTAACTCTAAAAATGCTTTTACGACGAGATATTTACTTGAGTATTTAAACTATATTATACAGAGGTTTTACATCTGTAATACATTAATCTATTTATACATTTTTTTTTTCTGTTGCATATGTGTACAGATAATTCTGCTTTTCGGGTATGGATATTTAAATTTAAGTTATGCGGAGGTATTTTCCTTTTTCTTTTTCACACTAAAACTAATTTAAAGAAAATTAAATCCATATTGAAATACCCCTTAGCGAAACTTGAGAAGATGTGCAGTAAATGTCTAGATAAGGGGAAAACATATTTAGAATTTTTCATATATATATATATATATATATATATTAATAATAATAATAAAGAAATAGATTTTATGATGGTTATCCTTCAGTATGTAGTTTATATAATATAACTGATATGTGAGAATTTTTGTAGAAATATCTACGTAATTCTTAAAAACTTAAGTTTTATTTTGTTGTACGTATAATTACTACCGCTTTATCATTGACAAGTCATTTAATTGAATGTTCTGGTGTATTTCTCAAAGATGTGAAAAAAAAAATAATATAATAAAAAGTTTAAATGTTAGTAATGTTAAATGTACACTATAAACAATAATAGTATTTAATATCAATTGCTAACAGTAATATTGTTAAGATTGCAGGTTTTTTTTTTTTTTTTTTTTTTTCAGTGGTAATTCATCTGTTATTATTTTTATAGAAATATCTTCATAAATGTTAAAAACAACTGATTTATTGTTGTCCTAACATTTTTATTTTAAATGTAATTTCGACAAGATATTTAAATTAACTACTGAAATTACAATATGGAAAATTTGGAACAATGAGATGGTATATTTATAAAAGCTTAACCTGATAGTATGAAAATCTTATTTTGTATTTGAGTACTACTAATTAAAATACTCTTACATCCTTCAATCTCTGTATAATTAGTTTGCTAAAAAAAAAAAAAAAAAGGATTTCAATTTTTAAATAATCACGATGATAAAAAATGCTTTCAATATTTATACATGAAAAGCTTTTGGACATTAATGTTTAGATAAGGAATATTATAACAGTGGTCCCTTGTTCAATTACTTCGATTCATAACAAAGACTACTCATATATTTTCTGACTGAAAAAACACAAAACGTTTAAAATAGAAAATATGCCACCTTTATACCAAGGTAATTTATATCCATTCTAAAAATATTTAAAAAAAAAATACGTGTGGCACTCGAGGACTGCCGCGGTAAAGCTATTGCATAGCATTTTTTATAAACTTATGCAATTATAATTATTTATTTATTTTATTTATGCAGTATTTTTTTTCTTTGATATTAATTCAAGTTTTTTCTTTGATATTAATTCAAGTTACACTTTTTGAGCGTGGTGACCGATAAGAAAACATTTTTTTTTCTTTTATTGAATAAATGAGAATATATCCGCAATGAGAATATATCAAAAATATCCGCAATCTATTTGTAGGTATCGAAAACCTCGATGTACCAAATTTGAATGATCTAATTCTATTTTTTGAGAAAAGGTATTTTTAATAGGTTTTTAAAGGCCTGCAAGTCGAATGGGGATATTCAAGTTTTTTCTTTGATATTAATTCAAGTTACACTTTTTGAGCGTGGTGACCGATAAGAAAACAAATTTTAATAGAGAAAAGGTATTTAATAGGTTTTAAAGGCCTGCAAGTCGAATGGGGATATTCAAGTTTTTTCTTTGATATTAATTCAAGTTACACTTTTTGAGCGTGGTGACCGATAAGAAAACAAATTTTAATAGAGAAAAGGTATTTAATAGGTTTTAAAGGCCTGCAACTCGAATGGGGATATTCAAGTTTTTTCTTTGATATTAATTCAAGTTACACTTTTTGAGCGTGGTGACCGATAAGACAATTAATTTTAATAGAGAAAAGGTATTTAATAGGTTTTTAAGGCCTGCAAGTCGAATGGGGATATTCAAGTTTTTTCTTTGATATTAATGAATAAGATAACAATAATAAGAAAACAAATTTTAATGCAGAAAAGGTATTTTAATAGGTTTTAAAGGCCTGCAAGTCGAATGGGGATATTCAAGTTTTTTCTTTGATATTAATTCAAGTTACACTTTTTGAACGTGCTGACCGATAAGAAAACAAATTTTAATAGAGAAAAGGTATTTAATAGGTTTTAAAGGTCTGCAAGTCGAATGGGGATATTCAAGTTTTTTCTTTGATATTAATTCAAGTTACACTTTTTGAGCGTGGTGACCGATATAAAACAAATTTTAATAGAGAAAAGGTATTTAATAGGTTTATTGGCCTGCAAGTCGAATGTGGATATTCAAGGTTTTTCTTTGATATTAATGAATAAGATAACAATAATGATAAGAAAACAAATTTTAATAGAGAAAAGGTATTTTAATAGGTTTTAAAGGCCTGCATGTCGAATGGGGATATTCAATTTTTTTCTTTGATATGAATTCAAGTTACACTTTTTGAGCGTGGTGACCGATAAGAAAACAAATTTTAATAGAGAAAAGGTATTTAATAGGTTTTAAAGGCCTGCAAGTCGAATGGGGATATTCAAGTTTTTTCTTTGATATTAATTCAAGTTACACTTTTTGAGCGTGGTGACCGATAAGAAAACAAATTTTAATAGAGAAAAGGTATTTAATAGGTTTTAAAGGTCTGCAAGTCGAATGGGGATATTCATGTTTTTTCTTTATATTAATTCAAGTTACACTTTTTGAGCGTGGTGACCGATATAAAACAAATTTTAATAGAGAAAAGGTATTTAATAGGTTTTAAAGGCCTGCAAGTCGAATGTGGATATTCAAGGTTTTTCTTTGATATTAATGAATAAGATAACAATAATGATAAGATAACAATAATGATAAGAAAACAAATTTTAATAGAGAAAAGGTATTTTAATAGGTTTTAAAGGCCTGCAAGTCGAATGGGGATATTCAATTTTTTTCTTTGATATTAATTCAAGTTACACTTTTTGAGCGTGGTGACCGATAAGAAAACAAATTTTAATAGAGAAAAGGTATTTAATAGGTTTTAAAGGCCTGCAAGTCGAATGGGGATATTCAAGTTTTTCCTTTGATATTAATAAATAAGATAACAATAATGATAAGAAAACAAATTTTAATAGAGAAAAGGTATTTTAATAGGTTTTAAAGACCTGCAAGTCGAATGGGGATATTGAAGTTTTTTCTTTGATATTAATTCAAGTTACACTTTTTGAGCGTGGTGACCGATAAGAAAACAAATTTTAATAGAGAAAAGGTATTTAATAGGTTTAAAAGGCCTGCAAGTCGAATGGGGATATTCAAGTTTTTTCTTTGATATTAATTCAAGCTACACTTTTTGAGCGTGGTGACCAATAAGAAAACAAATTTTAATAAAGAAAAGGTATTTAATAGGTTTTAAAGGCCTGCAAGTCGAATGGGGATATTCAATTTTTTTCTTTGATATTAATTCAAGTTACACTTTTTGAGCGTGGTGACCGATAAGAAAACAAATTTTAATAGAGAAAAGGTATTTAATAGGTTTTAAAGGCCTGCAAGTCGAATGGGGATATTCAAGTTTTTCCTTTGATATTAATGAATAAGATAACAATAATGATAAAAAAACAAATTTTAATAGAGAAAAGGTATTTTAATAGGTTTTAAAGGCCTGCAAGTCGAATGGGGATATTCAAGTTTTTTCTTTGATATTAATTCAAGTTACACTTTTTGAGCGTGGTGACCGATAAGAAAACAAATTTTAATAGAGAAAATGTATTTAATAGGTTTTAAAGGCCTGCAAGTCGAATGGGGATATTCAAGTTTTTTCTTTGATATTAATTCAAGTTACACTTTTTAACCGTGGTGACCGATATAAAATAAATTTTAATAGAAAAAAGGTATTTAATAGGTTTTAAATGCCTGCAAGTCGAATGGGGATATTCAAGGTTTTTCTTTGATATTAATGAATAAGATAACAATAATGATAAGATAACAATAATGATAAGAAAACAAATTTTAATAGAGAAAAGTTATTTAATAGGTTTTAAAGGCCTGCAAGTCGAATCGAGATATTCAAGTTTTATCTGATCTACTTTATACACAAATTTTACGCGTACAGCTATTCACTGTTGTACATAGATGATAGATACCTATACACCTATATACTTTCTCACAAACAGCTGCTTATGTATTCGTCCGATTTCGGGGAAACTCGTCTCGATCTGTGCGAGCTTCGTACAGCCGAAGTCTACCGAACTGTGTTAGGTTTTTTTTTCGTTCGGTCGCCGCGCTCAAAGCCCGCGATAAAAGCTATACAATAGCTTAAAAATTTAGGGTGTAGCCCCATTTAACATTTGCTGAAACCACAGAATTTAAGGCACTTTTAATACTTTATTTTAAGTAATACGTCTTCAAACATTATATATATATATATATATATATATATATATATATATAAGAAAAATGACCAAGGATAGGTGAAAATTAATTCCAAAACACGTGAAGGCCTTCTTCAGGGGATCTTCCCCATCTAGGGAAGGAAATATGAGTAGTTTCTGATGAAACTTTGTTATTTAGCCAAAAAAATACGTTTCTAGCCCCCAACTTCTCACAGATGGAAGCAAGACCATACAGCAAGCGAATTTAATTAATACAAAGCATGAATTAATAAATGAAGCATATAAGCAAATGAATCAGAATAAAATATAAGAATATAAATAATAGAAGAATATGAATATTAATATTAATAAAAATAAAATAATGCTGGAGAAAATCGAATAGTCAAAGGAAAATTGAAATCCCCCCCCCCCCTAATCTTAAACGTAGAGCCCGTTTTCAGCTGGTAGGTACACTTACCAGCGCTTAAATGTCGCCCAAAATGGATAAAAGAAACCTTAAGTAAGATTGTAATCAAGAAGATTGAAATGAATATATATATATATATATATATATATATATATATATATATATATATATATATATGTATATATATATATATATATATATTTATTTATATTTATATCAGGGTGTTTTGTGTAAAGAACAAAGTCTATGGCACATGTTTCGATTTAATATTTAAAAATGTTCAGCAAAAATGTGGACAGGAAAGTAGTAAATATTAATGTATATACCTTAATATTGAACTGTAAAAAAAAAAAAAAGAAAAGAAAAGAAAAGAAAAAAAAAATCTAGTGTTTTTAACAACAAAATTGTGTATTATTTTTATTCCAGTTAAAGAATGTCTACAAATATTTGTATAAATATATTGTGTGGTAACGTGCAACATTTCTAAACTATTTTGGTTCCAGTTTTCATTTTTGACGTGTATTTGTTAAAATCTTAAAGTTTTTATGACGGTGATAGCTTTTTATGCAATCTTATGCATTACTGTCTCAAAAACAACTAATTATATATCACAGTCTTGCTTTAATTGCCCTTAAGAAAGGTATAGCACCTTATTCGGAATTATACAATATTATTAATTGGGAACGTTGTACTATATATTGTATAATGTTTCATTTCTCTACGTAATAATATTTTGATACTTTGCTAATTAAACAAATTCCTTCATGATTTTTGATCATTTTAATGTTAAATTATTATTATTCTATATGTAACTTGTTGTTAAATTCACGCAGTAAGTTTAAGAAGGGAATTATTATTTAAACATTCAAAATTATTGTCACAGATTTCTTTGTAATTTTAAAATAAACTAATGTATGTTGAAAAACACCTAATAAAATTATTATCATTTTGCTATCAATAAAGCTCCCAAACAAACAGAAAGGATAATATCTGTAAAACATCATACAATACTACGAAAATAAATATGAATAAGTAATCATGAATTATTTTTCAATTTTAGCGTATTTTTTTAATTAACTCTTTACACGATAACTGAAGTAAAGGTAATTAAAATTGCGTTTTTTTCTCTGCGGAATTATATTAAAAAGTATTCGAATAAAAATACTGTTAATTGTTTGGTAATGTTAATTGTTTTAGTTAAATTTTATTAGTGCAACTACGTTTTTAAAACAAATATAGTTTTTAATTCAGAATGCATTCATCTTTTAGTGACGAAATATGAAGGCTTTAAAAAATAATCTTTATAAATATTTCGAATGAATAACTTCCAAGATTGAGAAAATATTATAACTGACGAATGTTTCTTTATTCATTTTATAAAATATTACCAATGAAACGCGCCAGGTGAAGATTTTATATCTAAAGAAATAGCATCTCTCAAATCTCCAAAAAAGAACATTATGCTTTAAAATCGCATATATTTCCTTAATCGAAAATATGCATTCATTAAATGCAAGGATTTTTTTACTCTCAAAGAAATCCTTATCTGGAATTTGCTTTACTGACACTTTTTCCCATTGATCATGACCGAGGGATATGAACATTCAGAGGAAATTTCAAGTATTCCGCTATTGAAGCTGAATAAGAAAAATCTTTCTCGGTTTCCTCGTTGAAAAGGATATGATAGCTGTAGTGCTTCATTTTGATTTCTTTTAACTACGCTTGCTTTCCATTTTTACATGTTTTCTTTGTGTCCTGACGTCATTGGACTTTGCATGAGAGGAATGTCTCAAGGTTAAAATCCATTTTTAGAAACGTGATTTTTCTGATAACAGAAAATAATCCAGACGAGTCAATATCGTAATTTATTATACCTGCGATATGTTTATTCAGGGTTTGTTTGGTGAACAATTTAATATCCTGCAGCTGAAAAAACTTGAGATAACCTTTAAGATATAATGTATATATTTGAAAGAGAAAAAAATGTGAAAGTTATTCATATTCAGTTGTAACAATGGTGTAATGATTTGTTTAATTTATGAGTATACGTAAAACATTCATCTTTACATAAAACTGATTTGGTAGTTTAATATTAATATAAATATAATCAATAACTAACTATAATTAAATATTAATTAAACCTAATCAAAATGACATTAATGCTCATGAAAAATTCTTTATTAATACGTGAAACCAATGTAGTAAATATTTACTAGTCCATGAAACTTAAAATATTTTACTGCATTTCCTTTTTATTCTTTTTTTTTTTTTTATGTATGTACATAAAAAATATATACATGCACACATACATACATATATATTATTTTCATAGAAATGGAATTACTGATTTTACTGATTTTTGACAGAAATAGTACGGCAGCAATATGTCAAGAATCATAGCACATATTTCCGTTATTTTTCATATTTGGCTTCATGTTTTAGTTTTATATTTTATATTTATGTTCATATTCTCATATATTTTTAGTTCTGTATTTAACTTAATTGACAAACATAAATAGATGCCTATGAGTAATGTAGACTTATCGCTTATTTAATTTCTTAAAATGGCAGAATAAGGTAAAATTTTGCATAAATGTGCACGACATGATTAATATTTAGTGAAGTATTCCAAAATTATTTGCTATTTATTTGAAATTATTTATTTATTTATTTGAAATTTTCGCATATGTAAAAACATCGCACCACACTCAGGGTGTAAATTTTGA
This sequence comes from Salticus scenicus, assembly GCA_963930645.1. Lineage (NCBI taxonomy): Eukaryota > Metazoa > Arthropoda > Arachnida > Araneae > Salticidae > Salticus > Salticus scenicus. The sequence continues at coordinate 80,843,665 of OZ005652.1, read as the reverse complement.
ATACGGACATTAAGAAAATCGTTATACTTTAAAAAGGAAGTTAAGTTAACTTTAAGTGTTTCAATTATACGTAATAAATGAAAATAAATATTCAAAAGTAAAAGTATTTCCTGTGAAATCATCCGTAAGACACAAATTTAATTTTCTTTCGACTGTTAGATTTTTACATTCCTAAGGAGAAATCCTCTGCACATGACATGATAATACGAAAAAAGATCAGAATAACACTGTATATATATATATATATATATATATATATATATATATAATACTGGAAGACTGCTTACTGTGATGTTGTATGGCAAAATATAAAAGATATTTTTGTAATGACAACAACCTGCAAAAACTTTGCTTTAAAATCAAAGTAATTTTTAAAACTAGGAAAACTATGTTAATATTTTGCACTTTTTTTTATTTGAAATGCTTATATCTTATAACAATTTCCTTGTCCAATTTAAACGTTAGTACACAAGAAACCAAGTTATTATTAGAAACAAATTAATATTGTGGTATGAAACGTTAATGATTATTAAACTAAATCATTCAAAGGTAGGTTTCTACATGAAATGTATGTTAGACTACGCATTTTTTTATACATACAGCCAAATTTATAATAGGGAAAATAAATAAAATAATATGAAAATAATAAATAAACAGAAGCAACATATGGTAAACCAAAACAAGAGATTATTTAAATTTCTCTTTAATATAAGAATATGTACAATAAGTTATATCATCTCTACCATGTCAAACTATTGTATGTGCAAAAATGCATTATTATTAATGTTATTCTTTTATATATATATATATATATATATATATGTGTGTGTGTGTGTGTGTGTGTGTGTGTGTGTGTAATATCTTGCACTTGCTTTTAGAATGATACATACAATGCACAGGAAAAATATATTTAACCAGTAACTTAATAAAACATGAAATATAAAAAATTAGGTTGTTTTTACCTGGCGCTCATTTTGATTTTACCATTGCAACATATCATTTCCTGTTTTCAAAATAAGTCATTTTGATATGGTTGTGACGGTATATACATTCAAAGTTAGTGACTTTATAATTTTAAGTATTCAGTATTTTGGAAAATATATATATTAGGAAAGTGTACATTTACCAGATTTCAATTACATTGTTCTTCTTCTTATTATTATTTAAGAATAACATGGAATAATATATATACAGAGTGTAACATAACTGCAGTGACATTTACGGGAAAACACATCTCCCGTGAAATACTCTTCATCGAAAAATAAAGCGTGTGATATAAAATTACAATCTTGCGCACATTTTTGAAGATACCATTTTGCACAACGCTTGCTTGCAGAAGTGATCTGTGGTGCATGAAGACTGCACCATTTCGTCATTACATGAGTGGATAAAATCGTCTTATATAACATGGTGTACAGAACATCAAGACCCTACTATGGCGGCAGCTGCGGCTCGTAAGCTTAAATTTGGATTTAAATGTACGGCAACCAATATATTCTCTTCCATAGAGGTCGCACGAATACTTCTTGGTCTTCTTTCACTACGACTTTCATCCGTTTGAGATCTGTATTAAGCACAAATAAAAGAAAACATGGCGCAGTACATTTCTACGTGGGAACCGTTCTTAATACATTTGTTCAGCTTTTCATGCATCGCCATCCGCCAATCCATAGACAGTGTTTACGTATGCCTGTTCTACATTTTAAATGTTGCGTGCTTTTCACACTATATCTCGGATAATGGAAACACAAATTAGGAGAATACCCTTTCAAACCTCTTGATACCTTTTAGTATACTTACTGGATTTTTCAATTCTTATATAATGGTGCGTAACAGATCTTTGGGTTGCATATCTACTAGTAATGGTGTAAACTGCCTCAACCTGCATAAGTGTGTATGACCGATAACGTCATTTTAACCTTTAAACACTGGATATATTTTTTTAAACGTAACTTCATGAGTTGGGACAGTAGATGTCTGACGTACACAATATTTATCTAATTATTTCTAACTCGTGAGCTAATTAAGTTTAATTCCTTGTACTTTCCTGTATCTCACAAAATCATAGAGAATATTTTCGTATTAATAAATCAGTTCTTTAAATACATCGATTAGAAACAGATTTATTACTATGTATGCCTTTTTATGTAATAATATCCACGAATAAAGTGAGAAATTCAATATGCAAAAGCAACCTCCGCCCTCCTCTGTTAAAACATAATGGTTCTGAAAATGTTAAAATGACATTTGAAGTCATGGGCTATTGTGCAATTCTGATTCCATATGTTAAGATCATTCTAACTTAAAAGTTTATCGCTATACTTACGGAGTACTGCTGTGCGTACGGAGTACGGAGTACTGTATCGTTGTACTGTTACTTATATATTTAAATCCTGATACGTTTTGTACAAAATGAAAAACAAAATTGCATTGAAGTTAATCTAATAAATATGAAATGTGGTATGGTTTCAATTTGAACTCATATCCATACACACGTGTGCATAGAAAAGTACAATTAATAAAACTCATTTAAAACCATTGTGTTTGTTCGTGTGTAATACAGTATTATCTTATATTTTCCATTTTTTAAAGAAATTGTGTTAAAATAAAAACACATTAATTTTTCCTTTATTAGCTATTTAGATTTTGTGATGACATTCCTTTACCTTGAAGAATTTGAAGTTGGCATTCATCGATAAGATTTTTCTGATGCTAGACATTTTTTTTAAAACAATTTTTTTACGTAGAAACCAGTTTTTTTTTTTTTTTTTTTTTTTTTTTTCAGCAGTATATATTGTAAAAATGAATGTTTTTTATAAAAATATGTTTGAAAATATTTTTTCAGGATAAAAAAAGAAACCCTTGGAACATTTTTGCATAAAAATACAAATATTCAGTGCAAAATTAAATAGTAAATCATTCTGTTGTGTAGTATTTTATTAATCAATGTTTCAATAACATAAAAATAAATAAATAAATAAATAAAATTTTCTAGAAATGAGATTCACTATTTTTCTTTCTTCTAATGATTAAGAAAAAGCTGAAAGGAACTCATGTGACAAAGAATTTAATATAAAAATGAAGAAATATTGAAATAACTGCGTTGAAATTTCATAAATTACAGTAAAATTATCAGGATTTTCTTAAGTTTCTTAATATAAATATTGTGTATAAAATAGTTACTATTTTTCATCCAATAAAATTGCCTTTTTTATATCCCTTTAAATAAAGCTATGTTTAGTTTGAAAAAAAAAAAGCTTAAAACTGCAAACATCCAATTTGATTTATAAAAATTTTCTGGAACTCTATAAATTAAAAAAAAAAAAATTCACAATATGACCTAAATAAATTAAAAAAAGACTTTTCTTTCTTTCTAAAAGTATAATATATTCTTGAAATTATTTATGACATAAATCTACTTAATTAATTTTGATAGTATTATTTAAGTGCAAAAATGTGAATCTCATAAAATAAGTTAATATCACACACATTAATATATTAAATATTCATCATATAACTTGAAAAATGATTCCGAGAAAACTACATACGTAATTCAAAATATTTTCATTTATTTATTTATTTACTTTGTAATTATTAGAGGATATGACAGGAGTTGGGTTACAGGCAATTAATTACGCAAGAGTTTTGGGCCAAAATATATAAAAACAAGCACGAAAAATCATGCGGTACGCATTGAATATTAACACTTTCCAAATGTACATAATTCTTGTATCGTATAACTTTCAATGCTGTTTGCCTACGTAATCACACAACGGAGAGATTGTAGTTCTTAAAGGTATACAGACAGACTAATTGAATTCTTAGTCATTCTTAAACATTGTTAGAAATTGTTAAAATTTTTAACACGAAAGAAATCGTAGCTCTTCTATTCTAATTACAAGCTTTAATGTATTTAAATATTTTAGTGCAGCCCTGTAAATCTGAAGATTAACAAAATCATATTCTACGCAAAATATTATTTTAGCCTATTAACAGTAAATGTCAATTTCTTTATGATTTTTACGATAGAAAGTTCTTTAACCCGTTAGTAGTCGCTAGTTGGTCGATTTGCCACCCATCTGTCAGTTTTTCCAGATTTTTTTATTCAATAGCCACCAAAAATTTTCAGAAGTGGCATTTGTTATACATAAAACGCGGATAAAATCGAAGTAACGTCGATCACATCCCTTCTTAAAATTATTGGTGACAGTTAAATAAAAAGTGCGCAATTTGTAATAGGTGGCGCGAATTTGTAATAGATCTATAGCGAATACTTACGGGTTAAATGTAACACATAAAAATATCTGCACTAAATGCAATGCATTGGATTTTTTTTTTTTTTTTTTTTTTTTTTGTGTGTGTGTGTCTCAGTACAAATACCAGTTTTACAGGACCATTAAAGTTAGAAACATTCCATAGTGAATTTGAATATCATATATATATATATATATTAAATACTCTGAAATGATTTACTGACGCTGGGGATGTGACAGACGGACAGATAGAAATATGGACAGTCGGAAAGATAGATGCACAAATTAAAATCGTATTCACACTTATAAAATGTTAAAAAATTTTAAATCGCTTGATGTAAACAAAACTGCAATTCCAGCAAATTTCCAATAAAAGCTCTCTATGTGACTGAATATTTTTGTGTGGTCCTGTAAGACTAATGCTAATCGTACTACATTCTGCAGAAATCATTCTTTTTTGAATAAGAATAACATATTTCAATTTGATTAAGATTTGATCAAAGTAAAGTTTATAAAATTTGGCTAAATGGAAATACCTCTCATAGAACAAATGCTTTAGATTACTTTCTGCTGTCCTTGTACACAAACCAGTAGTGGTATTTACTCCATTTTTTATAGCAAACATCATATAGTGAACTTGAACAACATATTTCAGTTTCATTAAAATTTGTGTAAAATAAATGAATTAAAATATAGTACATAAAAGTACCTCTCTTAGAACACAATTCTTTGGAATAATTTTGTCTGTCTTTGTACACAAGCCAGTAGAGGTATTACACTCCATTTTTAATAGGAAACATGAGTAGTGAACATGAATATCATATATCAGTTTCAAGAAATTTCATGAATATTTACGGAAGTTAGAGCGCGTATAGGGAGATGGACAGACGGATAGACCGGCAGACGAATCGAAGTCATTAACACTTTTCATACGCATTGGAAAGTGTTAAAAACATTTAGAAAGTGATAAAAACTATTAATATGAACGGAAATTTAATTCCAGCGAATTTCCAATGTACACTGTAAACGGAAACGTCTTAAATTCAGTTACAAAAGTGTCTTAAACGGATGGTCATTTTTTAAGCGAAAAAAAAGTGTCTTACTTTTTTAGACAACTTTCCGCATCTGAAATTAAGACACTGTAAAATGTCTTAAAACACCGCCATCTTTTTATGTTTAAAAACACCGCCATGTTAGGCTTAAAAGATCTGCCATTTTAAGGCTTTTTAGTAAATAAATAAATAAATAAAGGTGATGTGGTGATTCTGATTTTCTGTTTAAAACATATTTTATAATATTCTAGAGCATAAATAAAATATAATAATAATAGAAAAAAAAAAAAAAATCCAGCCCCTGGAGTCGAACCTACTACCTTCGCTATCGTAGACAAACGTTCTTGCCAATCGCGCCACGATTTCACGCTAGTATCTATGGTAATAAAGAATGTAATATTCGCGGAAGGGATTGTACTGTTATAATAAAATCGGTATTTTTTCCCTTAAAACTATCGAGATTAAATCTAAAGCTCAATATGTATTAATTCTATTAAATTTTAATTGTAGAAGTAAAAATTTTGTAAAATATAAATAAATATATGAAGATCTAAGATTGTAATGTTTTAAAAATGATTTCTTTCTATAAACTGCTATTTAAAAAAAATAATAATATGAAAACTAGAAAAGTTTTCTTTTACGTCTAGGTACAGGTAAAAAAGTTAAAGAAAAGAGTTTTATATCAAAAGAGATTTAACAATAAAAAAAAAAAAAAGGAAAAAGAAAAAGAAAAAGAAAGAAAGCAGCTATTTACAAGTTGTGCGTAAGATTAGTTAGGTATTCGCTTTCTTAGCGATAAAATATTCTTCGCTGCAAGTTCGTCTTAATCTTTTTCATTTAATTAAATGAGCGAGCTTTAAATAAAAAGTAACCATTTTAATCATAGAATTGAAAAAGTGTCAAACTAGGAGTAAAATAAGATCGGCTAGCTTTACTCATTTGAAATGATTTTCAGAAAAATCTCATCAACAAAAAAATTTACTGAAAAATTTTATTTATTTATTTTGTCTTAAGAGATTTAAATTCTTGATATTTGATTATAATATCAATTTTAAAAAATAATTTTTTTTTCCGCTGCTAAGTTAAAAAATTCTTAAAAGAAATTATCATTTTATTAAACTAAACCTGCATCTTGCTATGAAAAAAACGAGACAATGAAGAGGATTTTGATTTTCATTCGTAGATGGCGCCACTACTAATAGTCAACGATGAAATGTGAAATGAATTTAAGACATTTTTAAGTGTCTTATTTTAAGACATCAGGCTTTTTTAAGATACTTTACATTAGTTCTTTTCATCACCAGTTTATTAAGACACAAAAGTGTCTTAAATTAAGATATCTATTATGTCTGAGCATCATTTTAAGATATTTACGTGTCTGAAATCCATTTTAAGACGGTTTTTTGTCTTATTTTAAGACGCCCTTATTTGCAGTGTACCCATTAATGTAATTGAATATTTTCGCCTGGCACTGTATATCTAATGCTAATTATACTGTACTCTAAAAAAGTGATTTTTTTGTGGATATGAATAATATATTTTAATTTTATTAAGATTTGTTCAAAGTAAAGTTATTAAAATTTGCTTTATGGAAAGACCTCTCATAGAACTCAGTGCTTAGACATACTTTCGGATGTCCCTGTATACAGACCAGTGACGATATTTACTCCATTTTCAATGGGAGACATCTGATAGTGGACTTAAATAACATATTTCAATTTCATTAAGATTTGTATAAAGTAATATTAAAATATATATAAACACCTATCATAGAACACAATGCTTTGGAGTACTTTTGGTGTCCCTGTGCAGAAACCAGTGAATGCATTCACTCCTTTTCAGTAGGGAACCTCGGAGAGTGAACTTTAAATAACATATATCATTTTCAAGAAATTCCATGAATATGACTGTGGGCAGGCAGAGAGACGGACAGACGGTCAGACAATTCGAAAGTCTAAAAAAGAATACTGATGATATCTAAGCAAGTGAAATATTCTTTCTACTGTAATAAGTGAAAAAAATATATATCATTATGTTTATATTAAAATAAATGTTTGGAATGATATTTATTACGAAAAACAATCTTTTTTTTTTTTTTTTTTTTTTTACTTTTTTTATATGCTTTTCTAGTTTTTACTTTTAACATATTACTCATTTATATTTTTTAATTAACTGCCGCTTGTATTTTATGTAAATTAGGGTATCAATATCATAGTAAATTTATTTAATCATGATAAAATCAGAAAGCAATATGAGGTTATTTTGAATGCTTTCGAAGCAGTGAATTAGTTATTAATATATATATATATATATATATATATATATATATGCAAGGTACTCTGCAGTCTCTATGTAAGTACCGCAGCAATATTTTTTATTATTCTTTCGAAGATATGTACAACAAATGATTAATGAAGATTCCTATTAAATAAGATAAGTGGCATTCCAAATAATGACTGCGGAGAACCGATATTTTATGTTACGAATTATCTTACCTTCAGACGAAATATCATTCATAAAATCCTACCTGTTGTAGATATTGTTTACTAATATTGCTTTTTTTTTTTTTTTTCTTTTTTTCTAATTTGTATATTTTTGTCTTTTTCAGGTATGTATGCTGACCAGAACGTATAAGACGTAAGGCAATCTTTTATGTATGTTATTGAAAAAAAAATATATATATAACTTTGATTTGTAATTAACAATATTTTAGAGTTTAAGTAAGCGTAAACATTGTTTTTAATGCCTAACCCAAAATATTTTGATTTTCTTAAACTCAGTTTCAGCTTGAAATTCCCTTTTATTATTATTATTATAATTCTATGTGTCTGTCTACATGAAAGCATTTATTTATTTATTATTTTAATAAGAATAATATTAACTTTTGAGTTTCATTTAAAAAATCACAGTTGTAATTTACTAGAAATTGAAGAAAAATATAATACATGCATACAATCTTAAGATATACATATATGTCATCACATAAACTGTAATTAACACTGGAAATATATTTAAAATTTCTCTTTGAAATTTTAATTTTTATATTATTTTATTATATGTATATACATTTTTTGTAAAAAATCAAAAGTATGTACGTAAAAAGTATAAAAAAGAAATAAATAAATATAATATAATATAATATAAATCTGATAATTTGTGGTAATTAAAATATACTAACTTTCATTAATTAACACACACACACACACACACACACACACACACACATATATATATATATATATATATGCTTTTTTTTTATTTCGAAGTAAATATGTTTTACAGTACAACTTGTATGCCCTTCTAAATAAAAATTCCAGATGATAAACACGCGCGTATATATATATAAATGTGTGTGTGTTATTAATAGTCATTATAATTTTCCCCTCTCTTGAAAATAGAACATTTTCACAATGTACACAAGAAAATATATTCCATTTCACATTTCTCATATTAGATAGCTAAAAATAGAATAACCAGAATAGAGTAAAATTTGCTTTTGAAAGTGGAATATGTAAATATCGTCTTGTACGATATAGTAAAATATAAATAGAATTTTTTGTTAAGCACGAAAGTAACTGAACTAACTGATCGATATTTTACTGTGTCATATTTCGGCAGACAGTTTCATTATAATGTTCATATTAAAAATTCTATAGTTAATAATAGTATGTACGGTCGTACAACGGAATTTTCAATATACAGTATATTTCCCCAAGTATATTTCCCATTATAAAATGTTTTATAATCCCATGCATTTTATTACCTTTCTGTGCATTTTATAATGTGCTTTATATAATATAATATAATATATATATATATATAATAACGTTTTCTGGTGACATTGTATTAAATTAAGTCGTATTAGATATTGTAGCAGTATCATATGTAAGATATGCCATTACAAAAGAAAATAAAAAACTGAAGAGGTGTAATATATATTTAACTGAATGATTCTAATTTAAAGTTTTAGAACTAATACCCAATCCATATGCTAATTTCAACCACTTTAGAAGTTTTATAAATTATTCTAATTCTAGTTGGAGTACCTTACGCTTTGATCGCAGGTACAATGTAAAAAACACAATTTTCATACAAAAACTACGTACATTTGCCTTCTGTATATAGAAGAATAATGTATAAAGGTAAAGACAATATTATAACAACAATAAAATAATATTCATTGTTTATAAATAAGAAATATGGATGCTTCATTTTTTTAAAATAAACATGATAATCATATACGGGTCATTCTCAGATAATGGTAAATATTGGTTTCAGAAAAAAAAAATTGTTTTAATTCCTGATTTTTTTACATTAATGCAATTATCCACGTCTCCTATAGAGGAAAAAATTACCAACAGAGATCGTTTGCCTTAATTACAGCTTAAATTAATTTTTTAATTTTTCATTGCAACATGGTAATGGCATTTGTGAACTTGGTAATGACAGACAGAACCACAGAAATGACCAATGGCCAAATAATTACACATTTATTTATGGATAGCTGTATTTATCATTCTAATTTGCAACAGAAAAATTAAAATGTCTAGATGATATATCAATGGTGAGATTTTTGGAATAATTTTCACTTTATGAATCCTATAACTGTCTGTCAAATGAGACAAAAAGCTTTATGATAGACTAAATTAGTCCATAAAATGGAATTTTGGCAATTTCTGCTAATGAACAGTTATGAAATGAAAAAAAAAAAAAAAAAAAAAAAAAATAGGGGGTCTAAAACAGTCATTAACGTGTTCCTAGACATCATTACCATGTTTTCAGAACACCTTGGTAATGTCATTTTTAATGTCAAGCCTATTTAGGGCTAAATTATAACAATTAAAAGCTAATGCAATATTTTTTCTGTATGCGGTCCCAAGGATCTTTATAAATCATTCAGCAAATTCAAATTTATTAATTATGTATTTCTGTAATAATAGACTTTGTAATGACACACAATAAATACACTGACTATAATTTTAGATCAAAAACAGCAAAAAGAAATAATTTGTGTTTACTTAAACTAAAAAAAACTTGTCTGCTTGTAAGTGCATGAAATACTTTACTTTTGACAGGTTGATAATTATGACAGCACCATCTAGTAGTGAGGTACTGAAAAAAAACTTACGCACCCTGGTAATGACAGTTACACATAGGAACAAGTTTTAAATAGAATAATTAATAGAATAATTAATAGAATTGTTTCTTTTATGTCTAAAGTTTCAAATATATTAAAAATAGAAACATTAAATATACCTAGAAAATTGTTAGCTTTATTTTTAAATTTTTCAATTCTTTAAAATAAAGGTTCAAAAAATAATGTTTGGAGTTTGGGACGAGCCTTGGTAATGACATTTACAACTTTAAAATTTTTTTAAATATTGAAATTTTAATTTTTTTGATATTCAAATTACTGCACAGTGTAGTGCTTGAACAGAATTGTTGAAAAAAAAATTTAACTTTTATAGCTAACTTGCTCAAGTAACATTTTTTAGCCAAGGACACAAAATTTACCATTATGTGAGAATGACCCATATATCATAATCTGGTGTTGTCCTGGTAACCTTCTGGCCTTAACTTTCCATTTCCCATGTTTAGATACCCAAGTCGAAATTCATGCTGGTATTTGTTTGCTAGGCAAGCACTACATGCTTCATCCCAGCTAGTAAAATAGCATAAAACTACCATAAATATTTGCTAGTTCCACCAGAACTACCAGCAAGCCATGTGGTGTTTTGGCACACTTTTTATGCTTGTCCAGCATATATATTCCAGCTTGTGTAGCTTGAATATTTTGCTGGTCTAGCAGCCATCGCGACCACTACTTGCTTGCACTTTTTGCTATTCTAGCAGAAATTCACAACCAACAGATGCTTTTTTTCTTTGCTAGACTAGCATTAAATGCTGTATCCCAGCAAGTAAAATAGCATAAAACTAGCATTAATATTTGCTGGTTACACCAGAATTACCAGCTTGTCATGGTGTGTTTTGGCACACTTTTATTGCTTGTCCAGCATACAAAATCCAGCTTTTCATGCTGGTATTAGTTTGGTGGACCAGCATTAGATGCTGTATCCCAGCAATTAAAATAGCATAAAACTAGCATTAATATTTGCTGGTTCTACCAGTATTACCAGCTTGCCATGCTGTGTTTTGGCCCACTTTTATTGCTTGCCCAGCATAATCCAGCTTTTCATGCTAGTATTTGTTTGGTGGACTAGCATTAGACGCTGTATCCCAGCAAGTAAAATAGCATAAAACTAGCAATAATATTTGCTGGTTCTACCAGAATTACCAGCTTGTCATGGTGTGTTTTGGCCCACTTTTATTGCTTGTCCAGCATACATAATCCAGCTTTTCATGCTGGTATTTGTTTGCTGGACTAGCATTAAATGCTGTATCCCAGCAAGTAAAATAGCATAAAACTAGCATTAATATTTGCTGGTTCTACCAGAATTACCAGCTTGTCATGGTGTGTTTTGGCCCACTTTTATTGCTTATCCAGCATACATAATCCAGCTTTTCATTCTGGTATTTGTTTGCTGGACTAGCATTAAATGCTGTATCCCAGCAAGTAAAATAGCATAAAAACTAGCATTAATATCTGCTGGTTCCACCAGAATTACCAGCATATCATGGTGTGTATTGGCTTACTTTTATTGCTTGCCCAGCATACATAATCCAATTTGTGTTGCTTGAATAAGTTGCTGGCCTAGCAGCAATCTAGACCACCACTTGCATGCACTTTCGGCTATTCTAGCAGTAATTCACATCCAATAGATGCTTTTTTATTGCTATTCTAGCATTACTTTTCTACCATCAGTTGCTTTTAATTTTTGCTATTATAGCAGGACTTTCCTACCATCTGTTACTTTTTGTTATTATAACATTATTTTTCAACCAGCAGTTGCTTTTAATTTTATTTATACTAGCCAAATTTAGGGTATTTACCTAAGGCCTGTGTGAATACCACAAAACTGGGTATTTTTGAAAGTTAAATCAGTAATCAATTTTTATCTAAATATATATATATTCAAAAAATAAAAAGGGATGCAAGGAATGGTACTTATAATGGAATGCAAATAATTAACTCTGTTTATTTCATATAGATGGCACCTGCAAAGCTTCTAATAGTGATTTCTTAGAATGTTTTTCTACAAATAAATTCTTATTTTGATTAGTGAACAGTTAACCATTCAATTTTTATGCTAATATTACTATAAGTAAATTTTATGCTGCAAGGATGTTAAAATGGAAGATTAGTTACCTTACCCACTCATTAACACGGTATTCTGAAATTGGTGGGAAATGGTGAGAAGCATTTTTAAAGCTGTTCTTAAATGGATAACATTGTGGTAAATAATGCACAATTTTCAACAGATTCACAGAACTAATTTTTGATGAAAATGTATGACTTTTTCTGACATTACCATTGACAGGGTTACCACTCAAATAGGAGAATGAAATTCCCTGACTTTTCCAGGTTTTCCAGGTGTGTTCTAAGAAAATTCCAGTCTAGCCACATATTGTGCATTGGTTGCATTGAGGGCAAAATAATTATGGTAAAACTTGAAAACACAAAAGTTACATATTACTTTGACCTAAGGCAGGGCTGCCAACAACTACACATTTGGTGTAGTAACTACACTTTAGCCTGCTTCTACTACACTCTACACATCGTATACTTAAAGCTACACTTTTCCTTTCCCCACCATCATCTTGTTTACAACGAGCGAACTACGATTTCACACTGTATTTCCAAATCGCTGTTATGAATGAAGTATCTTGAAAACTCCGGAGGTTGATAGGTTGTTTCATTTCCTCCTCATAAACTGTGACGATAGCGTGACTGTGTACGCATGGTGATTGGATGTTTGGAGAAGTCCTTTTCTATCGCTAGAGCTTGTCTAATCTGTTTACTTTCGATTTTCGGTGTTGTGCGTTTGTTGTTGGCTAGACTTGCTTTTCTGTATTTATTTATTCTTATTTTTTGCTTAAGAGTGTACAAATTTATTTAGTTTTTTATTTAATAGTATTTTTAGTTAAAATGTGCGATGATGATGATAATACAAAGAAGAAAAAAAAATTCCTGATCAAAAATCTCTATCGGAGTATTCTGCTACAATCTGTAGATTGCAAATTCTGTAGATTCTGTGGCCGTGTTTGCATTCTGTAGATTCATCCCATGAGGCATATTGTGCAATATGTAATAGCAATTTTCGCGTAAATCGTGGACTTTATGATTGTTCGCGTCATATTGCAACAAGCTGACACAAGCGTTTAAGTAAAATAAAAGCAACGATAAAGCCTTTGCCATCCAGTTTTTATGTGAAAAGTGATGCAGCATCAAAGACTACCAAAACAGAAATGCTCTTTACATCATTTCTAAGTGACATAATGTTCCAATTTCTACAGCAAATCATGCTGGAAATTTATTTAGAGCTATGTTCCCGGATTCAAAAATCGCCAGACAGTGTCCTAGCGGTAGAACAAAGACGGCGGCCCTATTGAAATGCATTGCAAAAATATCCTGTTCTGATATCGTTGGCGATTTGAAACATTTGCCGTTTTCGATGTCAACTGATGAAAGCACTGATCAAAATGCTGTTAAACTGTATCTAATTGTTGTTAGGTATTTCGATAATTGCCAGAAAAAATTTTGTGTGCAATGTTATTTTTAAAAGAATGCAGTGATATTTTGTATGTTTGATTGTTAAAGTCAATAAATTTTAGAAAGTAAGTCTTAATGTAAACAAAAGATTTTATGCTTATTTATTTTAAGCATTTTCTTATTTTTTAGCGGCTACACTTTGTACCTTAAAACTACACTTTTTCTTGTTTGTTAACTACACTTTAGCGCTCCCAGAGGTTGGCAGCCCTGCCTAAGGACAGATTGCCCTCCATGCGGGGGTCTTTCTAAGAGGTCTTGTTTTTAAAAAATGGCAAAAGCTAAGAAAAAAACAAGAAAAATGACTCTACATTGGAGGAAAATTTAATTTTTTTTGGCAATCATTGTATGAAATTCCCTGACTTTTCCAGATTCTGGCTAAAATATTAAAATTCCTTGACTTTTCCCTGACTTTCATGGTCAATTTTCAAATTCCCTGACTGTTCCAGGATTTCCAGGTAGCGTGGCAATTCTGCATTGAAATGCCTTAAACGGGAAATAAGTTTAAATTTTTTCTCTAAATACAATACTTCTCAAAACTCTAATTTGTAAACTTTCACATCACAAAAAAGGGATGAAAATCATCAACTAAATTGCCAACTTTGACGTACTTAAAGAAAAAAAAGAAAAAGAAAGAAAATATATATATAGACAGAGAGAGCCAGAAATCTGCCGATCTAAAATCCGTCAATGTCTGAAATTTGCATAGCTTTTCAGATACAAACAATGAAATTTAAGTTACAAAACTGCAAAGCAGAATTTTTGTAAAGGATCCTGAATGCAGACTTTGTGCTTGCATTTTATGATTACAATAATAAAAATATGAAAAACTGCAAGAACCAAGTTTCATATAAAGAAATTATCAACAATATATTAAATTAATCCAAAGAAAATTATGATTATTATGATGATCATTATCAATGAGGAAAACAATAAATTAATTTTTTAAAATGCTATTTGATAAATACATAGTTTACGGAAGAATTCAGTTAAATACTTTGAAAAATAAATTTGAGTTACAAAATAAGAATTGATAACTATTTACAATAGACAAAAAAAAAAAAAAAAATCTCGATGTATGTGTGCATGTTAAAGTGTAGTTTAAAACAAACTGCATGTGAACAGATTTTGTCTAAATTTGACGAATATTTTTTCGTTTTTCATTTATTGTTTTCTTTATATATATATATTTAATGTTCAGTGTTATTCTTATATACCTAATAATTTAATATACAAGTGAAATTGTGTTATTATTCACTTGTATATGTTTAATTTGATTAATATTCTGGTTTTATTATTCAAACTGAAAATGATTTTTTATGGGCTCCAAAATCCGCCAAATGCACAACATCTGGTCCTGAGCTGTGCAGATATTTGACTCTCCACTGCATATATATTTCTTTATTACTACAAAAATAATATCTCAATTATTAAGAGTTTACAAATTAAAATGGTACGGAGCTATACTAGAAGATAATTAAAATAAAAAATTTCTAAAAACATCAAACATTATTCTATTTTCTACTGTTTAAAAATGATATCTACATTTTTTTTCTTTTTTCAATCATTGAAAACAGCCTTTATATCATCTCAAAAAATTGTGAGTTTTTATTTGAGAGCAGCCTTAAGGATTCTTTGAATTACTTTTCAAAAAACTTTAAAAAATAAGTGTTGTACAATGGTACAGTAAAAAATATTTCAAATTTAGTTAGTTTTGAACATTTGGGTTTTTTTTTTTTTTTTTTTTTTTTTTTTTTTTTTTTTTAAATATAATTTATATTCCTTTTAAAAATAATTATAACTATTTTAAGTTTTAACCAAAATGTTTCTTTCCTGAATGTTATTTTAGAAATGAGTTGCAAGTATTGCCATAAGTTTTAAGATATTTAAATTAGTATCAATCCGCCCCAGTATTGCATCTTAATTTTTGTGATTATTACCAGCTCTTTCTCATTTAAAAAAAGAAAGTTCTTATTAATTTAAATAAAATGACTTTATAAAGATCTTCAAATATATTATTAAAAAAGTACTGTTATTTAAATCAAGTAATTTGCGAAAAATGTATGATATAATACTGCATTATTATTTTCAGATTAATATACATTTTTTTTAGCCTTTATAAAATAAAAAATAAAAATTCTGTAAAAACTTTCAATTTTTTTCTTAAATTTACCTTAAAACTCTCTCTCTCTATATATATACATAATATCATACTATATACTAATCATAGATACTTTATATATGAATAGAACTCACTGAAAAATAAATACCAAGGTAAGTACCCAAAATGGGTAAGGACAGAAAAGGACAAAGCAAATTATTTAAAAAAGATTTATTATGATTTCTTTTTTTTCCATTTATTAAGGAAAAGTCAAAAACACACTTTAAACATATTTATTACGAGGTACACATATCGATTGTAATTTTTTATTTCAGCCTCACTTCCACACATCTCTTTCCCTCTTTTCAGTAGATATTCTCTCATTTGACCTGGAATGAAAATGAAACAAGAAATATATATATGTATGAATCTAGTATTTAAAAAAATGTCAAAAAAAAAAATCTAATAATTTGATTACCCACTGTATATAAAAAGGAAAACTGACTGAAAAAGTATATTTGAAATTTACAGTTTGTAAATTAAGTGCTATATATCCAAAGCTTTAGTCATTAAACAACATTCTTTAAACAGTGTTGGCACAGTTTAAAATAAACAGTCCCCCCCCCCTCCCAAAATACATAAATAATTTTAAAAAAAAGTCCACTTAAAACAAAATTGGATGTAACAAAGTATAGATTAGTACAAACTTTTATTGCTCCCTTTGAATCTACTATGCTTTAACCCTTTGAGTCGCACTGTTCCCGCTGATGGAACACCTAATTTTAATTCTCAAGAGCAAAAACTCATCCCAGAAATTTTTTAGCAAAAATTTACATTTATAACAAAGCAGAAAATGCCCTTTTTTCAACATGAACATTTAAAATTTCTTGTATTATAATTATGTTTGTAAATTCCGGTGGCAGTGTAATTTAAATGATCAGAATTACCTTGCCCCGCAAAGGGTTAAAATACTCCGGAATATATTGAAATGTTGGGATCTATGCAACTTTTACAAGTTGATGTTGCCGGTAATGTTTACTTATAAAGTGATTTATTTATTAAATTAAATATTATTTGAACTTAATAAGGTTTACTTACAGATGTTTCAAACCGAACATTCCTCGAAAAGGAACAATGCTAATTTTTTATTTTTTAAATATTTATGATCAGCTATGTGGCTAAAAGCCATTTTTAAAATTAGTTTAGTAATTTTTAAAATAAATTAAGTAGTGAACCTTAAAGGGTTAATAAAGTCTGAGACTGGTTACAATAAACAACTGAAAACATTAGTATCGGATATTGCGAAGTTTTTCCATTTGAATAAGTTTAAACAAACTTTTAAAGTTAAAACTAAAGCTTCACTTTTCCTATGTATTTTCTTTGAATAAATGCACAATTGGATATGTATTTCTGTCTGTTCCTCTCTCATCATTCAGAAATACTTGTTTCTACTACTTTAGAGCATGTGCATTTTGCTAGCTTGTACAATGATTAGTTTGATAACTATGCTGCCCATAAACACAAGCATTCAGCTTAAAAACATTACATAATGTCATTTTCATCAAATGCTACATGAAAAATTCAACCTTTAGATATGGGCGTAATAAACTGTATCAAAGGGAAATACAGGATGAATATAATCTAGCAACTTTTCTTAAACCTTGAAATGAATCAGAGTTTTGTTCCTGATGTTAAAACCATCTGTGGATTTTTAGAAGATAGGTGGTGAACTTCTGTTGAACCAAAATTATAATATAAAAAATTATAAAATATTAAATTATGCATCTTTGAAAAGTTGACATCATTATCAATTTGAAAATTTTATGCACATTGATAAAGTGCTAATATACTTTATGATAATATTACATGTTGTTCTAAAACATTTTTTTAACTACTATTTTTATTGTCAAGTTGTTATTTAAAAAAAAAAAAAAAAAAAAAAAACTGTCCATGATGTCACATTCGACTGCATAGCGTTTCTTTACTACAATAAACTCTATGAATTATAAATTTATTTTATCAGTTTTACTTATAGATCCTACAGGGCTATTTTTTTTAATTTTGGCGTTGAAATATACCGAATGTTTTTCGCCAAGAAGTTTAATTTAGCAACAGCCATTTTAATCTAAGTAAAGCATAAAAAATATAAATAAATTATAAAATATTACAAAAAGACAAAAATTATAAACTGAAATAGTAGCCACACAAATGATCTATTTTTATCTCAGTAGATAATTTTATAGAAAAAAAAATGCAGTTTTAAAAATGGAAAATTTATTTCAGCAAGTCTAAAAACTATTAAAAATATAAACAGAATATGAAGAATTCTTATAAATTAACGAAAAGGTGTCCGATAAAAGTATCAGCAAAATATGGCTCCTCCTTTTATACAAGAAATTATTTTAAAAATATATATACATATATCCATTGCTAATATGGCGCCAAAAATTCAAAAGCCGCCAAGGGAGAAATTTAATAAAGTTGTGTAGCACGATAATGTTTATTTATTTATTTATTTTTCATATACCAATCACTACGCTAATTTATCATACAAATAAACGAACTGATATGTGTGATTCCACTTGTATGCCGTAGGGCAGAAATATTTGATAAATTCAAATTAATATTTAAATAAATAAATAAAAATAGATTTAATGGGAAATATATATAACCATAAAAACATTAGTTGTCTAAAATGAGGCAGAAATAGTGCTCATAGCATATTGTTATAAGGGATTAATTCTTTGCCCTGCATCAATTGTACTGTTGCAATGAAAGTAGTTTTACAGGCAAAGTGAAAATAAAAGGGCAGTTCATTCACTTTCAGTGGGGTCAGCCTTGGTGACAAACTTGATGAGTGGACGACCAAATTTGGTGAAAAATGGTAGTTTAGAATTCCCAAAGCTCTCTAACACACGGGAGCACAGATCTCAATCTTTCCATGGGATTCTCGATGGAATCATCTTCAAAAGTTATAAATAGGAGTGAGTTGATTTCTGCGAGAGAGTATGTAGTCACTGCGATTCAGAGACTTCTTCTGAGTGAGTGCACTTTAGGGATTGAGCTCTAAGCGACTGGATATTTTTTGTCAGCTAGCAAAGATTTCTGCTCTGGAGTATTTGATGTTATTGTCTTTACTCCTGTGGGACAAGTGACTGCTTTTTAGACTGTTCCAGAACATTCATCGAATAGTGACTTTTGCTGCATGAGTAACACCTTCGACTATTTCCAGAATATTCGAAGAATTAACTTTACTATTGGACTGTATTAGAGAATATTCGTTTTAATGAGTTTTGTTGTACAGATTCGAGAAGTTCAAAAAATATTTAATATCGCCAAGGAGGTCCCATAATAAAGCTGTGATGAAAATAGTCGGCAATTGAAATATATTTATTGAAAAGTTTCAATTATTCAATTAAAAAGAAATCATTTAAATATACTGATCCGCGAAGCGGGCAAAGCCTGCTAGTATATACATACATATACAGTCATACCCACTTAATTGGGTAATGAATAATTGAATACGCCGCTTATTCGAATAAAATTCGTTAGAACCAAAATCAGTCTCACAGGAACAATGTTAAATTTCCCCATTTAAACAAATATTTTTCACATACCGTCCTCGGTTATTCGAATAAAGTTTGAACAGTCTTCCTTATTAAAAAATGTGTTCTTAATCGAAAAATACAAGATTTCCTTTTCTAAAAGTAATTAAAAATTGTTTATTGTTGTTGAAAAAAGCAAAATTGGAAAATATCGAATGTGAAATATGGGATGATGAAAAAGTAAATAATGATTTTGAGCACAGTGAAATTTGGTATTTTGAAGACTTCGGGATAGGTGATTTCAGACAGCTGAAATTCACTTAGGCAGAGCTCGTGCAATTTAAAGAATTGGATGGAAACGAGATGACAGAAGATGACAAAGAAATTTTCACATCTTCCTCGCAAGAAAAATATGAAAATGAAAGTAATGATGAGCCAATCGATCCATTCCCCCCTCTGAAACAAGTAAATGAGTCATATGCTATAATTCGCCGACATTTTGAGGTTTGTTTAGGTGACTATAATCTACTTTATAAATTAGAAAAAGAATTGTAGAAATATTAAACATCCGTGAAAAGGAAAACATTATCACCTATCAGAACTTTCTTCCGAGAGGGAATAAAATATTATATGAGTGAGTGATATTGAATAATTCTACTTCTTTATGAGCTCTGGAATCGAATTAGGTAAGTTTAAAAAGACATTTTTGCAATTATGTTGCAGATTGCAGATGGAGAAAAATTAGAAATTGCAAGTATTACAGGTGGCATGTGATTGCCGACTGTTGGGAGTGGGTGGGAAACACACACACACACACACAAAAAAATAAAAATAAACAAGTGAAAGATATTCAACAAATCTACTTCTTTATATTTTCTAGAATCTCATAAAGCAAGTTTAAAAAGATTATTGCATACCTGCCAAACTGAGAAAATTCCAAGGAGTAAAACAGTGCACAAACAAAAAAATTTGCACCCCCCCCCCCAAAAAAAAAAAAAAAAAAAAAAAAAAAAGAAAAAGAAAAAAGAAGCAAATGGGATTTTTTCTGTTTTGGCATATAAGATTTTAAAAGTATTTAAAAAAAAAAAATCACTAATTTACTTTTTAAATACATTAACATTTGATAAAAAGTAATATAATGTAAAGTTTAGCTATCATTCATAATTATTTACTATACTTACAAATTTAATATATTCACACAGTGATGCAATTAGTCTGAATTTCACATTAGATTTATTTTAAAAATAGTTTTCATTTCAAACTGCTTAGAAGTATCAGATACAGTAATTATTTTTAAATATTTCAGATAACTATTTTTCAATTTAATTAGTTATTACATTTACAAACTCAAAAAAAGAAGAAAAAAAAAACGGAAAGGAAAAATAAATTTAAAAGCTTCATTTATTAAAATACTATGTAAAAACTACATTTGTTGAAAGAATTTTTTTTTTAAACACTTTCTCAGAATATAGTAAATACAATTGATTATCTTCCTTGAAGTAGTAATGTATTTTATTCTTTTTGCTAATATTAGCTGATTTTGCATAAATATAGACATTTCTTTTCTTTCCAATGTGTTTGGTTGTATGGTATTTGCCGCTATGAGAAATTGTAAAACTGGACTGACAATAAATGCAATATGCAAACTTTTCACCCTGACTAGATGCTCTTATACATCGAAATTCAGTTCTATAGCTATCTTTAAACAGTTGATAAGATTTCTTTTCAGCCATCATCAAAATTTTCAAAAGCGTGTGACAATTGTAAGCACAAACATAATAACAAAACGAACATCACCCACGTTTCCCATGCTTCCGTTTCTGTAAGATGCGCAAGGGTTGAGGTGAACCGAGCATGTCTGGTGAGGAGGAAAAACACACACCATGCCTCTGAAGCGATGACGTTGAAACGGAGCGTGCTTCAACCAATAAATGGGGACCAACGATAGTTATAGAAGCATCAACTCAGAATCAATCAATTGATCAAATACATTGCGATCTTTGTTTACTAAGCATTAGCAGCAAAAATCGTACTTTTTAGATACTTTTTTTTTAAGATGAGTTTTTTTATTTTTAACTTTTTTTATTAAATTTAATCGAATACTTAAACAAATAAAAAAAAAAAAAAAAAAATGAAAATCAGTAGAAAAAGAGTAAAAATAGCAATCTAGGCATAAAAGCGTAAAAAATGTGAAAAAAAAACGTAAATTTTATGCCCGGGGCATAAAACTTGGCAGCTATGTTATAGACATTTACACTGTGGATGAAGAAAGATTAGAAATCGCAACACTTCTGCAGGGCATTTGATCATTAGCAGAGAGGGGGGATAAAATATTATATGAGTGAGCGATATTGAACAATTCTACTTCTTCATAGGCTCTAGAATCTAATTAGGTAAGTTTAAAAAGAACATTGACATTTATTATGTGGGGGGAAAACAATTAGAAATCACAGATTTCAGAAGGCATTTGATCACTGATTGTTTTGGGGAGGGGGGGGGGGGAGAGAGTACCATAAAAAGTTACATCAGTGAAAGATATTGAACAATTCTATCTATTCACAGTTTCTAGAACCTCATAAAGCAAGTTTAAAATAAACATTGATATTTATGCTATAGATAGAGAAAGATGGCGATTTTCAATCTTTCCTACCAAATTCGGGACATTTGGAATCTCTGCACAATACTGTTTTGAAAATAATCTGCAGACTGTAAAAGAAAAAAAAAAAAAAAAACTGTGATGTAATCTCACATTTTCTGTTATGGGGGCGTAAGGTCGTGTCTGCTTTTGACCAGAAAATATTGTTACAAGTTCTTGCATTTTATGTTTTTTATTCATAGTTTTGTACTTATTACATATATACATAAGCTCAATAAAAACCAGCAAATACAAAATTACATAAATGCTGTTTTAATTTTTTTTTATTATTATTATTCATAAAAAGTTTTAAATTTATATATACAGCTGAGCCTCGGTTATCCAAGCCCTGATTAACCAAGGTAATCTAAAAAGTGCCACATCCCAGTTGAGGTGTGACCCTTAAAAAATGGCATAAAGAACTTCGACTTTGAGAGCACAGTACTTTTTATTATTTTTTTATAATTCATGTATGCATGTATTGTATTGCATTTTTAACTGATTACATTTAAATGTGTAATAGGTATATTCTTTTACTTCATTGGTTGTGTTTCCATTCATTTTAAACGTTACTGTATATTTTCCCTCGATTTACAATAGCGTCCATTTAACCTGAGTTTTTGATTATCTGAGGTTCCATCGGTCCACATTACCTTAGATAAACAAAGTTCTATAGCATATAATTTATCTGTCTATTACAATCACTTAGTTTATCTATATATAATCAACAATTTGTTATGACAATTTCTGAAATACTGAAAGAAGCCTGTCCCCTGTGGAAGATTTTCCAAGGTGTCTTAATCCGTATTCACAAGAATTTCGGAGAAAATCACAGAAAAATCCGACCTACAAAGAATGTTATCCATGGGAAATTTACTAAGGTATTTCAGTCCACATTCATGCAAGTTTCGGAGAAAATCACAGAAAACTTAGAACTTTATTGACGAAGTACTTACCATTGGAGAAAGAAAAGAATATTTTCTGTAACACTGGGATAATCGAAAATGTCAGCCCTTCACAAAATTTTGTTTTATAATAAAAATACTTTTGTAAAATTTTTCCATATTTACAGTATTATTTTTAATGAGCGTCTATACTTGTTTTATAAAATGCTATTAACTTGATGTTAAACATTAGATAGAGTAACTGTTAAAATGAAAGGTTTCAAGCAACAATTCTTTTATTCACAAAAATGGGCCCCAAAAATAAAAACCTGGACCAACCCTGGGAACAATAATTAAAAATATTTTATGAGAATCTAACGACTACAAAAAATTTAATAAAGCAACACTAAATAATTATTAAAATCCAATTTTTTGTTGTAAAGGGCAAATAAACAGAATTTTAGAATATTAAAAGAACAACCATTAATTATAAAAATACTTTAGAAATTTTAAAATTAAATTAAAAAAGACTTTAGAAATTTAAACAAATAATTTTGTTTAATTTTAATGAATTATTAATATTTACTTTCATAAATTATCTTATTATGAATGATATACTTAAAGTAAAAAAAAAGATGGAAGAAAATATTCCTGAAAACTCTGATAAAACCCAAAAAACCCTGATAAAACCCACTGGGCTGGGTTTTTTTCAACCTTGATTATGGAGGCTAAATATTTACATGTTTTAGCAAAATAACATTTATTTTAACAATTAGTTGCAATTACGTAAATTTACTGCAGTTACATAAATTTTTACAATTTTAAAATTCCACATTTCAGTAAATGGCCATAAATTATTGCATATACAGTCGAACCTCGTTAACGTGAACACTGTTAGCGTGAATTACTCTTAGCATGAACTGTTTCTACACTTCCTGTCAAGATGAAGATTAGTTTAGTTATAGAAATATTAGTTACTGATAACATGAACTACTGAAAACATAAACAAATGTATCTCTCTTGAGATTCACATTAACAAGGTTCGACTGTATTGCAGAAAATTGCAATTGCAGAAAAAATAAAAATAAAAAACAAGAATTTCACCAATTAGCATCGAAATAAAGCCTACTATATCAGCAATTAATTCCAATTAAATCTAAATTTCATTAATTATCGGAGAAAGCATTACATATTTTCACTATCAGTTATAAAGACATCACAATTTACAAAAATCAGCTTTTAAAGTATTACAACCTTTATCAATTAGGCTAAATAATAACATATTAAACATAAAGTTTTGACTTAAACTGTCAAAATAATGTAATTTTCATCGATTAGTAGCTAAATAACAGCAAATTATTTAGTCGATTATGGCCGATTGCAGAACGCATGGCAATCTGTATTTTAAGAATCAGTTTTGAAAAAACAAAGTGAAATTATTATCGATTAGCAAGAAAATAATAGTTTAGTTGCGAAAAAACATAAATGTTGGACAATTATTGGAGAAATAGCCTGGTACTTTTAATTTCATTTGCAAAAGTATTGCATAATTTCTGATGTGTGACTTTCGACAAAAGTGTGACAGTCATCAATTAGCAGCAAGATTTTCAATATTTTAGAATTCAGCTTTGCAAAAGGCATAGATTTTATCCATTAGCAAATTAGCATATAAATAAATTCAGGGTTGGGTTTTTGACATGACAAGGGTTTAAACCGTCAAAAACCAGTCAGAAACCTCAACTATCAAAAGCCTATATCGTCAAGATTCAGAATCTATAAAAGTGCTTGAATCTAGTTAGAAATATGAATTAATAATATCTGCCATATATAAGTTAACATCTAAGTATTATGCTGTTTATAAATTAACGAATCTTAAAACAATTTATTGATGATAATTAATAAAAATTTAAGTAAATATACTGGTTTCAGACATCATAAATATATACAAAGCATGTGTAGACATATTTAATATTTTGTATGTTTATTTATATTAATATTTATGAAATTCTAAAATTCCAAAGTTACTTAGGAATTTTAACATAAACCAAGTTTTAAATACAGGAAAACTGGATTCTTTTTTTTTTTTTTTTTTAAGTAGAACATAATATGTGTGGGCAGTAAGTTAATATGAATTCAAAAATAACTATATTTATAATCTATATTTATTTCACTTATCATTTAAATAATAATTTATCTATTTATTATTATTTCTGGTTAGTAATGCACTTGCACACTACTTATAATTGAATATCTTACAGAAAGAAATTAGCTCTAGTGAGGTTTGTCGCAGAAAGCAGGAAAAAATTCTGCCACAGGGAGTAAAAAAAATTTCAAACTTTAAAATTACATAAATTTTGTCAGTTAGCAGTGAAATTGTGCTAACTTTGTATTTAATTTTAATAAATACACATACCTTTCTTTCTTTTGGAAAACATCCTTCTAATTTTCATTCTTCTCTTTCCTTCTGCACTTAAATCTAAAATATCTCCAGTTCTTTTTCTGTATCTAAACAATAACAACAAATATATAATATTCATAATTAAAATGAGCTATGCATAATACTACAAATCAAACATGCAAGAATTTTCAGTATGGTTTGATATGAAAACATTAGAAAAAAATTACACCAAATGAACAATTTAGGGGACCTGGATTGCTCAGGTTACTACTATTAGTAGTGAGCCTTGAATATCAACTACAATAACCCATACAGATTACTCGAACTGTAAACTTGTAGTAACAGACAAACAAGTGGCACCTACAGAGCAACCTGTAGATATCGATTGGTATCTTCATAGGTGTCAACATTACTAATCTTTAAATCAGATTTATACATTGATATTTTAAAAAGGAATCTGTCACATATATTTTCGACGTATAAATACAATTAAAAGGGAAACATTTATAAAAACTTTCCAATGTGAAGTCTCCGTTGAAAATAACGAAGACTTGGCACGTCTATGTATCTTGGATTTGGATGCTATTTCTTGAGAATTTAAAAAGTTGTTGCTAATTACGAAAAACATTCACTAAATTACACAACAAGTTTTTATTCTTACATTAGCTTGGAACTTAATTTTCTAAAAATGAAAATTAATTATAATTTGTTATAGTTAATTATAATTAATTTGTAATTAATTATAGTTTGTGGGGCCTGACAAATTATAATCCTATGCAATGACACAATCTATGTTTGGAATGTTTATCGCTTCTTGCCGTGTGAGATTAAATTTACCCTACTACAAGAAAAATATTTTGAAATAGCATTTGTCAAATAGTGTATTTTTAAATTGTTTTAAAATTTTTTGAATATTTTTCTCAGATGAATTAAACACTTGAATAAAAAAATTGAAACAATACGCTATAAGTTGCAAAAGTAATTGCTAAGAATTGGGCGAGTTTTCAAATTCAGATTACAGTACCTATACACCAGAGTTTAATTCAGATATTTTTTTAAATGATACCCCATTTGTAAATTTATAAAATAATTTGCGAAATATCAAGTAGAAAATTAATAATGCAGGGGTCAAAGCATTCAAATATGAAAATATAAGAATTTTCTTATACAAATATGCCGTTGCTATTCGGACCATCGGTGCGATTAGTGTGTGTGTGTGTGGGGGGGGGGGCTATTCAGACCGCTTCCTTGTTACGCTGGTCATAATAATGATTTTGCTTGTTTCAATTACAAATTCAAACTTTAACATTTTGAAAGTGTATAATGCGATTGATCTACAATTCATATATATTTGAACATTGCTGTTAGAAAACATTACAAAATAAGTACAAATGTCATTTTCAGAAAAATCATACATATATTTGTATAGAAAATTGGGTTTGGTTTGTATCGAATTATATTGGAATGGTTTAATTTTTTTTTTAAAGAAGGAAAAGAAATAAAAAACCAATTGCATCTATGTAGTTGAATATACAGATTTATTCATATGTTATACATTTATTCATATTTATGTATATTCATAACACATATTGCGAAGATTTTTTCAAAGATTAAAAATACTCATTTACTAAGATCTGTTTTCATGTTGCATTTTTTATTTTTATTATTCAATTTTCGAAATCTTCATTATTTTCATTTTTGCTTTATAAAAATTATTTTGAGTTATTGCCCTTTTATGAAGAATTTTAACATCATTTAGAGTACAAAATTACTGTGAAAATAATTAATCTCTACCACACTCCCACACTTAAAAAAAAGTAAAAAGATAATTTTTCCTGCATGGGGACGAGACACATTGTATTATGTCTAAATTTCACTCTTTTATCAGTGCTAACTTATTCTCCTTGGAAAAGATGGTCCGAATAGCCTGTACAAAATTGCAGAAACGGTCCGATTAGCCACTTCGTATACAAATATAGGAACATAATTTCAAGAAAAGGTTGAGAGATTCAGTAAAAACAAACTATCTCTAACATTACTTTGTAATCTCGGAATGATTAAATGACTTGTAAATAAAACGCCCTAATTTAATCTCATCTAATTTAACAGATAAAACAAATGAAAAGATCAATTATTGTTTACTTCTCACATTATTTAGAAAAGAACATATTTTCAAATTTATGATCTTTTATTAGTCTACCTTTCACTTTCATACCAATTTATATTATTTAACATCAGTCCACATAATATTTTTTAAATAATGATTTTTTTTTTTTTTTTTTTTTTTTTAACATGTTTAAAAAATTAAAAAGAAGAAGAAAAAAAAAAATCAGAACCCTTCAATTTAACTACCAATTGTACTCCCCCCCCCCCCACCTCTTAAAAAAAAAAAAAAAAAAAAAAAAAAAGTTAAAGAGTAAGGGGAAAATATTAAAATAGTAATGGAATTATCAATTCTTTTGATTGTATAATTTTTTTTTCTTTTTTCAAATGATATTTGCTAAGCATTAAGTAACAATATGTTTATATTAGGATATATTAGTTTTATTTTAAATTACCTTTTTATTTTATTCATTTGAAGACATCCAGGTGAAAATTCCTGTATTTTTTGTCAGATTTTATGTTAAATTATCCTTTAAAATGTTTTATTATGCCTTCCATACCACAGTTAAGTTTTTCTTTTTTCTTTTTAATCGATAAATTGTTATAGCTATGAAGTACAGCAATGAATGCCGTACAAACAATAAATATCGTACAGCGAAAAGATGAATTTCTTGAACTTTTATTATGAAATAAATAATTTTGACTTATTTTAAACATACACATTTGAACACATTTCGATGCTACTTAAATATAATCCGTTCAGACAAGCATTCAGAATAACGCTAAAGGACGATTTGGTAAACATACCAAAAATTTTAATTATAATTGTTTTCCTACAGCTATGTCCAAAATTAAATGTACTGGAGAATGACAAAAACGAAAACGTATTAAAATGTAAAAAATGTTTTATTTATGAACTTACCTCGATAATGAAAATAGTAATCCTAATCAGAACAGCTACGTTTTCCCCACATGGCAGCATCCATCTTGCTTGAATCTTGCAATCTTGTTCTTGATCCGTGTTGTAAACAAACAAGCGCTACGTTGCCATACCTGCTTTCTCATACCAAAAAAAATTAACCAATATTAATAAAAAATCATATTTTTAATTTTAAAATGGAGCCTCTTACGACGTCGCAATTTCAATTTTTTTTAAAGATTTAATGTAATATTCTTTGGTATATTGCGCTTAAGCTCTATGATAAGGTGACCATATTTTCAAACACTGATTTAACAAATTACCGTTTGTCCCCAAATCAAAATAAATTTCAAGGACATTGAAAACTCTATTTCGGGACTTTTTCGGGGATATAAAAGACTAATAGCTATATGCTAGGCATAATTAATAAAAAGAACTCTGATTTATACATAACAAAATGCTTTGAAACACTTTTTTCTATGACAAATTGCTGAGCCTGCGATATGTTTATGCAAGTTAGGGAGGCATACTATTGTCCTTGTCGTATCATGTTCTTAGACTGACTAAGAACGAGATTCAACAAGGATTTATTTAACGAAGCAGTATTAAATGTGTATTTTTAAGACGGGAATTATTGCTAGTGCTCGGATACTTTTGCTGCGGAGTGTACGATCCGACTTGTGATCTACGATAGCTGCGATTGTTACAATAGTATGCCTCCCTTAAACTATCCCAGCTTTATTAAAATAATCCAGTCTATAGAACCCATTTACACTTTATTATGATGATAGGAGAGAACACAAAATAACAGCATTTCATTTTAATCTTCAGAATCCCCACTCCCAGAAATGCAGAAATTATTCCCGATTACATAACTACAAGAAAATCATTTCTTTTTCTCTCCTATCAATGTATCAATGCAATTTGTGGTAATCATATAACTGCCATTTTTTTGAAAATTTCATAAAATAAATTTTATTTTTCACTTAACATAAATCGGGCAAGATAGAATTTATATACTAATTAGTAGTGCATGATTCTTTCTCTGCTCATGAAGTATGAGGGTCTATTTCAAAGTTTCGTTGATTTCCAAGATTATCCAATTATTTGTGCTTCAACGTATAGAATTAACAGTGTGGAAAGCGGGAAATAAAATTGTACTAAAAAAATTACTGTAATCGAAGTTAGTGTCACGAAATTAAAACCGAGACTCCCTATTGGTTAATTATGTTCTTAGATGACGTGTTGAGCAGACGAAACTAGGAAAATCCAATCAGCTCTTCGGTTTGAGCAAAAAAATCGATCGAAGCGCCATCTAGGAAGCTTAATTATTTTAGCAGTATTTTAAGCATTCGATTATAAGCTCTTGCCCCACTGTATATAAGACTACTATATAATATAGTAGTCTTAACTGTATAGTCTAGACACTGTACAGTCGGCTGCAAAATTATTCGAGCACTAGCCAATAATTCCTATATTTAAAAAGTACACTTAAGACTGTTTTGCTAAGTAAATCCTTGTCGAATCATGTTCTTAGACTGATTAAGAACATGACTCGACAAGGATTTATTTAACAAAGCTGTATTAAGTGTACTTTTTTTTGGCAAGGATTATTGCTAGTGCTCGAATAATTTTGCAGCCGACTGTACGTGTACTTGTGCATTAGACTGCAATTTTGATTGGATTGGAATGGATGGGTTTTCCGTCTCACTAGTGCTTAATGGGCATTAGGCAACGGTCTGGGATTCAACCCTAGAGGTGATCTGGAAACATGCCGTCACAATTTTGATCCTCCACGGAATGGACTACGATTTTGAAAGAAATACTTGCAAATATTTAAATTTGGGGACATTTAGTCTCCCCCAGTAATCAAAGAATTTTTGGTTGGTTGGGTTTTACGTCGCACTAGTGCTGCGCAGATGGGCAATTGGCGACGGTCTGGGACACACACCTAGAGGTGGTCTGGAGACATGTCATCACAATTTACAAAGAATTTTTGGAGACAAAAAATAAAAAAAGTCAAAATTCGAGGGCAGTCCTCGATTTTCGAGGACGTATGGTCACCTTACACTATGGGGTAAATATTTTTCAGTCATTCATTGATAAGGTAACCAAATGTCTTCATTTTCCGAGGACTATCGCTATC
Source organism: Salticus scenicus (assembly GCA_963930645.1). Taxonomy (NCBI): domain Eukaryota; kingdom Metazoa; phylum Arthropoda; class Arachnida; order Araneae; family Salticidae; genus Salticus; species Salticus scenicus. Next base: position 80,812,961 of record OZ005652.1, on the reverse strand, counting down.
CCCAATTTCGAAGGAAAATAATTTCAATATGTAATACTTTTACAATTTGTACTAGAATATACAGAAAGCAGTTTTGTGATGACCATAACAAACTAATTTTACAATGTTTCAAAAAACTTCTTAAGTTTTTTTTTTTTTTACTTTCTTCAAAAGAAGATTAGTAAAAATTTTCAACTCTTCGTTTTTGATGGATTCACATGTTTTGATAAGTCTCAAGCACGATTTAACTATTTATACTTTCTTCTGTATATCTAAGAAAAAAATGATGAATTCGTGAAAGTTTTTGAACTCTAGTTTTAAATGGATTTACATGTTTTGTGAGGTCCTTAATACCTGGGCCGCGGTAGCCCAGTCGGTAGAGTGCCGGCCTCGTAATTGGGAGATTGCGGGTTCTGTACTCGAGCCGGCCAGAGACCGTCGTGTACATCACCGGTTGCTGGTGCACGTAAAATCTGTCATGGCCGCAATGTCCTCCATGCTCCCATCAAAAATTATACCTCTGGGGTTACCGAAGCTGGAGAGCCATCCCTTCCATGGAGGATCAAAATTGTGATGGCATGTCTCCGAACCACCTCTAGGGGTGTGTCCCAGACCGTCGCCAATTACCCATCTGCGCAGCACTAGTGCGACGAAAAACCCAACCATCCATCCTTAATATGGTTTGACCATTTTTAGAAAACATGTGACTGTGTGCTAGGGTGTAGTACAGAACAAAATTTCGTATAAATATGTATGTAATGAGAATTACTTTTTATGAAGTGATTGTGAGATTAATAGGAATTACTGATAACTGTAGTTGTAAACTATGAGGAAAAAGTATGTGCATTTTAGAACATCCCCTGAGAGGAAATAGCCCCCATTTGGTATAAATATTCAGTATGGATATATTTAAAAAAAACTCGTCAATACCTTTGAAACGAATGGTTGAACCATAGATCTATGTTAATTTAAAACAATGTTATAGATTTTTTTCGAGTAATACATTTGAGTTCAATATTTGTCGCGTCATGATCTTAGCCTTACGCTCTTTTTATGCTGTAAGCTGATGATAAAAATTAGCAACCAAACTATACATATATATATGAGAAATCTAAGTTTGTGCTTCAATAATTTTTCTGTCAACTGTAAATTTTGAGTTACTAGCGTCATTTCCCCCTCCATTTGATGATAGGGAATACCGTCTGGAGGGGGGGGGATAAAAGAAATATGTTCTTTGGAGGAATACTTCAGAACCTCTAAAAAGATGTTAAGCATGACATTTTGTATGCACTGAAACGGGAGATATATATTTTTAAATATTTGAACCATTTTCTTTTTCTGGGACTTGGAAAAAATTAATCAATTTTGCAAACCTAATGCATAGACCTCAAAACCAATTTTCTTTGAATGCTGAAATTTTTTAAATCAGTTTTTATATTAAAATGTCAATGAAAAAATAGAATATTTTAAAATTTCGATCAAAACTTCGCAGATATAAATTTTGTAATACTGAACGTGATTCCCCCCCCCCCCCCCAAGGGGGATCCCTGAGGGAGCATGAAAAATAATGTTTTTTAGAGGAATACGTCATTGCGTTTAAAACATGCTTTGAAACGGGAAATACAGATTTTTAAACATTTTAATTTTTTTTATCGAGATTTGGTAAAAAATGAGCAAAATTTGCAAATATCATTTTTTCTACAGATACTAATTGGGATCAATAGCCTACCGATCGAATTTCTACTGATGTCTGTAAAGATCTATTGATATCGATTGAGGATATAATTAATAGGTGGCAGATGTCAATAGCTTCTATTGATAGCGGTAGGGACATCCATAGAAATAAACTCATACCAATAGAATTCTATTGATATCGATAAGTTTTTGTATTGATCTCTACGGATCATTTTTAGTATGGTTGGGCAATATATCTACGCTACAGGGGTTGTTCCAATCATACAAAACAAATTAATAAATCTTCCTGCTTAACTTTGGTACATTGCATTTGATACTGACAAGCATTAACAAGCACAAAATTGTTCATTGTGGTACCTACCTTGCCATGATTGGAAGAAGCTTGTGTAGCAAATTAGCACATCTTACTGGCACATAGCACCACATCATCTTGTTTCTACATAAGCTGCTTACATAGCATATTATGCTAGCAAGCATTTACAAGCACACGATTGCTCACTGTGGTACCTTTCCCCCCATGATTGGAAGAAGCTTGTGCAGCAAATTAGCACTTCTTACTGGCATATAGCATGCCATACTATTTCTACTTAAGCTGCCTACGTAGCACATTATGCTGGCAAGCATAGAAAAGTATATAATAGCTCGTTAAGGTACATACCTTGCCATGATTGGAAGAAGCTTGTGCAGCAAGTTAGTATTTCTTACTGGAATACAGCATGCCATGCTATTTCTGCCTAAGCTGCCTACACAGCATATTATGCTAGCAAGCATATAATAGCTTATTAAGTTACATACCTTGCCATGATTGGAAGAAGCTTGTGCAGCAAGTTAGCACTTCTTACTGGGATATAGCATGCCATGCTATTTCTACCTAAGCTACCTACATAGCATGTTATGCTGGCAAGCATGAAAAAGCATATAATTGCTTATTAAGGTACATACCTTGCCATGATTGAAAGAAGCTTGTGCAGCAAGTTAGCACTTCTTACTGGGATATAGCATGTCATGCTATTTCTACCTAAGCTACCTACATAGCATGTTATGCTGGCAAGCATGAAAAAGCATATAATAGCTTATTAAGGTACATACCTTGCCATGATTGGAAGAAGCTTGTGCAGCAAGTTAGCTTTTCTTACTGGGAAATAGCATGTCATGGTATTTTTTCCTAAGCTACCTACATAGCATGTTATGCTGGCAAGCATGAAAAAGCATATAATAGCTTATTAAGGTACATACCTTGCCATGATTAGAAGAAGCTTGTGCAGCAAGTTAGCACTTCTTACTGGGATATAGCATGTCATGCTATTTCTACCTAAGCTATCTACATAGCATGTTATGCTGGCAAGCATGAAAAAGCATACAATAGCTTGTTAAGGTACATACCTCTCCATGCTTTGGAAGAAGCTTAAACAACAAATAAGCATACAATGATTGTACATAGCATGTCATGCTTTTGCCGTGTTAGCTAGCTAATATAGCATTCGATGCTGGCTAGCATTATAAAGCATATAATAGCAAGAAAATCTAGCAGACATAGCAATACATAGCAATAACTAGCATATTTTTGTTGCTGGTACTAGCATGAATTTTAACTTGGGTAGTGACGTTCATATTTATTCGGAATCTTTTTTAAGAAAATATTTTTTGAACGATTAATCCTTAACTTCCAAAAAATCAGCATAGAGTGACTCCCCAAACCCTTAATTCGATATTTTCTACTAAGTTTTATTTTCCAATCTATTATTTTTTATATTTTATTTTGCAGATCATTTTTTGCTTCTGGTAGCTTATAATAATATTCGAGAATATAAATTTTATTTTAAATCATGATACAGAAAAAAAAAAGATTTTTTAAGGAACAGATTAATGTATATGTATATAGTATATATATATATATATATATATATATATATATATATATATATATATATATATATATATATATATATATATATATATATATATATATATATATATATATATATATATACAGTCGGTAACAAAAGTGTCCGAACACCAGCGAAAATTCCTATGTAAAAAAAGCCCACTTCATACGGTTTTGTTAAATAAATCCTTGTCGAATCATGTTCTTACACTGACTGAGAACATGATTCGGCAAGAATTTATTAAACAAAACCGTAGGAAGTGTACTTTTTTTACATAGGAATTTTTGCTAGTGTTCGGATACTTCTGTTACCGACTGTATATATATATATATATACATATATACATATATATATATATATATATATATATATATATATATATATATATATATATATATATATATATATATATATATATAAATATATATACATATATATATATATATATATATATATATATATATATATATATATATATATATACATATTTAACCACCGCAAAATACAAACCTGCATATTTTTCAGGAAGATTTGGGAGAAAACATAAAACTGTTTTAGATACTGAAAACTTCTATGAAAACAAAATGTATAAAAATATATAGCATATTACTCGTAATTTTTATAAAGCAGTATATATATATAAGTATATTGTATGGAAATATATAGTGATATACATTTTAATTATCTTATGTGAAATATAATTGTATTTAATAAATAATAATAAAATGTAGAAATATAATATTTAAATACCCACAAAACGTATTTTTATGGTTGTATCTTCGATTTTTTTCCCGCATCCATCCATCCTTTTTTTTTTTCAAAAAAAAAAAAAAAAAAAAAAAAAAAAAATTCTTTTACTTCACAGCAAGGATTTATACGTAAACAAATATGAGATAAGTATGAATGTATAATAATATCGGAATATTAAATATGTACAATATGAAACAAAGTAGCACTAATATTTTACTAAAATATTAAATATAATCCATTTCTTAGCAAAGTGCACTTTATGGCTGAATAATACTTAAGTTCATATTTCTTATACATCACTGAAAATCCTGAAATAGAGAGAACTTTTTATTTTTCTTTATGCTCTAGAAATATCAGGCAAATTTAACGGTACAAGTAGTTTTGATTAAGAGTATCCTAATTCAGTAAAATAATATATATATATATATATATATATATATATATATATACCTTTTTTTATATCAGTGTAACTAACCTTATATTCGAAGACAAATATAAGATTACAAATGTTATCTATTACATAAAATGAACTATGTTTTTCCAATTAACGTATACATATATATTATATCTTATGAGATATATAGTTCAGAAACCTAAATCTTTAAAGGTCTGTCTAACATTGCAATATTAAGTAATCTAAAATTTCCCATTCAAATTTACTTTGATCATATTTGCTTGATGATTTTTACATAATATAGAGTATTTTGTTTTACTTATTTGATCTAATACTTGACTTTAAAGCAATATTTTTCAAGAAATCTTCAAATGGTGATTTGAGATTTCAATACGGCTTGCAGACCAGACGAAACGAATCCTCTAGTATACAATGTAAAATTTACTATTTTTATGTAAATGACACTTCATGAAGGAAATCGGAATAATGTCACAATAATCTAAATATGTTCTGACATCTTGCATTTCGAAATGACATTATGCATTATATTAGAAACAAAATAAATTACATACAAGTATAGGGTAAGTCAATATCTTTTATAAAAGTAAAATTTATGTTAATCACCTAAACACACACACATCCATATATATATTTGATAATTTCTGTAAAACTGTGGACAACACCTAAAAAAAATATAATGAAACTTAAAATAGAAATCTTTTTTTACTAAAATGACGTCTATAAGACTTTAATACTAAAATAAAAATAAAATTTCTTTAGTTCCGTATAAAATATTTGAAATAGAAATTTTCTATATATTGACAAGAAATTCTAATCCAAATCATTGCTTTTTTTGATCGCGAACTTTTAAATATCTTAACCAGATGCAATGTGTTTTAATATCATTTTCGTAAGGGACTATTACATTTAAAGTTATTGATTTAAGTTTTAATGTAAGATATGATATTCATTTATTATTTACTAGATTACTGCTTCTAGAAAGATGTGACAGGATTTGACATTGAAATTCTACTTGTAGAAAGTATGTGACAAAATATTTGTAATGAACACATTAATATTCAACAAGTGCATGTTTACCCTATTCTTTGTAAAAGTAATTTTGTCGATATTTGTCCATTCTTTACTTCAGTTTACATAGAATAGTTAGGAGAATACGAATATAAATTGTATTAGGAGCAAACATTCAAACTGTGTTTTCTCCAAAAATAATAAAATTCAGTTATTGATTTTTCTTTAAACTTAACTTAAAAGAGTATGTTTCTATATCTTCCTAGATGTGACTACATATCTTCCTAGTAACTAGTAATGCATCTAAACTAAGGATAATTAGAGTTTAAGTTTTCTTATTTTTTAATTTATTAGTTTTTGGGTTTTCTGAAAAATTATATCTGAAGGAGAAAATGTAGTTTGAATTTTTGCTCTGCATATGTAAAACTAGCAATAAAATGTATTTTGGGTTGATTTGGTGAGATTTAGTCAAAGAAATAATAACAAATAGTGTAGGATTTTTTTAAACACAGTTCGGAAATATCTTTGTCAGAAATTTGAATTACAGAAAAAAAAAAAAAAATCTTATAACTGTAAAATCTTAGATTAGGAGTACAGCTTTACTTGCACCGCATTTTTTCCAACATTTAAAGCGTCATTCTAGGAAAAAAAACTGGTTATACATTTAAGATTTAAATTGTATAAACCATTGATCCCCTCGTCTTTCTCCAATCTTTCAGGCAGCGTTTGAATCCCTGTCGAATAAATTCCTCATCTTTTGAGACGATTCACGTATCGATCCGATTGTTGACTTCTTCATAAGAATTCAATGTCTAGTCAGACAGGTCATGTGCCATTGATGGAAGTAATAGTCAGAGAGAGCAATATGTAGAAAATACAACGAGTGGAGTAGGACTTCCTATTTCAATGTTTAATAGTACGTTTTGACCGACTTTGCGACATGGAGTTCTGGATATTTCTTGCTACAAAATCATATACCTTGCCTCTTGTTGTACTGCTGCCATTTGCCTGTCAAATCTCGCTAAAATATATTAACTGATTTCGATTCAGATCGCCTGTGATTGTCTCAGTTGGTTTAAGCGCTTATAAAACAGTACTCTAGCTAGTGCTACCAAATGCAGAGTATGGCCATGTAGATGTAAATATTAAGTTTGTCCATCAACGTGTAAGAATGTCCAGAAAGTTCCCATATTTTTTCTGCACTTGGTGCTATCGCTATGAACCCATTTTTGTTTCCCAAGCACTATGCGATACACAAATCTAATACGTCTACAAGCAGCTGTTCTAAAGCACAGAAATGCTGTTCAACTTCCCTGAAACGATTTTTTAATCATTCCCCTGGCTTTGAGATGTTTCCGATTTGATGAAAATGTGATGGTATGTCTTCAGATCATCCTTGGGGGTGCGTCTTAGAAAGTCGCCATTTACCCATTGCGCAGTACTAATGTGACTTTAAACCCAAACAACCAACCCTCCTATTGTTCCTGTTAACTCAGCTTGCGTTCTAGAAGAGTCTTCATTGAGAAATGCCTCCAATTTCTCCATCTTCAAAAACATTTCTTCTTCAACCGCCATGCGGGTCATCCATGACAAAATCACGGATCTTAAAACATTGAAACATCTCACGACAGGTTCCCTTACTTCTGAGAGAATTCGATGAGCCTCAGCTACAGATTTCTTTATATTAAAACAGAGGATTAAAACCTTCCACAAATGACAAGCTCTGGTTCATAAACTGGCATTTTCAACCGAGAATAAATTTACGATGCAGCCACATATCGACTAATGTTTCGATGGTGGGGATAGGCGACGGAATGTCCAAACTTATTGTATGACGTCTGCGTCTATTTATTTCCACATTCACTAAACGTTCAGAAGAAAAAAATTTACACCTAATATTTGAAACACACTGAACATTGAATGAAATACATTGCCAAAGATAGAAATAAAAATATTATATAAAATGATATATATTATTAAATATTTCACATATTTCTGCAAAATTTACATTTAGAATACTTAATCATTTCTTATTATATAACATATCCAATTCATTTTTCTATACTATTAGAAGATACTTAAATTAAAAAAAAAAAGCTTTAATATGAGATTTCGATATATCAGTAAACAAAATGTGGATTTTTACTATTTTTATGAAAAACACATTTTATGTTTAAAATCGGAATAGTGTGACAAAAGTAAAAATATTTTTCGACATTATTTATTTTTTTGAGTCCCCGTACTGAATATCATTTAAAAAAATAGTGAAAAATAGACAGAAGAAACTTTTAAACAGTATACATACACACACACATACACACACACACACACACACATATATATATATATATATATATATATATGTATATATATATTTAGCAGAAAATTATATTTATATAGTTATTCAGATGTCAATACTTCAGACATTTAAGCAATAAAATATAAATGGAACACATAATAAAAATATTTTATGTCATTATTTAATAAATCTATTACTATATCATTAAAATTAAAATCGAAATATTTTAAAAGTTTAAAAAAAAGGTAAAAAGTAGCTTGATAAATTAAGATTGAAAAAAAAAAAAAAGAAAAAAGAAAAGAAAAAAACTTAAAGCACCTACAATTTAAAAATGGTCTTCATATAAAAGCAAATGTAAAAAATTATATTTTGAGACGCTAAACCAGTAAAAAATAAGATCACAAAGCTTTTTCTTATTAAAAAAAAAAAAAAAAAAAAAAAAAAAAAAAAAGCATCTTCATGTGACATGTACCTAAATTTCTGACATGGTATGCCTGGGGTGGCATGCTATTCCTGATCATAGCATATCACCAGAACAGGCTATTGCTTTGTAAAAGAATAAAGCTCTGTGATCTCATATTTTACAATTTTTATATCTCAAAATTCAATGTTTTAGATTTTCCTTTTATATGAAACCATTTTTTTTTTAATCCTAAATTATAATTGTAAGAGATGTTTGATGAAAAAAAAATCATTTATTGAACTTTTAATTAAGTTTAAATCATTAAAAAAAAAGTTTAAAGTTTTTAAAGTTTTTAAAGTTTTTAAATATTTTTTTTCAACAAAATAAAAAATGAAAACAAAATATATTAATATAACTATGACAATTTGGTTTCAAAGTTTCAGCTTTTAGACAGCATGAAACAAAATATTCGGAATAAAATGTAACATGTCCCTTCCTTAAGTAAAATACACTTCATGACTGAAATTGGAATACTGTGACAAGAATCCAAACACGTTCCGACATTTTGTCTTCTGCGAGTCACGTACAGAATAAAATAAACAAAGGAAAAAGAGAGAATCTTAAGAAGATACCCAAGTTCATGATAAGTCAATATCCTTTATAAAAAATAAAAGATAAAATTTATTTCTGTCGTTATCTTAGATATGAAGGCATAGAACAATGGATATATATATAATATAGATAAACGTGATGATACATATATAGTTTGGAATAACTTGACGAATGTAACATTAAAAAATGACACACGGGAAAAATATATATATATGATTTGATCTTAATTTTTGTTTTGTTTTTTTATCATTTTCCGTATATATATATATATATATATATATATATATATATATATATATTCAATTGTAAATTTTATTACTAACAAATTAACGATAATGATAAAATAAGTTGTTTAATACTTTTTCTAACTGTATACTTTATTTATAACATAAATATATAGAAAGTGAAGGTGATATAACGTTTTTCCTGAAAACAAAAGTGCTATATTCAATAAATATGCTTGCCTAAGAAATATGCTCAACAATTGCGAAAATGTGAATATAATGAAACAAAAATTGTTCTAATTTCTTGATGTTTTATTTCTCTAATTATTGTATAATTGATAAATGTCTATCCGTTTAAGTTAATATTTATTTATTTATTTATTTATTTAAGCAAACCAGAGAAATTCTGATGCTTTTAAAAATTTTAGATTTCTATACGATTCAAACTGTCAATAAAAAGGATTCTCTGGTAAAAAATATTATCTAATTTTTTATAAAGAAAAGGAAAAAAAAACTTTAATATAATGTAATATTAAAATATAAATAAATAAAAAATCTGAAAAACACTACAAAAACACTCAGCGTATATATTTAATATAATAATTAACCTTCTGCATTCCATTATTATTATTATTATTATTATTATTATTTTAATAAATGCAATTTATTATTTTCCACTTAAAAGCTTATAATATATTACATATAAAATTTTGTTATTTACTTGTTGTATAGATACTAAAAACAATTTATAACTTCAATACAACTAATTCAAAACATCTTTATTAAAAATATCCAATTAGTTGAAAAATTATTTCTGAGATTTCGACTTATATTCGAAGAGTGTCCTTCAAAGTTTCAAATACTATAAAAAAATTTTCATCAAAAATATATAAGATAAAAAATATAATCGAAATATAAGTCCATAAATATAAAGTTCATTAAAAAAGTAGACCAGTTCATTTAAAAGGTAGTAATAAGTTCAATAAAAAGGTAGATTCCATATGTCTTGTTTTACTATGTCAAAATGTTCACAATTATAATTCAACACATCTTAGTACTGAGAAGTATTTTCGAGAGTTAACGCTGAGTACTATATATGCATAAGTTTTATCATTCTAAAAATTTAATATTTAAAAATTAATTAAGTCTTAAATGTTAAACTATTATTGCCTTATTCATTCCATCATCAATCAATCAGCGCACAGAGAAAGATATAAATAAATAAGTGTATGTTTAGTTATAAACCAAAAACAAAATATTTCAAATTTAGTAAATAATATATCTCTGAATTGATTGTTTTATTACAAATTTTGACAAAATTTCCTGATGGCTGAATTTCATTTGATTATAATAATGAGAAATTCCAACACATTATATACTATCTTACACACACACACACACACACACACACACACACACACACACACACACACACACACACACACACACACACATATACATTGAATAAATCTTTTAATCTTCTTTTAATAAATCCAAAGCCTTAGTATTATTTTAACAAAATGAAACATTTAAAGCGCATTATTATTTAGTTACAAATTTCGGTGTAAATTATTCAGCTAATGTTTGCTACATTTTGTTATTTCCGTTATATAATACAAGATGCCAGAAATATGTATTTTTACTTTCTGCAATATTCAATAGAAGAAAGTATTGGATTCGTAAAAATTTTCGACCTCAGGTTTTTCATGGATTTACACGTTTTGAGAGCTGTAGAACACGATTTGACCATTTTTAGAAAATGTCTGTCTGCGTGTGTGTGTGTGTGTGTGTGTGTGTGACATAATTTTGTGGCAACTGTATCTCAGGAACTACTGCACAGAATTTCATACAAACTGGTATGTAGTTGCCTCTTGACATAAATTAGTGCCTATCAACTTTTCGTAAAAATTGTCTAACAGGCTGTGTTGCCATCTCTCTTTTTCTAAATTTCTAAAATGGTGATATAGGATATAGGATTTCTAAAATGGTGATATGTGCGTAAAGAGAATTATTTTTTAGTAATCATTATGAAATTTACAAGGATTATTTATATTAGAGATAAACAACATTGAAAATTTTTTTGTATGTGTACGAACCTCGCCACCCCCCACCCCCCACTGAGGAGGATGTCTCCCCTCGAGGGGAGTAAATTTGCAAGATGGGTATCTTTCGAAAGGTCTCGTCAATACCTTTAAAACGAATGGTTGAACTATAAATCTGTGATAATTTAAAACAAAGTTATCGATTTTTTTACTTTTAACGAAAAAAAAAAAAAAAAAAAAAAAAAAAAAAAAAAAAAAAACCTTTTTTTTTTTTTTTTTTTTTTTTTTTTTTTTTTTTATAGCGAAATTTAAACAAACTTGGTATTTAGTTGGCACCTGGCATAAACTGGTGCTGATTACATTTGGGGATCAATCGCTCATCAGGTGGCGGAGTGATCGCATTTTTTCTAAATTTTTAACATGGCAGTATAGGACAAAATTTCGTATAAATGTACATAATGAGAGTTATTCTTAATCTGTGATTGTAAAATTAATATGAATTATTGATAATAGTAGTAGTTAATTAGGAAAAAAATATTGTGCATTTGGAGGCTTCGCTTTCCCTCCTGGGGGGAGTACCCCCGGGGGGGGGTAAATTTTCAAGATGGTATCTTTGGAAAGGTCTCGTCAGTACCTTTAAAGCGAATGGTTGAACTATAAATATGTGATAATTCAAAACAAAGTTATCGATTTTTTTTTTTTTTACTTTTAACGAAAAAAAAAAAAAAAAAAAAAAAACTTGGGGGAAAAATCGAAATATATATATATATATTTAATATTCTTACTGAATGAATTTGTATAGGAAAATATAGAAGAAAGTCTTTTAGTGGCCACAACATACTAGTTTCTTTATGAAATACCCTAATTTCGATAACTGTAAATGCTATCCAGGCGAGATGTTTACAAAAGACAGATGAGCATATGTAGCGGAAAATATTATTATTATTATTATTATTACAATTATTATTATTTGATGTGTGGTCAAAAAAACACCAAAGGAGGACATGTTCTTTGATTTATTTTTTGTTGTTGTTGTTGTTTATGTACAAGATAACAGCAACAAGTAATGTCTTAATAAATTAGAAATGTGTCTTTTTCACACTGTCTTTTTTTTTCACATTGTATTTAATGTTAGTTAAATAATTAGTTGTATAGTTAATTCTGCTTGTTGTTTTTGAAATAGCGCAATGACTGGTGCTACAAATAACAAGGAATATAATTATATTGACAAGGAATATATTTTAAATACGATTGCATTTAAATCATAGATGAAACAATAAATAAAATATTAATATAATTTTTTTAATATACATTCTTATTTTGTAAAGACTAAATTAATACAGATCTATCACACTAAATAGTTTTTGTTTTTTTTTATTTTCTCTTACTGTATAAATATCAACAAAGATAATACCAATCCTTATAGCATTCATACAAATAAAATAAAAAAAAACTGGAAATGTGTTTATTAAATACTTAATTTCCATACGATATATATTACAGATACATAACTATCCGAAACTAATCGGAAATGTCTATCACAGCTGTTGATATTAGATACATGCGTCATTTGACATAAATGGGTATTGAGAACAAGTCACGTTTCTATCCTTAGGTGTATCGTCCTTAATTGTAATTATAATGCTCTATGAGTACCAGCGTATTACATCAATTTAGTAAATGCAGTATGAATTGTATGTAAACAGTTATTAAAGGAAATTACATCATGGTAGTATATGCCACATAACTGACTTACATGTCTACATATAATTATCAGACATAACATACTAGTTTATTTAAAGTTAACACACGCAAAGGTAAAGTGAATGACGCAGGTATACAAAAAATGGTGTAATTTGATTTGATAATTTGAGTAGCTATATATGCTTTTAGATGTGTTGACACTGAATATCAAGCTATTTTTTCTCTATTACGTATAGATTTTTTTTCAATAGAGGGTATCTATCGACACAATATATTTATGTTTACTAATTCTAGTAATTTCCCTGATTAATTACAAAAAACCATGACAGAATACTGTAAAAGTTACCATATAGTAATACTGGTGGAAGCATCACTGAAAAAATTGTGTCGTCAGACACCCTGTATTTAAGAAAAATATTATAAGTGATAGAGGAAAAGAAATCACACCAAAAAACATAATGACCTTCCAAAATTATAAAATCAAAATTTTAGTTGTAGATCTGTATAATTTAAATATTAAATAAATTCCTATTTTAATATCCGGTAATTTAATGTGGTAATATACTACAACATTTATAGTTTAAATGCTTGATAAGTTCTTTAATTGTTAATTTGGTTGACATAAGTATCTTGACATTATTTGACATTCCATAATCTTTATCAGTTAATTAATGCTAATTATAAGCTATTTATATAAGCTAATCAATGCATGTAATTTGAAAGCTAAAATTTTCTCATGTTAATCTAAAACGAACTTTTAGACGAAAATTATTTGTAAATCAATGTTCTAATAGATAAAAGTGCATTGATTCATTTATTCGTCTTTTTACTATGCATGTGTAATTTTTCGGGCACTCTTATAAAAATAAATTTTTTGTCGATGTGTGATATTTACTAATTTTTATATTAAAAAAAATAATAATGATAATAATAATAATAAATGATTTGTTGGACCGATGAAAAATTACATTCCTTTCCAGGAAGCCGTATTATGTACATCATCTTTATACGAATCTAACAAGAGTTTTATTAATGTTTGAATGTTAACTAACTTTTATATACCTTAAAAAAAAAAAAAAAAAAAAAAAAAAAAAAAACTAGATCACATTTTCTAAAACCACATCACTAAAATGTTTTATTTTTTAATTCTTCTATATATTGCATGCTTGGTGATTTGAAGAAATATTTAATCTTATCAATACCCCCACCCCACCCCTTCTTTTGTTGTTGTTTTATTTAGACAGTAAAAAAATGCTTTGATGTTTTTCCGTATTTAATTCCCATTGAGCGCCTTGTAATATGACAAAAATGTAATGTTATTTTCACTACTTTGTCCTTATAACGTACTAAAACAACAGTTATTTCAACTAAAAATGAAAATATTTTACTGAGAAATGTTACTGAGTTACATTTACCGAAATTGTATGGTATTATAATTATATTATGTGTATTAAAAAAAATTACGTTTGTTAAAAATTACATTTACTGAGTTATTGTTATTTAAAAAAAAATGAATTTAAAAAAAAAAGGAACACTTATGACTGATGTATGAGGCTTTTATATTTAAACTAAGAATTTTTTACTAGCCACTTTAGAAATATCAGTGTGTTAGTGAAAAAAAAAAAAAAAAACTACTCAGTGAACGAAAAAAATCTATATCAGCTGTCCGGAGGGAACTATAAATCCAATAAAACATTTAAAAATTTTCCATAAATTTTTAAAAGTGTAAGTCGAATTGTAATATATTGATTTTTACAAAAGAAAGTTAAGTTTCTTGAAATGACTTTTAAGTAGATAAATTTCTATGGTATTCTAATTGTACTACACTGGTACTTATAATTATAAGGACACCCGTTTTTCTATATTAACTAAACACTGAACACTATTATTTAAACAAATGTATTTTTTGTCAATTTGAATTTCATTAATAGACTATATTTTAAAAGTTTTATCGTTTTTCTATCTTAAAAACTTTAAATACGGTCAAAAATATGACTTTTCAGGTGTACACAATTATAAGAACAGCTCGAATCATAGTAATTTTTTTCAGTTATTCTTTAAATTAGTATTGTATGGGGTCTCATTTTAGGGTGAAACAGTCAGACTTTCTCCCTGATATATTTATATATACATTTTTTAAATATTCAGTTTCAATACAATTTCATACAGCAGAAATGATATTCTGAATACATTTAATAATTGCTTTTCACTTGCATGCACTTTTCTAATATGATACGTTAAGGTTTCTTTCAACTTTTAGGCCACGGGAAAGGAAATAATACAGAAGTTTCTTTCTTAAAACTATTTTCTATTGCTCTAGAAGTAGAGCAAAAATGTAAGTCTTGTTGGAAAAAATATTATTACCCCCCATAATCTAACAAAAAACTGAGAATTCCATGTTTAAAATATGCGGAAATTCTCTAGATGTTCGAAATAATTGAAAAAAATTACTAAATTCATTCTTCCTTCAGTAGAAACAGCTCTCCAGAGCCCCAAAGATCCACCTTTAAAATGCCCGATTCATATCTGCCTTTTAAAAAATCTGCTCTGTCTATCGCTATCTTCAGATCAATCAGTAACTGTTAAAACCATTTGGTTAATCAAGAATAAAATGTTTTTCATCCAAAAATGCAATATTTTACCATTTAATATTGTCTTTATTCAACTTTAACACAGATGTTCTTTCCCCCATTAAATGCGTATTGATTATTACAGGTTTTTTTATTCATTTTAACATATTATAAATTACTTCAAACATGCATAAATGTGGATTCCAACCTTTCGTTAAAAATTACGAGCAGATTCGGCAGCAGTTATTATGAGTAGAACAGTAAGAGGCATTATGATTCTTCGATCTCTGAAAAACAACTCTGATTTTGCATCAGATCTCTCTCCTATCGAACCAAAAGTTCAACGTTTGATCACATTTCCTTCAGCAATTTTAGATCTTCGAATTTCATTAGAAAATCGGCGGATTTAAATTATCCTTCCACTTAAAAATCACATTTATCATCCTTCACTACATTAAATTTCTTTTTTTCGAGGAATTATCAGTAATGTCCGTCAAAAATTGAAAGAAAAATCCGTCAAAGAAAAATTGAAGGCTTATATATGAATTAATATAGCTTAATAGTTAACAAATTTGCATGTCAATTGTAATTTATCCGCTAGTAAGTCAAATAAAACGAAAAAATGTTGTTTGTCCCTATAATTATGAACATCTAATAACGGGGAGAAAAAAATATTTTGCATTATTTTTTATTAATTTTGTTTCATATTAAAAAAAACTATAGCAGTTTTGGTTTTTAGAATACTAGATATACTAAGTGTACTTAGTATAATCTTGTTCACAATTATTTTTACATTAGTTATTTCAAAACATAAAGTGTCCTTATAAATATGAGAAGGAGTGTATGTGTATATAAAAAAATGTAACGTTTGTTTAAAATTACATTTACTGAGTTAACGTTATTTTAAATGTCCAACACGTGAATTTAGAATATATATATATATATATATATATATAATAAAATGGAGTTAAAGTGTCTAAATTATTAATCTTGAAATTATATAGCGTTATTTTGATATTACACGTGTTTATATTTTTTGTAAACTTTATTTTTTAGAAACATTTTTATAACGTACATTTTAGTTTACACATTCTCTGTAATTGTATAAAATATTATACATTTATCTTGTTACATTATCATATGTACACAAAATGAAAGTTATTGAAAAAAAAAAATGACCACTTTTTGTTCATTTATTCAAACGTTTTATGAGGTACTGAGCACGATTTTATTTATTTTATTATTATTTTTTTTAGACTGCATGTCTATTTCTAAATATGTAACAAACATTTTTGCGGGCGCTGTATCTCAAAAACAAATGAAGTCAATTTATCCAAACTTTATATTTAATTGGATTTTTATTTTTATTAATGCTTAATATATTCTTTGGTAAAACTCATAAAATGTGGTAGTGTCATTCATTTTCTTTTTTTTTTTTCGTGTGATTTTTAAAATGGCAGTATAGGGCAAAATTTCGTTCGTTATTTCGTTCATATTTTTTTTTCCACAATCGATGTAAAATTAAATTGATAACAGCAATAATAATAAACAAGAATAAAAATATTTTACTTGAAGAAATATGCAGCATTGCCACAATAAATGTTTCTGTGTTTTCAATAACAGTCAGTTAATATTAACTGTTATGATTTACAAGTAATGATACTTTATTACTTCGTTTTTATTAAGGAACAAAAACATCCTTCCATTTCTATCTGAGTTAATCCCTTATTTCTTTGTAAACACTATTGTCTTTTTATAAACAGCTGTGGTTATAGACATTACAACAAAAGCTTGTTATGGTTTTTAGAAATATTTTCTGAAATAATATAAAACTCAAGTTACATAACAAAATGATATTTTATGCGATTAGATTTTTATTGTTATTTAATTATTTAAAAAAAAAAACAGTCCTTTTTATTTAGGGCGAGGCAGTGGCGGATCCAGAACTTGACTTTTGGGGGGGGGGGGGGGGCTAAGATTTTTCAAAGTGTTATTCTAGACCAATAAAAAATTTACAATTGCAATATTCAATTGTGAATGTCAGTGTTTTGGGGGGGTCTTCAACCCCCTAGCCCCCCCCCCTTAAATCCGCCACTGGGGCGAGGTAAGGAAATTGTAACAGCGTTTTGATTCAACTGAATTTCAATTCCTCTAAAAAAAACAGTAAAATGATAAGGGGATTTATTTTCAATATATTTTTTAAATAAACGGACACATATTACCATTGATTAAATAAAAATAAAAATGTTAGTTAATAATATCATAGTTTATCTTTTTTTTTTTTTTTTTTTTTTTTTTTTTTTTAAGAGGAACTGAATGTCAAATCATTCCATTACGAACATGTTTTTGAATTTACACGATATTAAAATGTAGACCTTAACTTAGATAAAATTGATAGAAGAAGCAGAAATAATTCAATCATAATTGATAAAATATTTTCATGGAGAATAAGTACACAGAACAAAAGTTTTTTTTTTTTTTTTTTTTTTTTTTTTTATGTTTTTAAACAAATTAATTCATATTGCATATGTATTGAATATAAGTATTTAGTAATAAGTACACAAGAGATAAAGTGATGAATAAAATTACTAAAAATGCAATGAATAGTTAGAAATATTAATTTAACAAGATTTTTTTTCCCTTTTATAATACATGGAATGGAAAATGCTGTGTTAGAAATAAATAAAAAATCTTAATAAATTTATGTAATTTGATCTTTTATAAATTATATCTCAACAATTAGATTTTCAAACATCTTACATCAAGCATCTTTTAAAAATCCATTTTCCATGAAATTATTACGTGCTTTTTCAAAAATGTCTATATATATTTTTTAAAGCTATTAAACTAATGCATATCATCTATAAATCTCATTTGCATACGATTACTAAATACAACCGTGGTAAATTAACAAAAAATTGTAGATTTGATTTCTATATGAATAAACATTTTTTTCGCTTTTTTTATAAAATCTGAAAGAACATAAACTTCATAGAGAAATTCGAAGAATTTAAAATTTAAGCGAAATATAAACTTCTAGGCGGTAATTGTAAATCCATTTGAAAATGAAAAAAAATATGCGCAATATTTTTTATGCATTGGTTAAAATGCTAAAATCCCTTTTTTGAAAACAGCATAAGGTTTTTACCGTTTCAGTAAGGCAATAAAATCCTGAAGTAGAAACTTTATGAGACTGCTATAAATTTCTGCAGAAAATAACTGAAGCATGAAAATACAAATTTCCAGAATGTATTCTAGTAAATTCCTAGGTCCGAGTCTTTTTATTGTTTGCATGTTACAGATATATTTGGGACATCTCGAAAAGTGACCAAGCAATGACCAGCCTCATAAAATTTTATTCCACTTATCTTAAACAAAATATTTATTACTGGATATTGAATTCTTAGTAACATGTAAGGTTTAAAAATAGTATATATTGATTCATATTTGGAAATCATTGGTTTGTAAATCCGGTTTTATTAGTTTAGACAAAGAATTAATCACTGAAAGGACATGATTAGAATAAAAATATACAACTATACTGTACGTATAAGTTTTATATAAGAATATTTTGGTTAATAAATTCCTAAGAAAACTTATAACTTTACACGAGGAATATATATATATATATATATATATATATATATATATATATATATATATATATATATATATATATATGTGTGTGTGTGTGTGTGTGTGTGTGTTTGTGAATGTATGTAAAATACAAATAAACAGTGTTTTATTATTTTTAGTCACTAAACACATTTTAGTAAATGAAAATCAAATATCATAAAATGTCTTTAATTATTACGATTACACGTACAGAAATATCGTGTTACGTATTATAGGCATCATAAAGCTCACAATAAAATGGCGTGTAACTTATTTACTTACGTTTCCCGAATTATACTTTGGAAATGATGCCATAAATAATGCAATGTATTGGAATAAAGAAAGTAATTTTTTTAAAATTATTTCCGTTTTATTTTAACTGAATATTATAAAGAAAAAAATAACTTAATGAGAAAACTTACATCACAATCGTAACATTGTATTGAGAAAAATAAAATAATTTTTTTTTTATGCTTGGTTTGCATGGTTTTTGAAAATACTTTCATTGATTCTTAAAAAACAAAATGAATTTATTTTATTTTTTGAATAAACTCTTTTCGTTCTTATGCGGGCTTTTAGTACGCCAGTGGAAAAAAATAATTATAATCTAAATATGTATAGTTAAACTAAATCATGAAAAATTGATACAATAAATAAATAAATAGACCTGGGTCTATAAAATGTGAATTAAATGATTACGATATCATCTTTAGTTTCTTGGAGATGTTTGGACTTCAAAACAAATAAATTTCATGATGTAAAATATGAAGCAACTAATCTTAAATATCAAGTTAGCCATTAGTTAGTAATTGGAACTGACAAGAAAAAATACATTTGGAAAAACGTCTGTAAAACTCAAGTACTTTTAGGTGCGTAGAAAAACTACTACTAAACATATTGCAATTCCTTCTTTTCTTCATTATTATGAATTTTATTATTGTTGTTGTTGTTGTTGAACGAGAAAGAATCATGTGTAATAAGTATCATATATCAGCAAATAAAAAGATACACGAGGAAGGTTGTTTGATAAACAACGAAAATAATATTTTACTGTGTAGAATAATAATGACTTAAATGAAATTAAAAAAGAAAAAAAGTTTACATAGGGAGAACATAAGTATAAAATACATGCACTAGAAACATTAAATTGTGAAATTGTATGAAACAACAAAAGATAAATATCGATAATAAAAGCAATTTTTTAGTATTTAAAAAATTGAATATTAAGATTTCAAAATATTCCCGCAAGACTGCATTTTCTTTCAAATATTTATAAATAATTCCTTGTATTTTTTGTAAGAAATATGCATTAAAACAGCACAAGAAAACTATATATAAGAGGATTTTGATACTTAAAATTCCAAGAAAAAATGCATGATTTTCAATTTCAGGTGGGGACGATGAACAATATTTGCTTCTTGTAGACATATTTTAGTACTAATACATAGTTAATATTTATAATATGTAAGTATTAAAAAATACATAGTACTAAAAGCTTTATTAAAGACATAACTTTTTTTTTTATATATATATATATTATTTTTTATCAGATTTCGTTTATTCATATATTTTCTGAAAACCGGATCAAAATAATCGTTCTACAAGAATATTTAAAATTTAACGCTAATTTATTATTATTATTATTATTATAATTATTATTATTTTACAAAAATACGTTTATGTATACATACATATACAAATAAAAGTAGTCTCAAAAATAAGTGTGTAGGTACATGAAAAATAAATAATTTAACATTAATGCATTATAGAGTTATTTCTGTCATTATTGGTATTTCATTATTCTCGCATTAAAGTGTATTTTTTAAATCGTTATTAAGCCAATGTTGGCCAACTTTTTCATTCGAGTTTCGTAATTATTCGAAAGAAAAAAGATAGAAAATTATTGTTAAAGTTAAAGTTTATTAAATTTTAAGTTTCGTTAAAGTTTAGTAAAAGTAACTTTTATTTTAATGATAGGTAGTCTATCATATTTTCTTAAATTACAGAAGATTCTAACTACTTTATTTTAATTATTTTAATAAATAATCGAATAAGAATATAAAAAAATATAGATGAAATTTTTAAACGTTTAAATAAAAATTTAAAGGCACATAAAATTTAATTTGAGAAATCCAGTACTGAACGAAAAAGAAAATAGCACAAATAATCATCTAAAAAAGCTTTAAAATATTAAAGTAAAAAGTATTTGTTAACTTCCTTTCATTTTTCAAAATTATGCCGCATTTTTCTATAAAAATATTTCTTAAATAATAATGTTATACAGAAACATTAGAAATTTTATTTGATTTAACAAAAGTATAAATATTAATCAGATTTATACTTCAAGCACAGGATGAAAAATTTTATTTTAATTTCATTTTATATTCCAGCCGGAATTAAATACCAGATTTTTTTTTTTTTTTTTAAGTAGTAATATAATTCAGTTTCTATTTTTAATTTGTACATGATGGAACTCAAAAATTTCTTGCACATTTTCAGTAAAGGAGAGATTTATCTGTATTTAAGTCACGAAACATTTAAAAGGTGTGGGCTTCAAACAAAGAAAATAAGAAAATCTGATAAGAAAGATAAAATTTCTAGTATATAAAACATAAATAATAATGTCAGATCGATAAAACTTACCATGATTAAACGAGGCTAACCAATACTAAAATTGGCGAAACGTACAGAAAGAGAAAATGGGTGTGAAATCGAATTTAAAAATCGTATATAGAGAAAGGGATTGTATTCAAGCAAAAAAAAAAAAAAAAAAAAAAAAAAAAAAAAAAAGAGAGAGAGAGAATTCTTATATTACTCTTTTATAACACTAAATAATAGTAATAATTATAATTATAAATATAATAAGAAAGCATAGTGTTTAGAGAAAGAAAAACATAAATAATGTAAAATTTAATATCATGCTTATATTATGCTTATTATTGAGTAAAGTAAAATAATAAAATAATTGTAATAATAAAAGTAAAACAACCAAGAAGTTTTCATAAAGATATTGAATGTGATGAAATTTTACACACATTTTACATTCTTGCATATATATATATATATATACTGATAACGAAGGAAGGATGACACATATTTTTAGGAAATTTTGAAACAACTAATGCTACGTTTTGATGTGGATGCCTATAGTGTCTATAGATGTCGTAGATGTTAACCAATAGGAATTTGTGATATAGAAAGCTGTGTAAATGGTGGATGAAAATAACAAACTTTTATGTAATATTTCCAAAAATAAAAGAGGAGTCTACAACAAAATCGCATTTAATGGCATTTTTATGAGTTTTATAGATATGGAAAGTTTCTAAAAAATTGGCTTCATGTAAGTGTTTATACTGAGAAAAATAAATATATCGATTTCGTCTACAATGAATAAGTGGTCATTTTTTAAATCCCTTAACTAGAAATATAGATTTACGAGCAAGGCGCATAATACACGCCAATAAACTGAATAGACGAAATGATCGAAAATTTTTAGTATACACATTTCTAGAGGGTGAAACAATATTATGAATATTATCAATCTTTTGTATTGCGAGAG
Organism: Salticus scenicus; assembly: GCA_963930645.1. Lineage (NCBI taxonomy): Eukaryota > Metazoa > Arthropoda > Arachnida > Araneae > Salticidae > Salticus > Salticus scenicus. Next base: position 80,790,200 of record OZ005652.1, on the reverse strand, counting down.
ATTATCGCTTGATTTTCTAGAATTGGGTAATAAACTAAGATTATAGTTGGTGAATCCCACGTCTTGTATTCTAATGTATTTGCTGAAATTTTTAAATAACTTTGCTCTCGAAAATATAGGCAAACGCTCTAGAATTCCAATAGGGGTTTCTAGATCTCGCTTTCAAAGGGGATTACAATTTATAAGGCTGATATGGAACAATTTTTTCTAGAGCCACAATTTAGATTCTAGATATCAGTTTCAGAATTTTTTCTCAGTGTACACCGACAGATTATTTTAGCTGAATTAAAGTTAAAAGTATGGTTATTTTTTTATCGAAGGTTATTAGTTTTAGGTCACTATGGTTATTAGTTTATAATACGGTTATTTGGTTATCTATGATTTTAATTTATTAATATAACAACAGCGTGTTAATTTCAGTATAAATGTGTTTGGCGTAGAATTTGATTGCTGTTTTTAAAAGGGAAAACTTTGTTATATTCCTTCCCCCCTCTTGTAGGAGGCATTTATGGCATAATTTAAGTGTATTTTAATATTCTATTTTAAATTATAATAAATTTCCCCAATGCAGTTGGTGGTTTATAAGCCTTTATTTACACGAAGGTATATGAAGATAACGTTAAATGAATGCATATGTATAGTGTATAGTGTGTTTTGTAAATATAACGGTATTGTTTTTATGTGATCGTGGAGATAAATGAGAGAGAAATATTAAAGTTTAGTTTTTCTATTTCACCAAGTCTAATACATTTACATACTTATAAAAGTATTTATTAAGGGGACTTGCCACATTTGGTTGGTAGGTTGATTGGGTTTTACGTCGCACTAGTTCTGCGCAATGGGAAATTGGTGAAGGTCTGGAACTCATTTTTAGAGTTGGTCCGGAGACATGCAATCACAATTTTGATCCTACATGGAGAGGATGACTCCTCCGCATCGGTAATCCCCGGAGGTATAATTTCATGTCACCTTTGACTTGTCACCATTGGAGATTTCATACAGAAATTTCTATTTTCATTAAATATTTATAAATAAAACTATATTAAGGTTTGTTTGATGAAATATATATTAAGGCAATAATTCTTATGGTTTTTGATATATTTTTTACAGAGATGAAATCTTTACTGTAAAAAATAGGTTCTTAAAAATAAGTATATATTGTCTCAAAATAGCCCCGAAATAATAGATACATAAATTTGAAAACCCATGTACTAATTTTTAAGTACATTGACATGTTAAACATGAGGATAGTGGGATTCTTATTGGTCAACCCCCTTTTTGAGCATGTGAATATACTCAAAAATGAGTACATGGATTTTCAAATTTAAGTATATATTGTTTCGGGGTTATTTTATAACAATATATACTTATTTTTAAGAACTTATTTTTTACAGTGTTTAATCTGCGTTTTTCCAGTTTGCATTTCTTCATGAATTCATGATCTTCAAAATACCAAAACTTCTACAGACATTTACCAAAAGACTTAATATTCTTTTAGATGTTTATTAGTTCCTACTAAAAAGAGTTAAGTTTGGATTTTGTAACATTTTTTTAAAACAAAAAATTTAAAAATTTAAAATATAACAAATTTTATGTTTTAATGCAAATTTTCGTATAAAAATGCACTTTTGAATTTAAAAAAAAAAAAAAAAAAACTAATTATTAAATTTCAAAATTCATTCCTAATTAATTTAAGTAGGTTCTATTAAACATCCAACAAATATTAACTATTTCTTTAAATACCTTTAGAGATTTTAGCATTTTGAAGCCATGAATTCATGCGAAAATGCAAGCTGAAATAACGCAATTTAAAATCATAAATGTGATTTTATTGGTGACTTTATCAGTATTTTTTTTTTAAATTATACTTCATGAATTACCACTGAAAAAAAAATTAAATGACTAAATATTGCTATTTATATTTTTTATGCTCATTTAAAGAAAATGTTTTTTTTTTTTTATTATTATTATTATTACAAACATACAATTAACTGATTGAAGGAAAATCATATTTATTGAAATTTTTATTTTTCTGACTGAGTGAAAATAATGCCTGGACGGGAGTCGAACCCCGGGTCTTTGACTTACAAGGTCAAGGCTCTACCAATTGAGCTATCCAGGTCGACAACCGGTAGGCATTACTCCCTCAGACAACCTCTAGGCAGAAGCATCTGGTGTATCATTTAGATAGCTCAACAGAAATAAGCCGCAGGTAATGGAAAACACCATTAAACAATGGGAGAAAGAAACATATATATATATATATATATATATATATATATATATATATATATATATATTTAAATTACCCAATCATCTGATTGGAAGAAAATCATATTTATTTCTGCCTAAAGGTTGTCTGAGTGAGTAATGCCGACCGGTTGTCGGCCTGGATATCTCAATTGCTAGAGCCTTGACCTTGTAAGTCAAAGATCCTGGGTTCGACTCTCGATCCAAGCATTATTTTCACTCAGTCGTAAAAAAAAAAAAAAAAAAAAAAAAAAAAAATTCAAAATGGGTTCTGTTTGGAACCTGATTTCGCTATAACCCCACTAGGCAATTATGCAATGGATGCAACTCAGTCTTTGCCGTAAATTCTCTTACTCAAGAATTTGTTTTTCATTTATTTATGGCAAACGCATTTTTCATCTCTATTTACGATTCCATGCGTGAATGATTCGTTTTGTCACACAGTACGGACGAAAAAAAAAAAAAAAAAAAAAAAAAAAGGGAAAAAATCTCCATTTCTTTTATTTTTTCAAACCATACGGAACCCTTATATCAGGTTTCTAAGTGTAACCAAATTCTTCAAATGTTAAAACACAATACACATTAATCTTAAGTTTTTGCGTAATCGTTTAGTAATTGGTAATGAATGATTATTAATGATCTAAATCACCCATAAACCTATCTATAAAATCGTTGGTGAATTTTGTATTCGCTAAACTCAAATTAAAATATCAATATTCCTAAATATTAAGGTTGAGTTTTGGTTAACTTAGAATTCTCAATTAAAATTCGTCTCTTGAAAAATCGAACACTTGAAAGGAAGCATAATAGAACATCTTTGAAGCAAATTAAAAATTTAACTATTTTAGAAATGTTTTCACTCAGTTAAAAATATATACTCTTTACAGTAATTACGTATTGAAATTTATGGAACTTTGTTAAAATTAGTTGTATGAAAATAAAAGTTTTCTTAAGGAAAAAAAAAAAAAAAGTTTTACTCCTCTTTTATCATTTCATTTATTTATTTATTTTTTTTTCCTTTCTTCATACTGCAGTAAGAAATGAGAAAAATCTATTTCCTCTCCAAAAGATAGATACAAGTTTGTAAAAATATATCTAAGTTACATTACGTATGCAAGTAAAGAAAAAAATAAATAGGTCAACGAACATAATAAAGAAGAAAAAAAGACTAAGCGCAAACAAAGAATAAAAAATTATCTGGATGTAGAAAAACTTGGTTCAATAAATAATAGAATGATACCACGAAATGGGATGAACGCAAATATTGATTTTAAGGTTAAAGAATATAACCTCCTGCAATGAAAAACAGCAAAAATGGTTCTTTATATAAATGTTTCTCCTCTTGTAATCAAGTTGAAAGTTCACATGACGGCTGCGTAAAGAAGGAAAACATTCATTATGAAATGTTACTTTTTTACAAGAACACCTTCTATTTAGTCTTCTGCAAGCAATTTTTAGAAATTTTATTTATAGGAATTTGTGTGAGATATTTATAGAATCTATGAAAGTTAAAATAGTGACATTTAAATCACTATTGGTTAGTTGGGTGATTTTTATGCGAATTTCTATGTAAAAAAAATTATTATTATTATTATTTTTTAAGTACATTAATAATAACAAGAAAGCACCACAGAACTGACGTTTTAAAGTAATTATTACAAAACTTTGAATAAACACCATAAAACAAAGTAAAATCGCAACTATTGTTTCAGGTCTAAAGAACACACGACCCATCGTCAGGCGAACAATGTGGGCATAAGTGCTGCAGTCAAAGCGGCAACACTTTGAATGCTTACTCTTTGGTGCGTTGCCGCTTTGGTTGCAGCACTCGTGGATACTTTTTTTGCCCGATGAAGGGTCATGTGTTCTCTGGACCCGAAACAATTGTTACGAGTTTATTGAATTTTATGGTGTTTATTCAAAGTTTTGTAATCATTACATTAGTCATATTTTTAAATCATTTGAATGAATGTCTCTATGGAACACTTTATAGATAATTTTAATAGTTACTATATTTCTGTATTTATATGTTGCACCTTTACACAAAAAATATACAAGGAAATTTGTCTATAAAAGCGTATTAGCGATTAATTTTGACAACATATTATTATCTAGCTTTTGAATTTTTATTATGATTGATTTTCATACCAATTTTGACGTATACAAATATCATGTTCTTTTCAGATTAATATACTTCGAAAATTTTATTCTTGCATGAATAACGATGTTAAAATGATATCTGCGTTTATGTCTTCATTTATCTGTTGTATAATATATATATATATATATATATATATATTGGGATAATTTAAATGCTAATTGTTCAGGGGTACTTTTAGTTGAACTCTCTCCTACGAATAAAACTGACTGTTTTACAGATTAGTCAGTTCGTCATCATACCATTCCTTAAAATTGTAAACTAGATCAATCAAATTTTGTATACGTGTGCACCTCTGCAGAATCTGATCGTGCTGCGAAACCCGAGTTTGACTTCAGATTTTTGATTTTGAGTTATGTTATGTTATGTTCTTTTTTTTTTTTTTAAACAGATGTTAACTTTATGGTTAAAAGTCAGTACCTATTTACACCCCGCGACAAAAAGATAGGCACAAAAGGTTTTTTCTTTCATTTTTCATAAAATAACATTATCTAAATTGTGCTTATCATTTATTATTATCATAAAATAACACTATTCCCGGACTAATTTTTGTTTTAAGACTAATTTAGAAAAATTTTAAGACTAAAATTTTTCTAAATTAAGACTACACACTAGGGTGGGCCGAAAAAATTATTTTTTGAAATTGATTTTGGTATAGTGCGGAAAAGTTGTGTAATGGGTCTGTAAGAAACCTCTAAAAATTTTATCAATTTTGTTTAATATTTAACCGCGCCCCTTTGGCACTGAAAAACTGAAAAAAAAGAAAAAAATTAGTTTTTTTCAAAAAATTAAATTTCAAAAATTAATTTTGAATTTAGTTCTGGTATATTGCAGAAATGTTACCTAATGAATCAGTTAGAACCCTCAAAAACTTTCATCAATTTTGCCAAATATTTAGCCTCGCCCCTCTGACTTAAAAAATTGAGGAAAAGATGAAAAGCCGGGTTTTTTGAAAAAAGTATATTTAAAAAAAATTTAAACTAGTTATACTATATAACTAAAATATTACATAATACGTTACTACGAACCAATCCAAATAAAATTCAAATAATTTTACTCTATTTTCATTCGCTTATTTAAAAATAATAAGCATACATATGCACATAAGAAATTGAAGCTTATCTTATACCCTACTTTCGTTTTTGTTTCTTTTCGTTCAGATTTCAAACGATAGATGGCGTTCTATTGCTCCCATTGCTTCCAAGGTCAATTTAACTAATAGATAAGATAAAATATTGGATTTCGTTTCATTCTACGTTTGTTTGTCAAATGAAACGGTTGTTATGGAGAAACGTGTAATTAAAAAAGTGACGCGAGCAAACTCAAGCCGTCCGCTGTTTGGAACAGGGAAAGATTTATTCCCTTCTGATGCTGTTTATCTCCCAACTTATGAGGACATAATAAGATGTTATCAGATTATCAGATTGCAAATAAAGGGAGACCAAAGTCAAGAACCTTCTTCAAGAACTGTGGCCGCAGCGGTAGCAAAAAAAAAATTATTGATATGTGGAAAAGTGCTTCGATTCCTGTTGTATCATTAAAGCGAGTTACTGCCATGGTTTTATCTTACAACTGTAAATATAAGAACGTTATAAAACCTGCTAAATCTAGGAATACGCCGTTTTTACAATCGAAATTGAAGAAATTTAAAGCAGATGCCGCAAAATTGTTCGACATTTGTGCTTGTAAATGCAAAGATTTATATTCGTGCAATTGCGAAAAAAAAACTAAAATTTCCTGAGAAAGAAAATTTATTTTAATTGATCAAAGGACAGTTAGAAAAATGGCTATTGGAAATCTGGATATAGTAACAACCCACCAACTACAAAAACGAGTACGTCGAAAAATGGAAATATCCGATTGTCCAAACAAAGTAAAATGTCAATGCCCAGTACCAGTGGATTTCAAAATAAAGAATCTCATAACATTTTGAAAGATAATGAATTAGAGATTGAGTCAGAAATGGATACAAAAATTGCGGATCAATATTTCATGTGGTCTTATCCTCTTTTAAAAAAATATAAACAAATTGAAACGCCATCAAGATCGTCAGATCAAATGAGAATTTCTATGCCTCATACAGCATTGGCTGCAGATTTAACTGGTGCCTCAAGTAGAGCAGTGGCCAAAATTACTACTGCAGTTTTGGCTGATTTCAATTTAGTTTCGCCTGAGTAACAAACATATATAGTTGATAAAAACAAAGTGAGAAGAGAAATAGAGAAGAAAAGAAAAAAAGTAAGGGAAAATGATTTAAGGCTATTTGAAGAAAAACCTATTAAGATTTTGTATATTGATGGGCGCAAAGATGAAACTATTCAACAAATACATGGTCATCGAAAATTAACATCAGAAGCGCATGTAGCATTAATAGATAACCAGATAGCAAATATATGGGTCATATATCGTTAACTGCTGGTGAAAGTGCAAAAGGAATAGCCGAAGGTATTATAGAATTTACAAGAAAGAATAACATAAGTTTGCAGAACCTATCAGTTATCGGATGTGACGGAACAAATGTAAATACGGGTTGGAAAGGTGGAGTAATACGTTTGCTTGAGACAAACATTGGAAGACCACTACAATGAAATGTATGTTTGCTTCATACCAATGAGTTGCCACTAAGATACCTTATTCAAGAAATAGACGGTTGCACAAGGGGACCATATTCATATACTGGACCTATTGGATTGCTTTTAAAAGACTGTGAGAAACATCCAGTGGTCAAATTTGATAAAATGGACTCTACACTTCAGCATTTGGATCCGCAAGATATTAGAAAGCTAAGTACAGATCAAAAATATTTGTATCGCATCTGTCAAGAAATAAAAGATGGTACTAGTTCTCCTTTGTTGACTGACAGTAATCCAGGTAAACTTAGTCATGCACGTTGGCTGACTACCGCAAACCGTTAGTTAAGGTTATACATTAGCACACCAAGCCCATCAGAGAATCTTATAATACTTGTGAAATATGTAATGCTGGTTTATGCTCCAATGTGGTTTGAAATATAAATGAAATTGCATTGTCAGTATGGTTCCCAACATTTTTGGAAAATAATATCCCTTTCAAAGCAGCTTCCAGACAAAGCTAAGAAAATTATTTTTAAAGTTTTGTCAAACAATGCATAATATGCATTGTTTGACAAAACTTTAAAAATAATTTTCTTAAAGCTGCTTAAAGCTTCTTTCTGCGCATCCCGAAAATTTATTGGTAGCAATGTTGCATGATTCCAGGAAACACATCCGGGAACTAGCAGTTAGGCGCATTCTAGGCGCTCGACAAATAAAAATGAAGAACTTGAACGGTTTACGAGTTTTCAAGCCTCCGCAAGTTAATTTCGAAGCAGACGACTACATTGATTTAATTGATTGGTCAAACTGTGTCGTAACAGAGCCACCTCTTACAATGCATTTAAAGGATAAAGACTTGAAAGAAATGTGCAGAAAAGAAGAGAATCAATTAATGACATTCGAAAAATTACCATGTCATACGCAATCTGTTGAACGATGTGTTAAATTAGTATCTGAAGCTGCAATGAAAGTTTGTGGTGAGATTCCAAAGGATGTCTATATTCGTAGCAAACTTCAAGCAAGAAAAGAACTCCCAACGTTTGACAATAAAGGACAATATTATTCGAGTACCTAATATTCAATAAGCAACAGGCATTATTAAATCCAACATAAATTTGTATATTTTTGCTTTAATCTTTATTTTGTTACTATGTAAGAGAAAATGTGCTTATATACAAGAAAAAATATGTTTATAATAATTAACCAAGTAAAAAAATAATAAAGTAAAGTTATAGTTATAGTTATAGAATTTTTATTTATAATACTAATTAATTAATCAGTTATGTCAATACTAATTTAGAAAAATAATGAATTGTTTATCATAGTACAGGTTTTCAGAAAATCCGATATTTCTTTCATTTTTCTCCAATTTTTTATGTCAGAGGGGCACGGTTAAATAATGAAAAAAAATTATACAAATTTTTATGGGTTCTAATTGACATATTATGTAACATTTTTAATGAATGTCTTTAAAAATTTTGGATATTTTTTCAAAATATATTTTTTCCCAAAAAAAGTTTTTTCCGTTCTTTTTTTCCCGTTATTCAATGTCAGAGGGGCGCGGCTAAATATTGATTAATTTTGATAAAAATTCTTGTGAGTTCTAATTGGTCCATTACACATCTTTTTCATTCTATACCAAAATCAATTTAAAAAAAAAAAAAAAAAAAAAAATTCGGCCTTTTTCCAAAAAAAGCTTTTTTCTGTTCTTTTCTTCCGTTTTTCAATGTCAGAGGGGCGCGGCTAAATATTGATTAATTTTGATAAAAATTCTTGTGAGTTCTAATTGGTCCATTGCACAACTTTTTCATTCTATACCATAATCAATTTCGAAAAAAAAAATTTTTTTTGGCCTTTTTCGGCCCACCCTACTACACACCGCGACAAAAAGATAGGAACAAAGTTTTTTTTTTTTTTTTTTTTTTTTTTTTTTTAATGATTATTTTGAATATGAATATTTTGAATATGATTCAAATATTTGATATGTTTTTGATATGATAATGTTTTGTTACAATAATAAATGATCAGCATAATTTAGATAATGTTATTTTATGAAAAAATAAAATCTTTGTTCCTATCTTTTTGTCGCGGAGTATAGTCTTAAATTAGAAAAATTGTAGTCTTAAAACTTTTCTAAATTAGTCTTAAAACAAAACTTAGTCCGGGAATAGTGTTATTTTATGATAATAATAAATGATAAGCGCAATTTAGATAATGTTATTTTATGAAAAATCAAAGTAAAAACCCTTTGTATCTATCTTTTTGTCGCGGGGTATACATATGAAGTCTGATAGTGAAAAATATTTTGTGAAATCGTCGTCATATTTCTTTCAGACCTTTTGTCAAACTACTTAAAATGACATCTGGAATAAAAGGCAATACCTATCACCGCTAGAATTAATGTAAAAAGTCATTATTGTTAGTCTGGAGTCATATTTGAATAAAAGTGCATTTGTTTACGAATATTTATTATAAAATGAAGTATTAAAAAGTTATACTTTAGCAATTATGAATCATTTTCGTTTTGAAAAAATAACTACAATAGTGATCAAGCACGTTTTCAATACCTTACATGGTGTTTAGTGTGTCAACAAACCACAATTTGATGATTCAAGCTTTTAACGACACGCAAATGGGCTGACGGTGCCTGCGTATTCGTTGAGATTTCACATACACCTCTGTAAGGGATTCTATTGTAGTTAGGAATTTCACTGCGGGCAAAAAGCCTGTTAGTGTTTGCCAATACTATACATATATATATATTAATGCACTGGAATGAAAGCGCTGTAGACACAGTGAAATTATTATTTCCCACAATCATATTTTAAACAGGTTTTGAATAAACTGATGGCTGATAAAGGCCAGTAAAAAATAATTAAAAAAAATTAAATCAAATTTGAATTTTTTATTTTATTGATTTTTCTTCAAGGAAATATTTTCTATAATAAACAAATGATTTTTAGATTATTATTTGCTTTATTCGTTGCAGAGGTTTTTTTCAGCATTTATCTTGAGACTTTTGACAATCGACTTAAAAACAAATATGCATAACATTAAATTAATACTTAAAATGTCATTGTTCCTGACAAAAACAACTAAAATTTAAAAAGTAGAATTAAAAAACAAGATATTATTACATTTATTATAGTAAATATATATCCTTACATTTAAAGTTCATTTCAGCTAGTCAAATTCTAGACAATGTATGATTGCTTTCGTAATTGTTTTTGAATGATACTTATTTACAAATGACAAAGAACAAACAAAATTAGTACAAAGTCTGTGCACAAGAGTTATGTAAAAAACTATTTATTGTAAATTCTTGTTACCGCAAATAATAATTATCTAATATCCTTTTGATAAACATATTTAAATGTGTGCATCTTGACGCTTAAAAAGATTAAACAAATATTTTAAAAACCTTGAAATCGTCTTTTATTCCTTAAATATGAATTTTACACATACTATAAATTACAAAGTTGCCTCCTCATGGTGCACACTAGGTAAAATTAAACTTATCACAGTACAACTACTTCTTTATATTGTGTCGAACTATGGCTTTTTATATATGATCGAATTTAATTGGATCTTGGTGTCCTCTTGCTTATTATAATATCGAGTTTTACCTTAAACTAGGTTGGAAAATTGATAAGAAAGAAATGAACCATCATACATTTCGGGCTATTGCTCACGAGACTATTAATAATTATCCTAAAGGTCATTGAACTCGTGTGTATACTGATGGTTCCTGGATGGATGGATGCGTTGGTGAAGGAGTTTGGTTTTACTGCGATCATTTCTCCTTTTACACAGGTATTGGTAGCAATAATTCTAGTTTCGACAAAAAAGTGAAAAACATTTTCGTGGCCCTGGAACATATTTTGGCTAAAATAGAAAATTTTAATAAAGTTATTATTCTCTTCGATTTCAGAGCGGCACTCTAGCCTGCTCAGTAATATAATGTGAGACTCGAATCGTATCTATACCTGTCGTCCATTTTTAAATTCACAGTCATGAACATTTGCCACACAGTAGGTTCCTGCTCATTATAGGATATAATGAAATAGGAGGACATACTTACAAGATAAAAAAAGACACTACCTTTTTTAAAATGTCGATGTTTTTGTTCAGTTTTAATTCTCAAAACGTATTACCACTAATTCGTTCTAGATAAAAACTGTATGTATATATATATATATCATCAGTGCGTATATTAACAATTTATTATTTAATTATATTAAGATGTTAATTATTTATTATTATTTAATTTATTATTTAATTTTAATTTTTTTGATTATTTTATTATTTTAATTTATTATTATTAGTTCCCCATCATACTATAGGTATGGGGAACTTAGGTAATCGTGAAAATTTTCGACCTCGGCTTTTTCACTTTTTTACACGTTTTCAGGTGTGAGGAATTCGAAAATGATAAAATTTGTATGGTGTCTGTCTGTAGGGTGTCTGTTAGTGTGTTAGTCCGTTAGTTTGTTAGTCTGTTTACTCGATATCTCACGAACAAATGATCGTAGAGAAGTCAGACCACTTTTAAAATATCACTTTCGACACTGGCAAGAACCCTATTTATTTGCAGTATTCTTATTAAAAAACTTTGTAAGGTATTTGAAATTTACGATTTTCTTAACATGGGAGAAAAGGGCAAATTATCACTTAAACTTGCATTAAATGAAAAATGATTGCTGTAAAAATGTCAGACCAGTTTTAAAATATCGGTTTTGATGCCAGAATGAACATCAGTTACTATAAACATGCTACTTTAAAAATTTCGCAAGTTATTGGATATTTATGAATTTCTTAACATGGCGGAATAGGACAAAATTTCACATGAATGTCAATTTTGAGGGATATTTTCATCGTAAAGATGTCAGTGTACTTTAGAAATATTATTTAGGATACTGGCATGAATATTATTCACTATGAAGATTCTAATATAAAAAATTCGTAAGATGTTAGAATTTTACGAATTTCTTATAACAGAATAGGGCGAAATTTTACACAAACGTCAATCTTGAGGGATATTCTCATCATAAAGACGTCAGACCACTTTTGAAATATTATTTAGGATAGTAACATAAATACCATAGAGTATGAATTTTCCAGTTTGAAAAATTCGTAAGTTATTTGGAATTTACGATTTACTTAAAATGGCGGAATAAGGCAAAATCGAGCATAAACGTCCATTTTGAGGATCATAAATATATCAGACAATTTCAAAACAACATTTATGATACTTTTATGAACATGATTGACTATAAATATTCTAATAGGAAAATTTCGTAAGTTTTTCGAAATTTAAGATTTTATCAACATAGCAAAATGGGGCGATATTTCATATAAATACGCATTTTTGGGAAAGTTGCATTGGAAATAGTAGCATAATAAACTACGAAATTGATCCCAATAAAAAAAAATTAATAGATTAGAATAAGATATCGAACTGAATGGTGGGTAGCCTATTAGTCGAGGATTTTGTTCTGTCACTGTGTCAAGTATTTGGTCAAATTCATTTCTCTTAACACGTATATAATATGTCCTGTACAAGAAATATATAAGAACATACATATGATGGGGAACTGAGCAGAGTCAACCTATGCCAAATTGTTTTACTATTTATTTATTATTTATTTATTTATTTATTTATTTATTTTGTGTTCGTATAGCTACTGTTAACGGACATAGGCAAAACTTTTGAAGGAATTTATCTCGAACAATAACAAATTTTTTAATAAAATATCTTGTATAAATATTTCACATTTAGTAGTTTATAATAAATCGAAATTTTGTTTATGCTATACCTAATTTTTAAAAATCCATTATAAAAGTTATATTTAAAGTTTCAAAAACTTATGCATTCAAGGGAATATGTACAAGGAAAATAACTTTTAATAAGTAAAATTTACTTAATTTCATTACGTTAGGAGATATATATTAATACATAAATTAATGTAAATATACTTTTTTAATATCCAGATAGGTGGTATTATTTTTACTTATTATTTAAAATGTTCCGAATGACTTTTAACAACCGAAAAAGAAAATAGTTTATTGCAAAAAAGTAGTATGTTTGGAAATTCTTTTTCTCAAATATATTTTAAATAGAAATCCAACTAAAGAAGAAAATAACATTCATGTTGGGGGGGGGGGGAAACTAGTATACAATGAAAGTATTACGATTCATGACGATGTTTAAAGTATAATGTTTAAAGTTATAAATCAGGCAATATCTCGTGGACTAGATTCACATTTATTTTGTCAAAGAATTTTCAAAAATATCATCGCAGTAAACAATAGTCCAAAAAACAAATTTTAAAATTATATAAGTGTAGCGGCATTTTCAATATGTCCCAGCATCATTTTGTAACACTGATATTTTTCCCATATATGTGGCTGTAAATCAACGGAAATAACTTCTGTTCAGAAAGATTTGTCACCAAGTCAAGCTTATCAGAAGACTTCTTTTTCTAAAAGTAAATAATCGATTTTCTTTGATGTTTGAAATCGATAAGTGAAATCCAATTTACTTTTTGTATCCCCGCATCTTTCTGAAGTAAATAAGAGATACTGGAAACGACTCTGATGTTAGAGAAAAGAAAAGTATTAGAAAAGTGCACAAAAAATATCGTAAAGTAAGGATAAGACAATAAAATTTGGTCACTTTTTTTTTTTTTTTTTTTTTTTTTTAAGGAGTGATATTAGATTTTTTTCTTAAACCAAAGACAACAGTATATATTTATATGTAATGTATTGAATTATCATAAACTTACATTTAGGTATTTTTACATGAGAGCGTGTAATATTATAAAGACTTTGAATATTTATACTTTATATTTATGTATTTTATATTTCATTTTAAATGAATGTATTTGCATGATTCTAACTCCAAATTCTTTTGGAAAAAAAAAAATAATAAATAAGTGATAGTGTGTTTTATTCTTTTTTTTTTTTTTTCGATTTCTCTTTTTTCTCTTTTTTCACTTTTTGACTTTAGATATTTTTCGCTTATATTATTATTCTTAATAACTCTCAAAATTGTTTAGCATCTAATTGTAGCTCACGTTAATTAACAAAAATTTCAATATAGTTCTGACTTGGTTAAAAATGGATAATTGCACAACTTTAAATATTTGTAAGAGTAAAAATTCTGTAGGCTTGCAGAAATGTTTATACGTAACTCTGCAATGGCTTTTAGTCAAAAGTAAATGTTCCGAATTCTCAATCTTTATTTCGTGTTTTTATTTATTTTAGCCATATAAATTATCAATAAAAATGAAAATAAAAGACATTAGAAAGAGCATTCTAAGACACACATATATTCTCTCCGAAATTAATTAAATTAATACTAGCCATTAAAATGCATGTGCAACATTATTTTTTTAACCTCTCCGTTTATTTTTCTGTTTAATTTTACATATTAATTAAAATAAATAATTGCCATTAGGTTTTTGTTGAAAATTGTAAAAGTGTATCTTAAGGCTTTTTCTCTTTTACGATTTCCCCGTCTCCAGTCACAAAATCTTGTTTATAGAATTAATCATTACTTAATTAGCATTTTTAAAATCCGTTTCTCACATTCAGAAATCTCAGAAAGTTCACAATCGTTAAATTAGTAACAGTTTTCCAAAAATTGATTTTTGAAAATTTTAATATGTATTTCATTTTCCAGGTAAAAAATTATAAACATTTACTTAATTTTTCACATTTTTTCAACTCAAAATTTAAATTATAATTTTTTTAAATACATTTTTAGGAAATATGTACTAATTTTTCACATTTTTAAACTCAAAATTTAAATTATTTATTTTTAAAATAAATGTTTAGAAAATGTGTACTAATTTAACTGTTGTGTATTCAAAAATAACAACTAGGTAATGTATAATTCTATACACAATTTTATCCACAGAATAACATTTGCTTTGTCTGACCTTGACAATGTGTAATGTATTCCCTTAAGTTTAAAGATGTGAATTTTTAAATGACAATAAAACACAATTTTAACAGACTATTTTAGAGTACTTTTGTATTATTTTAAAATAATATTAATTGACCATGACTGTTTTTATTACAATTGTTTTTTAGTTTGAAATAAATTAAGTGTAAAAAAATAGTTCAAATAATTTTGTATAAATAATATATATATATATATATATATATTAAATAATAATAATAATTATTATTAATTAATAATAATAAATATAATTAAAATATTTTTATTTTTACAGAAGGCAATAGTTAACTTTCTACAGTTGTTTAAAATAAACATTTGTATTTTATCAATCTTATTTTGATAATATTTTTTATATTCATTTTTAACAACATCGTATAATTATTTCTGTTATAAATGCTAATTTATTTCAGATAAACTGTTAACGAATTCAAGAAAAAATTACTGGTAATCATTTTTGTTAAGTCTAGTGTAAAATTGCAAATAAATAAATAAAAATAAAATAAATGAATAAATAAATAAACGGAGTTGTTAAAGATTCTTTTTACTTTTTGTTACCCATAAGGTAGAGAAAGTATTGTTTTAGGGTAACATTTTTCGAACGTGAGTCTTTGTTAAAGTGACACGTTTTGAAGTCCCCTGAATACGAACATCATGTTTTAGCGAATGGTCTGTGTTTCTGTCTGTCTGTGTAGGTGTGTTATCAACATAGCTCAAGAACAAATAACAGCAGAAAGTCCAAACTTGGTATTCTAAATGTGTATGATATAACGATGCTACATGAAGCTTTTCGTTGAGATGAAGCAAATGGTTCATGTACAGGGACGCCCAAGAGAATTCAAATACATTACGTCTATGGGGAAAGTGCTGATAAGTAGAGGTTAACATCTATACACTGCGCTAAACCAAATGAAACAAATATATATATATATTTAAATGCGTAAAAATATGTATCATGTAGAATTTGGTAGGGAAATCATTCACTGTTCGATTACAGGGCTACACAAAACAACTAAATAAATGTGCGACAATAGTTGCACATTTTTCAAGTATTTTTCAGGCTGTGCTATGTATTATTATTATAGGGTTATATTTAGGTGCACCATGTGGTCTGTATACAATCTTTGAAAGATATACAGGGCGGCAAATATTTAAGCTATAAAATTGTTTTTTGTTGTTAGGGAATGTGCTTGACTAATAATATTTTACAATTTCTAGGAAAGCTGTTCGGAAATTGAAATGAATTCCTCATAGAGATATGGTAAATAGTGTAGGAAAATAGTATATTCATTGCTTGTTTTTTGTATATTTACACATTTTAAGGCTTTCGGATTAACGTAGCCAAGTATTTAACGTTTGATCGTTGTATGTGCCTCTTAGAGTGACTTAAAAAAGAATAATTTTAGGAGATCCAAATGTTGTATTTTTAAGTTAATATAAGTTTGTTGCTGGAAAAGTTTGATCAAGATTGATAAGTTTCAAGGAATGTTGTCTGAATGATTTTAAGTGAACTTTAATTTTAATAACAGATTTAAATTCTATATAAATATAGGTGAAGTAATGAAACGGGGGAGTTGAGGGGGGCTGTAACCACCCCCCCCCCCTCACACAGAACTCATTACCATATAAAATTCTTCCGGAGCCTAATTTGAATTGTTTTAACATAGAATTACATAACAGTACGCGTTATGTTACCTCTTAATCTCCAACATGTATTTCTAGTAATATATTTCAGTGTAAGAAAAAGTCGTGTGAGTGACACACCAGATTATTTATTATGCATTTTAATGACTAATATTAATTTAATTAATAATTACTGTGAGAACATATTTGCGATTTAGAATGATTATCTAAAGAAGCAACTTTTTTTTTTTTTTTTTTTTTTTTAATTTTTCTTGAGAAATTAATTAATAAAAATAGATAAAAATACAGAATAAAGGTTGAGAACCTCAGTTATTTGCTTTTAACTAAGAATTATTAAGATTATTAAATTTACAGAGAATATAGATAAAAAATTAGTCAATTTGCAGAAACTATTGAAATAGATATTTCTAGATAATAAGATTAAGTACTTGATAAACAAATTATCATATTTATTTAGTTAAATTATCACTTTAGAAATTTTAATATAATTTTATCTAATAAGGGAATACGCTACCTGCTTCTTTCTCTGGCTAACCCCAGCGTTTTTCTAACCACCTAATTGCAGATTTGTCTTTCACTGATTAGAGAAATGAAAAGTTTATAACGCAAGTCAGAGATACATAACAATATTATAGATGTCGCCATGTTTAATATCAAATTGAAATGTGCATGTATTTAAACCTATATCGTCTGTTTAAATAAAGCAATCCGTCAAAAACCTATCTTTACATTCCACAACATCAGAAGCACACACATATAGATGTATGCCAACTTCACGTCGCATACCTCAAATTCGTTATGATATAACATTTTTGAAAGAGCCAACTTACATTCCGAAGCTTAGTTCTTCAAACTAATAAAACGTTTTCATACAAGAGAATTATTATTATTTTTAAAATACAGTTCTGAAGGTCCATTCGCAAAAATTAAAAATCGATACCTAATTATTATTGTATATGTTAATTTAAAATTCAGAAATGTAGGTTTTTACTCTTGAAACACATATGAGATCTTTTAAGAAATTTTAACAGTAATTGTTTTTTTAATGAACCGTGAAATAAGGATAAAGTGGTATTTTTCGATTTTGTTGCTATTGTTGCCTGAGATTGTTTGGCGTCGCGGGGAAAATTTTTAAATTAGGAATAATTTGGTTCCCTTACGTTATCTAAGTGATGCTATTTCAGATCGGTATATAAGCCTAAAAATCAATGATTAGCAAAAGCTTTTTTGTATTTTTGCATATAGAATACCTTTATTAATGCTAAATTATTCTATGATAATTTTGTTAACAAAGTGATAAAAATTCGAGACAAATAAAGCACGATTGTTTTATTATTCTGTGAACGTCATTATCTTTCACAAAGCCGAGTACCATTAATTTTGTGAAAAGATAAGGCTATGATAATAAAAATAAAATAAAAATAAAAATAAACGCACAGTGGCGTTAATAAGAATTTTTTGAACAGAGAGAAAATTTCCAAAATAAATAAATAAATAAAATAACTGTGACATTTCTTCCTATGCTTCTTCTAGTTATATATATATATATTTATTTAAGGGGGAGGGTATTAATATCCGTAAAATATTAAATTTTAGAACAACCGGCTTCTGTACATTAAAGAAAAAGTATTTTTGGTGAAATAAAACCTTAATGCAGATTAAATAAAATATTTCATAATGCACCAAATCCTTACTTTTAATTTTACTTTTTTTAAGAAATGAAACTCGTCAGAACAAAAATTATGACTCCTGTTTATTCTCTTCAAATGCATCATCATATTTATTTCTTATCAAAGAACAATGGAATTTTTACAGAGTATATTTTTATTTTCAACTTTGTATAAACTTCAATTTACGTTTGGCTTTTCCCTCTGGGAATTGGTTCTTACGTAAAATATTTATTTATTCATTTTTATTACTTAAAAATATTTCCACACTTTTTCACATAAATAGCAAATAACAAAAAGAAAGATAACTTTCTACGCCTATAAAGGCATGTTACTTTCTTTTGTTCAAGTTTTCTTGCGGTTTTCTTTTAATAAGATTCGAACTTTAAACTTTAAAACTCATTTATTTTAAATGTTACTTTCTCCCATTTTTGTAAATAAAAAGAAGTATAAGCATTTATTTTCAAGTGTGTTTGATATAAGTTTATTGCTTTTTTTTTTTTTTTTTTTTGTAAGGAAAGTTTTATAATAAGCAACATTTTTACATTAATCACATCAAAAGAAAAAGAAACATGAAAAAGAAGTGAATAGACAAAGCTTTCCTTTCATCTTCTGAAGGGCAAAATGATTTTCTTGTGATATTTATTATAAAATTAGAATATAATATTAACAGATTTATAATTGAACTTTCTATAAAAAATAAATAAATAAATAAATAAAATTATCATGCTGGATAGCATAAGTAGAATTTCATATAGAAAGCTGGTTGTACACGTTTAGTTCATTTTGTAAAAAAATCCATTTTACTTCTTTTTAACAAAACCTATTTGTATCAAATGAGAGATTTATTGCGTATGAAATTTTAAATAATGACTGTAATCATGCTTACAACTAATTAAGTCTGTATTTGTTTAAAAAAAACTGTCTTTATTAATAGATGTTAATCAAATCAAACTTAAGTACTATAATCCTAAGTTAAAACTATTAGTAGGCATGCAATACTTTTATTCTCCAGCTAGTCAACATTTGTGCTACGTCCGCGGATAGATGATAATTGAAGGATTCTTGAAAATAAAAGGTCGTATTTGATGTAAACTGAATCTATTAATCTTTAAACGTCCATGGTGTTAAACTTTTCACTATTTTATCGAAAATGTCATTTTTGAATAATACAGTATTTGTTTAAACACAGCAATATTGTTTCAACATAACAATGCATCAACGTACAATATTGTTTCAACATAACAATGCATCAACGTACAATATTGTTTCAACATAACATTTCCTGCAATATTGTTTCTACATAACAACAACAACATGCTTAATTCTATAAAATATTTCTATAAAAATTTTATAAATTCCGGCATAGCTTTTCTGAAATAACTCAAAAGTTACATGAGATTTATATAAAGAAATTAGACGCCTATGATATTTTTCATACTACAGTTATGAAATTGTAATAATGAATTTCATAACTAGTTACTTATGATTTTTGATTATTTAAATAACTTATATATGGTAAATTATAATCACATTCATCTATTATGAAATCAACTACTAGTTGGTGTAAAACATGTTTTAATAAATTAATTTAATAAAACTGAAAATAATCTATACGTCACATTTATACATTAAAACAAAAGTAACATTTAAAATGAATTATCGAATACTAAAATTTTTAAAAGATACATTTTATTTAAAAAAAAAAAAAAAAAAAAAAAAACACGACAGACGTTTCGGTTAAACACTAGTCCTCCTCAGTGTCACATACATACAAACACAACATTTCTAATAAAATTATAAAACATAATAACTAGATAAAATATTCCGGAGGAACAACTATAGCCTCGTCAAAGCAGAATGCTGTAAATTAGTGAAAGTGCCCTCTAGAAAAGTACGGGACACGCACATATATATATTTGAAACGACGATTTTAGTGTTGTCAAAATCAGGAATATGATCACTATAGAGAGAATGAATTACGATTTTCGATCTTAAATCACCTGCATTATAATCCCATTCATCTATTATGAAATCAACTACTAGTTGGTGTAGAACGCCCGTTCCCGCTGTTCGATGTCTTTTTTGCCGAAACGTCAGTGGAGGCCCTCTGTAGAGACTCAAAACGGTTTTGGGCTGTGTCTGCCTGTCCGTCTGTCTGTCTGTCTGTCTGTCTGTCGCGCGATAGCGACCGCAAAATTAGCGCTATTGACTTGAAATTTGGTACACATGTTCATGAGCCCCACGAAATTAGCTGTATAGTTTTTGTTATGTATTCCATTTGTAGTTCGTATACAGGGACACGCCAAAGTTTTTCTTATCATTACGGCCTCGCGATAGCGGCCGCAAAAATAGAGCTATTGACTTGAAATTTGGTACACATGTTCATGAGCCCCACGAAATTAGCTATATAGTTTTTGGTATGTATTCCATTTGTAGTTCGTATACAGGGACACGCCAAAGTTTTTCTTATCATTACAGCCTAAGGGAGGAATTTGTATGTATTGCGATAGCGGCCACAAAAATCACGCTATTGACTTGCAATTTGGTACACATATTCATGAGCCCAACGGAATTAGCTGTATAGTTTTAGGTGTGTATTCCATTTGTAGTTCGTGTACAGGGACATGCCAAAGTCATTCTATCATTACGGCCTATGGGAAGAATCTGTATGTACCGTGATAGTCACCGCAAGAATCAAGCTATTGACTTCCAATTTTTGCCGAAACGTCAGTGGAAGGCCTCTGTTGAGACTCAACAGGATTTTGTGTTCAGTCTGTCCGTCTGTCTGTCTGTCTGTCGTGTGATAGCGGCCGCAAATATCACGCTATTGACTTGAAATTTGGTACAAATGTTCATGATCCCCAAAAAATTAGCTGCATAGTTTTTGGTATGTATTCCATTTGTAGTTCGTATACAGGGACACGCCAAAGTTTTTCTTATCATTACGGCCTAAGGGAGGAATTTGTATGTATCGCGATAGAGGCCACAAAAATCACGCTACTGATTTGTAATTTGGTACACATATTCATGAGCCCAACGGAATTAGCTGTATAGCTTTAGGTGTATATTCCATTTGTAGTTCGTGTACAGGGACACGCCAAAGTTTTTCTTATCATTACGGCTTATGGGAGGAATTTGTATGTATCGCGATAGCGGCCACAAAAATCACGCTATTGACTTGCAATTTGGTACACGTATTTATGAGCCCAACGGAATTAGCTGTATAGTTTTAGGTGTGTATTTCATTTGTAGTTCGTGTACAGGGACACGCCAAAGTCATTCTATTATTACGGCCTATGGGAAGAATCTGTATGTACCGCGATAGCCACCGCAAAAATCAAACTATTGACTTCGAATTTTTAAAGAAACGTCAGTGGAGGGCCTCTGTTGAGACTCAAAAGGATTTTGTGTTCCGTCTGTCCGTCTGTCTGTCTGTCTGTCGTGCGACAGCGGCCGCAAATATCACGCTATTGACTTGAAATTTGGTACACATGTTCATGATCCCCACGAAATAAGCTGTATAGCTTTGGGTGTGCATTCCATTTGCAGTTCGTGTACAGGGACACGCCAAATTTTTTTTATCATTACGGCCTATGGGAAGAATTTGTATGTACCGCAATAGCGGCCGCAAAAATTCTCCGATTGATTTGCAAATTGACACATATATTCAGACTCGGTATAGAAATAGCTATTTATTTTTTTAGGCCTATACTTTTTCTGGATTGTATACAGGGACACGCCAAAATACTTCACATTACGGCGTATGAAGTGAATTGCGTTTTAACGCATTTTAACATCTTTACTTTGCAATCAAGAAAATTAAACTAGCGTAAATGAGTAAGATGTTTAACTTTTGTTGTTTGAAGAGAATATGTGCTCTTAAGCTTTCTAATTAATGTACAGGACCATACAAAATTGTTCTGACAATGTCACGTAGTCATCCAAACGATGTTAAATTTGGAACAATTATTAATTTTAAACGCAAAGTAAGCTGAATAGTTTTTACAGGTGTATAGAATGTTTATGGTTTGTTTACAGAGACACGCAAAAGAATTTCGTAGCATTAGAGCCTATGGACAAACTTTTATTTAAGAGCGCACTTTAATGCTTTTATGCTGCATTGAACTTAATAAAATTAACATACATTATAAAGATGCTTAAAATTATGTTTACTCGTAAAAAAGGTTATGTATAGACTAAATAATTTATGGGACCACACAAAATAATTCCGAGTATGTACTGTAATCATCCAAATGATGTCAAATTAGTTTGAAAAATTAATGAGTTATAATTAATTAAGTTTATTCTTATTATTGGCGTTTATAATGACTGTGGGTACTTTTCCGGGATATATTAAATAATTTCGTACTATTACGGTCTATAGTTGATATTTCTTAAAAGTTTATTTTAACATGGTTACACCCCATCAAATATAATGAATTTATGTTAGAATTTTAAAAGCATGTTTTATTGTTGATAATTGTGGGCATAGAATTGGAAATTAGTTTAAAGGTTACGCAAAATATTTCCGATATGCTATGTATTTTTTTTTTTTTTTTGTATGAAATTTGGTAGTTATGGAATTTGATATTTATGAATTTCAGGGAAATAATACAAGACCGTCGTTTATTAAGAATACATATTGTTGCGTACTTGGGGGGTCCGTAAGTTGTCCGAGAATGAAAGGCAAAACTTGCAAAAATTCAGTGATGTATTCACAGGAAATTCCAGAAAAATACAGGTCTATAAACCAAGTATCAGCTTCAATTCAACCAGTAAACACAGCTTAAACAACAGCCGTTAACAGCAAAACAACGGTACAAACTATTTAGCAATAACACATAAAAAAAGTCTCATCTAAAGAGGCTCAAAGCAAAGCAAGCATTTCACGAAACTGACACAGATCTGAGACTGACTGCCTTGGCGAAAAAATGCTCCTTTTATACTTTTCTATCGAACACAGACTGTTCTGAAAAATTCTCGTATCTCATAATTAGATTAGAGCTTCCATATTTGGTATATCCCTAATAAGGATTTTCTCGCATAGGTCGCCAAAAAAAATCGCCAAGGTAGGAAACAGTCGCCAAATTTGGCGCCAAATCCATTTCTTCCCTTATTGGAGCTTTTTTAAATGTTTTTAAGGGGAAATTAGGCTATTTTAACGCTAAAACGACTAAAAATGCACAAAGTTAGCATTTTATTAATTTTACTAAACTTCTTTGAAAGAATTGATACAAAAATAAATGCAATTATTTACAATTCCGTAACACTTTATAAGATATGCAAATAGAGACATGGCGGGGGGTTGAGGGGGGCGGCAGCCCCCCTCAGGAATGTATCTGATTATGGTAACAAGTCGATCGAATCAATATATACTATTATATAATAAGGAATAAATAAAAATGACCTATTGAATAATGTCTGATGTAAATAGGACGTTGAGGCTCCTGATCTGCAGATCCACTAGTCTAGTCAATTTTGTCCTTTTAATATTTCCGGTGGGAGCCTTTTTTTTTTTTTACACACTTGACATTGTGAGTTTTTTTGGTTTTCTTCCCATGCTATTCCTATGGAGTTTTTAGCTTTTTCCCCCCTCTTTTTCCACATTCTAAAGTGGCGGTGGTTAAAGTGGCGTTTATGTTCCTTTACTCTAATTTCTCCTGTTCTGCCAGTTACACCGATATATGTAGAATCACAATTTTTACAAGGAATATTATAGATTACACCCAAACGTTTGAGTTGGGATAGCAGGTTTAAAGTTTGAGAGAAAGTTACTAATATGGAGTTGAGGTTTAAAGTTAGTAGATATATTAATGTTTTAATGAATATTAAAATGACTTGTTACATTATTACCTATCTGACAAATCATTCTGATCATATTTATGATTTTAATTTCAACATATGATTTCAGAATTAAATTAAAAACAGTAAAAAATAAAACATAAAGCAATAACTCAAAAACACATTCCCGAGATATTTCACCAACAGATGTAATTATATTACTTCGTTTTCTTTATTCTTGTACACGGAAAAACATTATCATACTACACTGGTTGTGTCTTAGATTTAGAACACAAATTTCCTTTCTTCCAGCTAATGTGTGCCTATGAGTTATCATAAAGAATGCATTAAAAAAAAAAAAAAAAAAAAAAAAAACAGGCAGGTAATGTAAATGAATAGTTCGTTTCCTGAATTCAGGAATTCACCAAACGAATAATTGTATCAGAATTCCCAGTTTCCAAACAACTGAACTTTACACAATACCTTATACCATATACGGCTTAGGCAAAAAGTAATAAAAACTGCATCACACAACCATTCCTATATTTAAAAAACAGAAATGAATGTTTTTATGATATTAATTTTATTATTATCATTATCGACTATCTTCTTCAACAATTAGAAAAAATAAAAGTTAAAAGTTAAAAGTAAAAAAAAAAAAAAAAAAAAAAAAACCTCCAACAACTTTGAAACTATTTTAAAGAACAAAAAATATACATAATTCTGAAAAACACAATACCAACTATATATATATATATTGTATACATTGTTAATATATGTATTACAATATATATTGTAAATATATATATTGTTTTATTATATATATATATATATATATATATATATATAATAAAACAAGAAGTACTAATATGTCATTTTTTTAAATTAATATATAAAAACTTTATAACTTGTCTAAATATATTCTTGTAATTTCTTGTCTGGTTTGGTTTTGCATTATTTCTATTTAAGTAATTAAACTTTTCTGATTTAGAAATAATTCAATAATGCAACATCTAATTACAACAGATATAATTAATTAAGTACAATAAATTATTGTCATTTATTTCAATGTTTGCTTAATTATGACGAATGTCATGTTTCTAAGTTATTTGATAAAGTTTCAAATTCAAACTAATCCAATTATCCTAGAAACAACTGACAAAAATAATTCTTTCAACTCGAAATGTTCACTGTGCAAATGTACATTTATGGGAAATAGCTCTTTTAGTACATGTTAATTATTCTTTGAAATATTATACGCTAAGTCAATTATACTCGGAATAAAACGAAACGAAATTATCGTCATCTGATAATAGATTGATTATGTACGATTTATGCTGCAAACTTTAATACGCAGATTTTGCTGAATAATCATAAAGTTATGTCTCATCAATTACGAACCAGCTAGACATTATGCTTAATACATTATTTAAAGCATATTATACGGCACATCAGACTGCATGAATATCATTATCTTCACATTTACTTTAAAAGTATTATTTATCTTCTGAGGTTCCATTTTGCAGTGGTTACGGGAAAGGGGGCTGTACGTCAAACCAAAGGTCATTAGGAGAACTTTTGAAAGAAGCGCTAATGCATTAACTCTCTTAGGCTATAATGTGACAGATTGTTTAGAATTTATTTGAGATAATGCATGAAGATTAACAGATATAAATGTCTTAAGATTTAAGTGATTCAAATGGGATTTTGGATTAATGAGATGGGGAAAATAATACGAATCAATAGAGGACGATGAATTAAGTTTAATGTCGTTTTCTTATTCAAATATTCAAATAAAAACCATAAGATTTTTAGCACTTAAAACGTATTTATTTGATAAGTGATAGGAAAATGGTTAAGTAATATACAGGGTGATTATAATTAAAGTTAAGATTTGAAAACGTTTTCTGTAATTTTAAAACTACCCATCAGAGCGATTTCGTATCTTACCAGAGCAATCGTGAGGAAATGAAATTTTTCTTGGCAAAAGGAAAAAAAAAATATTTCCAAAATGTGCCGTAAATTATTTGTTTCATGAAACTCCTCTTTCTCTCTTTTCACTGTGACTGTTTCCTCTGTGTAAACAATTATTCTTTTCTTTTTGCTAAAATAAATGTAGTAAACCCTTGAAGTCTATTGTTCCTGCCATTCTATTGTGTTGCTAACAACATCCCTGTGTTTAATGAGTCCATTTTGGCGTTTCCCCTGAAATTACCCTGACAGCTCCATCTATATGAACACGTTGGAACGACTTTTTTCCTCCCCAAACAAAATTTTACTGCCTCACAATTGCTCTGGTAAAATATCAAATCGCTCTGATGGGTAGTTTTAAAATTATAGCGTTTTGAAATCGTAACTTTAATTATAATCACCCTGTCTATTCAAACTAAATTATTCCAGTACACAGAACGTTAATTTTGTGCTGTTTAAAATTATTTCTGTATAATAATTGTTATATTTCATATAATGCCATCACATTGGTAAGATTATTTTCTTCAATAAGGTGTTAATAGAAGAATGAATTTTAAGAGAATAAAATGTTATTTCTATAATTATCTCGCTGTTAAAAATTGTAGCATGTTATAAACTTACATAGTAAGTAGATTATAATTTTACACATAAAAGTAAATAGGAATCCTAATATCATAAACACATTTACTGGATGATTGTCAATATAATTGTCAACGGGCTAAATTAATTGGTATAGGAATAAGTTGGGTAAGTTTAACAATATTTTGGCATATATATTTTTAAACTTTTTTTGCTCAGTTTTTATTGTATTTATAGTAGAGAATATATTTAGGCATAGTCTACAAATAATTGGCTTTTTAAAATGTGAGCTTCATAAAAATTTAACAATGAGCCACTCAAAGAAAATTAATGAAAACTTATGTAAACCATATTTCCTGATGGTAAAAACATTCACCAATACAGTACATTTTGAATTTTTAAAATACCTCAATTTGTCAAAGAGTTGAACTTTTCCATACGCCTCGAACAAGCGCTACGTATCTTAAACTTTTTAAAATTCCTACCAAAAAAAATCTTTAAAAAATATCAAGATATTAGGTTTTATTAAAATTTAAAAGACATAACTTAAAAGGTTAAGTAAATATATATAATATGAGCAATATACAATAAATATAAGCAATTTTCAAACTTCTAAATCTGTCAATGTTTCAAATTTGACTTAGTTTCCTTTGAGTATAATACATAGTTAAAGCAAATAGATATGATGGCTATTAGTTCCAAATATTTATTATAAATTGACAAATACATACATATATATATACAGGGTGGGTGGAAATTAAATCCCTACTAGAAATAATTTTTTCTCCTAAACGAATGTAGGTATAAATGCAATTTTTTGTACGCATTTAGTTTATTATGTGGCATGATAATTAAAAAAGTTACAATCCAATGTGTGCCCCAATATTTTCTACGCACTGTGTTAAACGAGCAGGTACGTTTGCAGCGGCTTTCGTAAGAACTCATCAGGAACACCACTTATGACCTCACGAATTTTATTTTCAAGGTCAGCAAGAGTTTGAGGTTTGCTGCGGTACACTTCTTCCTTAGCCTACCCCTATAAAAAGTAATTGCATGGGGTGAGGTCTGGACTACTCGCAGGCCCTTCTGTGGAGACTCGGCGGTCTATTCAGCGTCCAGCCACTGCTGTATATTAGACATATGAAAAAGAAAAAAATTTATTACAAATAATGCAATACTACAGACTACAAAACAAGGTAGCTTTCATTGCAATCTACACATAACATCAATAGCTATTCCAAATTCAAAATAAGGAGTTACTTTCCGCTCACCCTGTATATTCCGGTTACACTTATACCACTACAACCTACTTTGTGTTCCATTGAAACAGGCATTTTTTCAACTGTTGCCCGATTTGTTTTAAACCTAGTATTTTTAATTATATATTAGAAGACTTTACTGAAGACTTTATTACTAAATATTTTTTAGAAGACTTTACATATAATATCGATACACTGCACATGTAAGAACACTCCACATGTTAACTAATCAGCATAAATTAAAACGAATTACTGGATTTTCATAACCTGATAACGTTTCTCCTTAAGAATATTGTTGTAGATATTAGCAGATACGTTGCCCTATTAAATATGCGGTATCTTTCGTCTAGAATTCGCATTACAAAAAGAAAATGATTATGAAATATATTTCACTATATTTTAAAATTTTGTTCTCTTTCAGTTAAATTTCGTGACATATGTTATAATAAATCATCTTCCATACCTTTTACCAATTAAGCTCATTCGAGACTGGAACGGATAGTGATGGGCTCCTGAGTCATTATCATAACTTTATAGAAAAACTGTATATAGTTTAAAAATATAATCTTTAATTCTTTCGAAATACGTGCAAGTATTTAATTGTTTTAACCATGTGGGATATCTAAATTTAATTTTGCCAATAGAAAAATGATACTGAATGCAATATTACGTTTATAGACCTGTAAGTATAGTCGACTGTGGCTACGTATATTTAAATAAAAAAAAGTACATGAAATCCTTTATTATGAAAAAGAATTGGAAATACGATGAATTAAAGATTTCTAAAAGAAAACAGATTAAATAAACAAATTAAGAATTATTTTAATGAAGGCATGCAACATACAAAATATTTTCAAGGGCTCTGATGTTTGTTTCTAAGATTCTAAGATTCTAAGACGGAAGGTGGCCGCTCACCACTATGCAGCGGTTTTGAGCGATTTTAACCTTTAGAGAGGGACTCCGATGGCACTGTGGAGATTCAAAAGAGCCCGTGTATAAAGATTAAACCTCCTCCGTTGTTTATTGCATAAACAGAAAAAAAAATTACAGAGGTCGTCAAAGCGGAGCTTTCACACGACAGAGGGCGACAAGGGAACAAGAAAATAAAAAGAAGAACGGAGCCTTGGTCCCTAGCATGGAAAGGCTGGTGATGAAAAATTATATGGACCTCCAAGAGAAAAGTTGGTAACTGCCTTGGAAGATTGAAAAATTAGTTGGTCAAATTGGAAAGATGCATTAAGAAGTTTTAGATTCTGGTTAGTTTCTGACGTAGGGGAAGCAGGGTAACGATATTAAAAAGCCAGTCGTTAGGTTTATTAGGTGGGTTAAGCATACGCCAATCATGAGTTAGTGGGCATGAGAAAAAGTAATGATTTGCATTACCCTCAGCTCCGCACTCACATTGTGGAGTGCGCGAGTAATGAAACTTGTAAAGATGTGATTTGAAAGGTCTGATGTTTGTTTGCAAGGATTCTGATGTATTTTTCAAGCAAATAGGTGTTATTTCTAGCATACTGTATGCAATTTCCAAATGTGTAAAGAATTCACAGCCCAATAATACCTAAAAGGACCTGTAAAAAATTGGAAATCCAATAATAAAAGAAAAAGGAAAAGGTTAAATTAAACATACATTTAAAAACATCGTTCATTTAATTTCACCTGTAATAATAAAAAAATCCAGAAAAAAATAATAAAACTAAAATTATTACTTACATTACAAACTATAACCAAAAACCTGTCACAAACCTTCAGTTAATCCATGAGGATAAATTCAGTTAATATTGCAGTAAGATGTAGAATCTTAATTAAGTTTTATTTGTTATATATCTATAGCAAAATCGATTTTAATCATATTATTTTAAATGCACTACATTTATTTAATAAAAACATTTTGAATATATATATATTTTTTTTTGTATTCAGTCAGTAGCAATTTAAATAATGCATTTTCTGTATCTCATTAGGTCTAATTGCTAATTAAAATCTCTGTTTATATATGAATGTCAAAATCCATTCATCTGTAATTTTTTTAATTTATTCAGAAATTTCTACCGCCAGATGGCGCCGTAATATTTTAAAATTTTAATATTTCAAATTCAAATGAGCGAGGAAGGTGTTGTAAGTTATAAAACCGGGATAAGGCTCCGCAGTCGCCATCGAGCGGAGCTTTGCTAAAGTTAGAAATTTGAAAGGTCACAACATGGTGACCAAACAGTTTGTTTCAGGTATTGAAACGGGAAAAGGACGCCGTTGGCGCTACCGAGCGAGAATTTACTGCGATTAAATTTTTCAGTAAAGCTATTTTCACTATATGTCAATAATCTGTTGTAAGACTTGATACGGGAAAAGGGCGCCGCAGGCGCCACCTAGCCGGAGTTTTGTAAACTTTGATTTTTGAAGGGTCACGAACCAGCTGGTCGCCGAAGGCGGCTAGTACAAAATAAAGAAATAGATAAATAAAATTAACAATAGCTCCCACCTCATGCATTACAAATAAGTTTTAATGGGAATTTTTAATTAAATTTTACACGAGATAAAGAAAATAAAAAAATTAAAAATTAAACAATAAACCAAACGTTTGGGATGAACCTCTAAATAGTAATCCTTAAAAGGGATTTTAGGCGCAACATAAAACTAACAGGTGTTTTTGTATTTTCTATGATCATTTATATGAGACTGGTGCATGTATTCATGCATAATTATATTTCCTTAAAAAGTTTTATTAAAAAAGTCCTCTTCCTCGGTTAAAACGAACAGGGTATTAAATTATTACATTGCTAATTTTATGGAAACGTGAATATTTGACAAAATTTACCACAATGAGAGTAGAAATGTATTAAATACCTAATAAAATCTGACCATTTTTATTAAGTAATTTTAAGCTGCCTATTCACACACTTTAATGAAATTTAATTTCCGCATTTTATTAGGCAAATATAGGAAGCTATTTATACGAAAACTTCAAGTAAATATCGTAAAAATTCAAGAAGTTATCGTTGATAGAATACACTGAATTTCATTTCGTCTAAGAAAAGTAAAATTATAAGAGGGTTACTGAGACTTTTATTTTGACTCAATCAAGGGTTAAATAGTATTTTTTTATTTTAAATAAATATTAATAAAACCTCATATATATATATATATATATATATATATATATATATATATATATTGAGAAAGTGAGAGGAAATGGAATTCAGATCATAGTAACAACTATTACTTTTTATTATTTTCACGATATTTGCTTCCGGTTTCATTTGAGTTCTTCAACACATTTCGTTAATAAATAATGCAAACGAAATTTTGTAACACTTATTAAGACAAACATATTAAGACAAATAATTGTTTAGTAAAAATGCTCATGTTTATTATGTTTTTAGTATTTTTATGTTCTGAATGCAGTATGTTGAGTCTAAAATAGTATATCAAGTTTCGAAATAAAAAAGCATTGCATCGGATAATGCTATGATAAAAGAAATACATATATAGAGTTTTTTTTTTATTAAGAAACATTTATATGTCCATGAAACTATCGCCTATAAATGAATATAGATAATTAGAAAAACCTCACAATTACATGTTCCTGCCATAATGCATTTCAAGTATTATTTTAGAGCTATCCCAAATATTTAATTTTTCTTTTATTTTTTTACTAAGTCTATCTATTGCTTTCAGGGAAACTTTTGTTGAAATATACGAACTATATGTTCTTTACACGCCCACAGTTTCAGTATAACTCGTCATTTTTTTTCTAGATAATTGAATAAAGTCTGAAATCTAAAGTGTCCAGCCATTTATGGAAAGATAGTGTATTAATAATAAAAATTTTCAGATGATTTTCTTATGAATATATAAAATATATTTGAAGCATCTATCATTATATATAAAAATCAAATAAATAAATAAATAAAAATGTTATTGCTAGCGAACTTCAAAGACAATATTGAAAACAGTAATTAACTATTAAATAATAATATAAATGTCTGGAAATTAATATATTTATATATTTATATATATATAATTATAAGTTGTTGAAAATTAATCGTTAAATTTTAGCTAATACTGTATTTTTCTTGCCATTAACTTTATTTTTGAAGGGAATTAAAATTCCGTCGGAAACTCGAATATGATCACATTAGTTGACTTTTTAAACCAGCCTGTTACTAGCCTGAAAATAGATATTTCTCATTATTATTTCAAAGGATTTTTTTTATGCAAGCTTTCATTAAATTATTATTAGCACTTTTTTTTTCAATTTGCATAAAAAGGGATTTAGTGAATAGTTACCAATTCGAAAGATCAAAGCTTTTACATTCTTAATTTCTTGATTTTTCATTTAATTAACAATTTTTTAATTCTCGAATAATTCAAAAGAAATGAAATTTCATCTGAATGGATTTACGAATGCTAATTATTTTCTTACATAATCAAAATTCACTAAACCTTCTAAATAATTTTTTTTTCTTTCCCTTGTACGACAGAAAATCATTAATTAATGTGCAATGAACGTATTATTTTTGCCTGTAAAAATAAAAATTAATGAATGAGAATTAAAAAAAAAAAAATGGTGATAATAAAAAAAAAAAAAAAAGATAAATGCAGACGTATGTTAATTGTTTATGAGGAAGCAATTTATTGCTGTATCTGGACTAAATATAAATTATTTAACTATGCTAAAAAAAAAAAAAAAAAAAAAAAAAAAAAAATCTCTGACTTACATCTAGATACTGAATTGTGGATTTAGTAAAAATAGTTCAATGCGATTCTTAAAAGTTCTCGTTCCCTATACAAGCGGGTTCTGAAAAGCCCTAATCTAGCCCTAATCGAGCCCTAATCTAGCGCGTTTTCCTATATTAATGTGGTCAAACATTTTTAAAATCCTCGAAAATAAATGTAATCACAAGAGGCGAGATTTAGTAACTATAATTTTAATTTGTGACCCAACTCTAAAAAATCAAGCAAGAATTTCTTCTAACACAAAGGTTTCATAATATTCATAATAATTTTTATCCATTTAGAAAAGTACAGAAGAAATTCTCGATCACTTCGTCTATCCAGTTTATTGTTTACCTTATACGCATAGCTCGAAAACTTATATTTCTAGTTTAGGGGTTCTGAAAATGACTACATATTTGTTCTAGATGAGTGGATATTTTTTTTCTTAGTGTGTAATGGGAAGTTGGAAAAAGTGCGACTACTTGTTAATTGAAATATCGACTTGTAACTTTAGTGATGATCTTCGTATGGAACGTATAGTCATCAGATGTGTTTGTCTCACACTTTTTTAATATATTTAGCGTGAGAAAACCGAATCAAATATTAAACAATGATAGCTTTAGAAATATGATAACATTATTTGCATTTTCCTCTCTGACAAAGTTCCCTTCTCAAAACTCGATGGTCCCTGGCCCCGGGCTGCCACTCAGGTAGCTGGGAGCTAGTTGCGGCAGCCGGCCTCACCGCCTAGAGGTGACCCTGGATAGCCGGCTATGCCGGTGAACTAACGAGGTCGGCGTGGCCGAGAAGCATGTCGGGTGGAAAGGATGTTGCTGAAGTCAATTGGAGGCATCACCCACTCGTCGCTCGTAAAGTAATAGGTGATGTGTTATGTTGCGGGTTGCCTCGGTGGCACGAGGCGCCGGGGTTGCTCTACTTGTAATCTGTCACCTACTCTTCACCGCCAGGCCTTGTTCCTCTAATAGGCTCAAGTGGATTTTCCTGGCACCCGGCCTAGCACACCCGCCGGAGAGCAGCTAGTTGCTCAATGCGAGATTTGTGGGTCTCCCCTTCCCGCGGACTTCTCCCGGGCCCGTGCCCCTGTCCGCGGGCTCGCTGGAGAGTTAGATACTGGTTTTGGTGAGGGGGTGAGCTAACGCTCATAACCTCAAACCTAAACGGTAGGTAGCCCTGTCCTTCTCAAAACTCGAAGATTTGTCATAAATATACCTGTGAACTTAAACTTCACAGTTTTTGGCAAGGAAACTAATACGTTTTGTGAGTAGATCTTGTATAAAACTTCAGATTGATTCTTTTTTTTTTTTTTTTTTTTTTAGCTTTTTGATTTATTATTTGTGGCTGCACTTATCTCGAGAATTGTTTATGTCATCCAATTGTAACCAGAGTGTTCGAGCTTTTCCTACGCTCCTCAGGAAATTCGCTTATATTTTTAACTTCTTTAAAAAAAAATTATGTCTTTTAATTTTTAATTAAAATTAAATTAAGTAATTTTTTAGATTTTGTAGGAGTTTAATACAGTGATGGAAAAAACTTCAAGACCACACGTGAAATTGCAAATATTTTAATTTTACAAAAAATAAAAATAAAATAAATAAACATCAAATAGTGTAAACAGAATAAACAATAATAAATCTCCAGATAGTTTTATAAAAGAATGGTTATAACTATATATTATATGCGAGTGATTTTTTTTTCACAACATAAAAGGGTAGAAACAACTTTAACACCACAGAGTTAAACATTCACAAATTTATTCTAATTTTTAGTACTTCGTGTGTTTTTCTTGAACACGAATTACTTCTAAAAGGCGATTTTGGAAGGCTTTTGCTAGATTTTTGTGTGTTAGAATCGATA
Organism: Salticus scenicus; assembly: GCA_963930645.1. Taxonomy (NCBI): domain Eukaryota; kingdom Metazoa; phylum Arthropoda; class Arachnida; order Araneae; family Salticidae; genus Salticus; species Salticus scenicus. The sequence continues at coordinate 80,755,761 of OZ005652.1, read as the reverse complement.
TATAATTCCATGCTTTGTAAACAGCTGAGAGCTCAGAAACAGAATGATATTGTTTACCATTTTCATTTACTTTGCGTGCTGATACACCACATGCTTTCCATGGAGTTCAAGTCTGAGCTTTTTGCAAAAAATTCCACAAAACTTACATTATTTTCAGCTAGTAAAGAAATGGTTGAAGCAGATTTGTGCACTGACACATAATCTTGCAACAAAATAAAATTTTTATCCATAAGTTCATCTTTTAATGGAACAAAATTGTTAGCCAGTATGTCTTGATTGTCAAAAGAGTTAATATTACCTTTAGTGAATACAATATTAGTCTTACCTCAAGCACAGAAATCTTCCCAAATCATAACAGGCCTCCCCTTTTGCACTCGCTTTGAGAAATACGTAGGATCCTGTTTTAAATCATGCGCTAATAGATTTGTAAACCACCAGGTCCATGTTGGTTAAATATTTTTTCATTTGTAACACAATTTTTCGCCAAAATTTCGGTTTTAAATCATTAGATGTTACCAATTTCAACCTTGTTTCAATATGCCTTTTTTTCAAGCTTAGGTTTGATTTTTAAATTTGAATATTTGATGTTTTCCGCATGATTCAGGACATTTCTAACAGTTATAGCTGTTACTTGTAATTTCATACCCGATTTTTCTGCTGAAGAATATGCATTGTCTTGAATAACCACTCTCATAACATTTCTTTTCATTCTGACTGATACTTTTAAACGCCTTTCTCTTCCATTTTTTCTACCATAATCTGCATACTTCTGCTAGAAATTGATGACCTACAGTTTAGACCTCTCTATTTTGCTAGCGACTTGCCTTTCACTTATTCTGCTTTCTCGAAATGCCAAGATTTTCCCCTTTTCAATTTCAGTCAGTAATTTTCCTCTTCTCATAATCTCAGTTGCTTCAACACTCAGCTAAATGATTAAAAAATGTTTCTTTCCATTCTAACAACTGTCCCACACAAAACCGCGCAAATGTGACGTCATATCATTATGCATGCAATCACTTTTCAAACTGGTCTTAATTTTTTTCTTGTTTTTTTTTTATTTGATTACATTACACATTTTTACTCTATATTAAAAAATAAACGTATTTTAAATGCTAAATTCGTACTTTTTTTTTTTTATTATTATTTCCTAGATTTTATATATTAAATGTAATTGTAATTTACAAAGAGATTTTCATTTTTGAATGAAAAAAAAAATCGATAGTGGTCTTAAAGTTTTTATCCCACTGACTCCAGCACTCCTTTAAAGATGTGAAGTTAGAGCCTTACAGAAACATGAACAAGTCTGTATCGATTCTAAAATCCTAGATTCAATAAGGTTTACACTATCTTAAAAATCAACTTACATACCTCTTAGAGTATCATATATGGATATATGGAAATAAAAGACCGCAGTTACACGTGTCCAGATTCTTATTTTAGGTATATAATTAAGATGTTAAAATATTATTAAACTGAGAAAAAATTATAAAGTGAATCTAGAATCTAAATTGTGGCTGTAGTAAAAATAGTTGAATGTGATCCTTATAAATTCTTGTCCCCTTTAAAAACGAGTTTTGTAAACCCCTATTAGAATTCTATATCTGTTTGTCTATATTATCGAAGTCAACTTATTTAAAAATCTCTGTAAATAAAATGCGAATACCAGAAGCGAGTTTTAGGAACTATAATCTTGTTATATGACTCAATACTATAAAATCAAGCCAGAATTTCTCGAAATACAAATGATTAAAATTTTCATAATTTTAAATATATTGTTTCACCATCTAAAAATGTATAGACAAAAAATTCTCGATCATTTAATCTATTGATTTTATTTGCATGCCTTATATGCATAGCTCGGAAATCTATATTTCTAGTTTAGGGATTGAGAAAATGGCCACTTATTCGTTCTAGATAAACACTGTATATATATTTTTTTTCTCAGTGCATATAATAACAATTTTAAATAAATATATATATATATATATTAAAAAAATCAGCATAAAAAAATTATTGTAGGTATTTGGTATATATATATATATATATATATAGGGGAATGTTTCCGGTTGTGGGCACAGTTTTGATTTGGCTTATAACTTTTGATAGAATAGATATTATGCAAACATATAAACACCAATGTAAAGCCCTTAGCTAACGTTTGATGAAGTAACTGTATTGATTTCGTCAACCATAAAATAAATAAATGAATAAATAAATAAAAATATTATCAATATTGTAAATTTTATTCCCGATTGTGAGCACACTTGAAAAATCCGCTAAAAATGGGAAAATAATAAGAAAAACCACAATAAATACAGAAAACAACATATTCATTTTCTAAGGATTCAGTGGTCAAAATAATAATAGTAAATAGCATTTTTACAATTTTATTCGTCATATTTTTTGTCCTTCAAATCAGACGTGCAACGCTTGCAAGTAAAATAACTTGCATGTATATTAGCGCACTTCAAATGCACCAGACGATCGCACACGTTGCATTCGATTGAGATGGCTCTTTTTAGGCATAGTGGCATGTGCATCAAGCAGATGACACAGAAGTCATCAGATTGTTGAGACTCCAATTTTTAGTGCGTTTAGCCTGCACTTTGAAAGGTGGATTTGCCTTTCTTTCTCCAAGTAAATTCTGGAGCGACTCAAATGCCGCAGGGAAGCCCATACTCTCAGGCACTCGGTTTTATGTATTTCTTATCCAATAAGCAATCCTTAATGGCTTTAACCAGCGCATTAACAACCATTTTTTTATGTATTTCCAACGAGGAATCTGGCTGTTCAGAGTTTGGGCGCTATTTATGGTACACCCTGCATTTATATATTTCCGTTTCATCATTCCCATAATGAATTCAATTAAATTAGCAAAATTCCATTTATTAATTAGCGTTTAGATTTTAAGAGTTAAATAATATTTTAAAATTACTAGAAATTCAATTGAACAAAAATTTCATCAACGTAATATATATCTAACATTAAATAAGTACCTTACTCCAATAAATGTATGAATGTTATTTTATATGTAAAATAGGTACCTTTTATACATTAAATAAGTACCTTACGTCAATAAATGTATGAATGTTACTTTAAGTAAAATAAGTACTTTTAAATTGTCTCAGATATAAAAAACAAATTTTAAAGACAAATAACCGACATTTCTTAATGCTCACGAAGATCCATGACACTCATATCTGAAAGCCTAATTTCAGATATGGCAATCAATATTTTGGCTGCAATTGGATGAAAAAGTTTATGTTTAATTTTTAGGGCATAAATATATAAGTTAATAATTTTTATAGTAATTTATCTATCTGTAAAAAAAAAGCCTTGATATTTGGCTATCTGTAGAATATATGTTCTGTTTTAATGGAATCTGATTTTATGGCTTTTTTTAATAGAAATGAGGTTTTGTTTAGTAGGTGATCTCAAATGAAAAATAATAATAAAATTTCTTTTAATATCCTTGGCCTTTAATGAAATCAAATACACAAGTTATGATTGTATAAAAATATCTTTATCATTTTTATCTTCACAAACACATTATTATGAAATTCAAAAATTGCATGCGATTTTAAATACTTTGAAATTATGTAGCTCAAAATACATCTTTTATACCAATTAATGTATAAAAATATTTTTTTGTAAACTAAATGCTTTAAAATCGTCTCAGAAATGTAGCTTATATAAGGACAACTAACTGACATTTTCTTATGACCACACAGATCCATATGACAGTCAATCTCTGTGTGAATAATTTTAAGTATGGAAATCAATAATTTTGCTTCCTTTTAGTTAATTAAGATTTTTATTAAATTTTAAGACATAAATATATATGTTCACAAAATTTTAATATTGTACGTAACTGGAAAAAAATAAAATAAAACAAAATAAAATAGACCTGACATGGAGAGTTTTGCAGTATTTCACTGTTTTGTTTTTTTTCTTTTTTTTTCAATGAAATTTTATAGCTTTTTCAATAAAATTGAATTTTTGTTTAATAATACTTTGGTGATGACAAGAAAAAAAAAAAAAAAAAAGATATTTTAAAATCTTGCTCATTTATTATTAGATATATTAAGTGTATAAATATACATTATTAAAAATGTATGCGAGCTAAATACTTTGAAACGATATACATTTATAAATACATCATTTGTATCAATAAATGCATAAATAATATATTTTTATGTAAAACAAATATTTTCGAATCGTCTCGGAAATAAAAATGCTTTGGAGGCAAATAACCGACATTGGTTAAAGCAAACCCAGATCCATATGACTCTCATGTCTGAATATATAATTTCAGATATGGAAATTTTGGCTTTTTTTTTTTTTTTTGAATAAATTTTATATTTAACTTCTACAATATAGATTTGTATGTTTCGTGGCTTTTCACATTTTATCTACCTATAAAAAATGCCTCAAAATACGGATTTTTAGAAGTAATTTTACTTCTTTTGTTATTATTTTTATTTTTGGAGTGCAAATTTGTCGTCTTTCTACCACAAATTTGCCACGTTTAAAGATTCAACAGAAATAAAACATTGCATAATAATATTTTAGGTGACTTTAAATAAAACATGAAAAGTAATAACAAATATATTTTAATATTCCTGGCATTTAATAAAATCATATATATATATATATATATATATATAATATGATTATATAAAAAATTAAAACAAATTTTAAGCGGAGACATATTCATACAGATTTTTAAAATTGTATGTGATATAGCGTAAAAAATATTTTTTATGCCAATAAATGTATAAATGATATTTTTTATGTAGAACAAATACTTGGAAATAAAACTACTATATTAGGGGCAAATAACCGACATATCTTAATGCACACGAAAATCCATATGATACTCGTGTTTGAAAGTATAATTTCAGATATGGAAATCAATAATTTTGCTTTCTTTTACTTGAATGAATTTTACATTCAATTTTTACGCTACAAACATATATGTTCACAGACTTTTCGTATTTTATCATACCGTAAAAGAAAAGAACTGAATTGGATATTTCTGCATAAATGATTTTACTGTGACCATTTTTTTTATTGCAGTGAAATTTTATGGCTTTTACCATAGAAACGAAATATTGTTTAATAATATTTTAGTGATAACAAATGAAAAGAAAAAAAAATATATTTTTATATCTTAGACATTTAATAGAATCTAATATACAAACTATGAATATGTGAAAATAATATAATCCTTTTTAAAGCACAGATATATCAATATGCATTAAAAAAAATGTACGTGGGCATAAATATTTTCAGAAGATATAATTTTAAATGCATGTTTTATGCGAATAAAAGCATGAATGTTATTTTTTATGTAAAACAAATACTTTTAAATCGTCTCAGAAATAAAACATATATTTTAGGAGCAAATAACCGACATTGCTTAATTCAAACGCAGATCCATATGAATCTCCTGTCTGAATATGTAATATCAGATATGGAAATCAATATTTTGCTTTATTTTAGTTGAATAAATTTTATACTCAACTTTTACGATGTAAATATATATGTTCAGAGGTTTCTCGTGTTTTATATAACTGTTAAAAAAAAAATGACTTGGAGATATTTGCAGAAATGTTTTTAATGAGGTTTAAAAATTTTATTATTATTATTATTGAAATAAAATTTTATGGCTTTTTCAATAATAATGAAACTTTCTTTTAAAATGTTTCATATGATCTTACAAAAATAATAAAAAAATACCTTTTAATATATTTCGCATTAACTAAAAACAAATATATGTAATCTGATTATATGAAAATATTATAATCATTTCTAAGCCCCAGAAAACAGATTAAACACACATATATATATATATATATATATATATATATATATATATATATATGTGTGTGTGTGTGTGTGTGTGTGTGTGAACCGAAATATTTTGAAGGAATATAAAGGATATAATGAAGAACTCCTATGTTGCAGTATTGTTAAATAAAAATGACAAAATTATATTCTTTGAAAAAAAAAATTTACATACTGGGTGCCTTGTATATACCCATAAATCTGTAGAAAATTCTATATTCCACAGAAAATAAAGTATTTGGTAGAATTGAATGGTTTGCGAAAAATATATTTTCGCAAATGGGGAGGGTTATTTTGGTAAAGAAAAAATTAATAGTTAAAGTTTCGTCAATAGAGGGCACTATAAGTAATCAAATCAAACATTTCCTTTAAAAAGTATTTTTATTTGCACTCAAATGCATACAGGCAATAACTCCTATTTTGTGTATCTGTCATCACCCCATCACCACAAATTACAGTTTGCAAACGAGTTACAGCATCTTTAATTGCAGCTTCAATCAGCGATTTTTAGCTGAGGTAAAACGTCTTCACTAATAACATTCTATCTACAAGTCAGCATATCGATTAAAACTTCATGTATGCACAACTTTTATGGAAATAAAAATAATCAGCAGTTAATCATAAAATAGTGCAATTTACAGGATTTGCACATTTCTCATTAGGCGTCTGTGCAGCGCCAACAAAAATCTTAACTATACATACATACATATATATATATATATATATATATATATATATATATATATATATATATATATACAGAGAGGGAGAGAGGAATAAATTATCGATAAATAAAATGATATGAAACTCCAAAAATACTTAAGTTTTGCATTTCCCATTTGCAGCAATTCTGTGCATTGGTTTGCAATTCCCCTTTTTTGTTTTTCTTATCTTTAAACTCATAAACTCATTACAATGGTTACCTTTATATATATTGTACCAAAATGACCCCCCCCCAAAAAAAAAAAAATAATAATAATAAAATAAATAAAAATAAAAATAAATAAAATAAATAAAATAAAATAAAAATAAAATAAAATAAAATAAAATAAATAAAAAATAAATAAATAAATAAAATAAAACAACTTTTTCGTTAGCTTCATTCAATTCTAAATATTTCTTCATTTTTTATGAATCTATAAAATGTCTATAGACTTTTGAGACACCGGTAGTATTCTAGAATAGCTAAAATAGTTATACACATGTTTTTAAAGGAATTTGATGAGTCTTTGTGCAGAATAGGTGACATGCCTGATCACTTACTGGTTAGTTTTTTTTTTTTTTTTTTTTTTTTTTTTTTATTAATTTAAGATCAAATTAATTTTCTAATGCATAATTAATATTTTTTTTTTACTTCTTAGAATTCAGATGCAAACATAAATATTATTATGATTAATAATATTTCAATTTTGGATGCGTAATATGAACATTGCTCTTTAAGACTGAATTATAACTGAAAAAAAGATTAACTTCATATATAAATAAAAAGGGAAATTAAATAATTTAAATTACAAACTACATTGATTTGTACAATATTTTACTTCTTAGATATCACTTCTATTAAAATATTATTCTAATTGAATATATTTCATTTTGTGATCTGTAACTGGGATATTATTCTTCAAAATGGGACTGAAATCGCTAAATATTCTTTATTCACATTAAAAAAAAAAAAAAAAAAATGCATGAAAGTTAAATATTTTACATAATCTATTACAATATATTAATACATTGATTTATTTAGATGTAATAGAAATTTTTCGGACAAAACCATCCTTTTTTTTTTTTTTTTTTTTCGAAATTGTTTTGGAACAATAATGTCTAGTATCTTGCTTAACTAGTTCCTGAAGTATCACTAATTATAACAATACATTTTATAAACTCAATTCTAAGAAATAAAAACATTGAAACATATGGAGGATATGCTTAAGGACTAATAATATATGCTTAAGGACTTTTATACACTGTAAAAAAAAATGTGTAAGATTACGGGCAGAGAGATACCAGAGAAAGCCCGTAAAAAAAAAAAAAAAAAAAAAAAAAAAAAAAGACCATAAAGTAAGAATATAATATCCTTAAATTATGTTACATGCCCGTAAAAACATTGTGTCTGTAAAAAAACATTTTTCCCACGGGCTTTGTCTGCAATCTCTTCTGCCGAATTTTCCCCGTAAGAATACGAGATTTTTTTTAACAGTGTAGATGTTGAAATAATTTTAGGAACATAAACATTACACCTTTACACATGTGACTGTAAATGTAAGCCTTCATAATTCATCAATAAATTATCCCAGCGTGCATGAAAGAAATTATGTGAGGAGATCTTACCATTCACACCATACACTGAGCTGGTTATGGTAAAACACGGTAGGCTATGTTGGGGTAAAAAGCCATGTTCGACAAGATGTCGTGTCATGTGGTTGTCTTATACGCAGGCACTGCAGCATCCATCGTAGAATAGTGCACCGTCTCTTAATATGCGATCACGCATTGGAGACTTATATCAAAAACAAGACGTAGGTTACTTTATTTTTATTATTGTAGAACTTCTATAGATTATTTTGGATCAATAATCTACCACTATCTATCGGATAAGTGTTAAAAAATTTGACTTTTAGTGCTAAACTTATATGGGGGCTAGTTTCCTCTTTTGTAAGTTAATAAGAAAAACTTTAGCCTTGTTCAACGTTTTAGAGTTAGATGACAGAATTTTTTAGAGGTAAGATGACGGTAGTTTTACAATAAAGAAAGACGTCTGAATGCCTTCTTTATTGTTTTAGTTACACCTGAACATTATTTTTATGAAAATATTCAATAAGATAATAGGTAATATTTTGTTAAGCTTTTTCTATAACAATTATGTTATATATATAAATATATATATACATATAATATTTTTTGAAACTATTTGATTTTCTCTGATTTTTCATAAGCCCTTTTCATAAGCCCTATATGGACGGCCATGAAACGCAGAACATTAGGAAAATTTTATTACGAAGATTTTACAATATTTTTGAAGTTCAATATAATTTTAATATACTGTATACACAAAGGTATATAAATGAAAGTAACGTGTTTCTCGTATTCAAATTCCTTTTTTTAATTTTAGAGTATATGAATATTTTCATTCACAGATTTAACTTTTAAAAATAATGACAGTGTTTTATAATTTTTTTATATTATTATTTCTTTATTCTTGCATTTCCAATTTTCTTTATTTAATATCTAAAATGTACATATATGAATAATATGAATAAGATGAATATATTTAATGAACGGATGTTGAATAAAAATTACGTAAGTTTTATTAATATTTAAATATTAATTACTCATCGTTTTAAATGATAGTTCAGTTCTCCAAATAAAATATTTTTGTTTTTCTAAGAATATGACAATGTTATACTGTCTATTTTCATTATTGATTAATTGAGAAAAGTTACATAACTTTATAACTTTGATTTAAAATTATATGCATGATAAAGTAATACAGATAATTAATTATTTAATATCTGTTAAAAGTAACCCAATTATTGTCATATCATCATCCAAATTTAATGTGAACTCTTGGCATTTGCATGTAATCTAAAAATATCTATAAAATTTTATTTCCTTACTGCAGCTAATATTGATTTTTATCGAAGCTCAAATAAATAGGATTGAAATTTGAAGCGATATAAAATTCATTTTACTTCATTCTTCATGATACAAATTTTGAAATTCCTTTGAACAAAAATGCTGAAACATAATTTTTAAATTATATTTTTCATATTTTCACTCAAGAAATTTTCGTTAGAATATATTACTTGATTCATATGAATTATTTGAATCTTATTTTTGATATGATCGCCATGTACGAGAGAGTATCATAAAGTTTCAAGTATTACTAAAATAAAATAGATATAGAAATATAATTTTTACTTCTTATATTTAAGACTTGTCTAGGGAGATCCATAATTCCCTCCGGGTTTACGAAAACTGCATCAGAAAAACTAATATAAACACAGCAAATGCAAACCTTGCACTGAAAATGGAAACAATGCAAGTTTATTTCAAAACTAGTTGTGAGTGAAAAAAAATGCCGTACACGAACGAATAATAAAAAAAGTCTATGTAGAAGAATTTGCTAAATAAGAATCAATAGTATTGGAGCAGCGGTAATTTCGTACGAAATTTTGAACACAGGCTTCCAATGACATGACTTTATAACTTTAAAATCAATTGTTTTCTATTAAATGCGTGGTTAACAATTGATTTGATTGATTTGTTCAAAAATTTCAAAGAAATTGTTGATAGTGCCATGTTTTGCCGAATATAGCAGGAACTAGATTATTCCATTTATGTGTACTTTCTGAGAAAAGGGTCATACAGAGAGTATCTGTAAGGTCAGTAAAAACCTTGAACTGTTTTTGTATTTAGTGGTAGGTTCGTTTTTTCTATATTCATCGTAGATTTTTTTTTTTTTTTTTTTTTTAATATATACTTTTTAAACGCTTGTGGAAATTGCAGTCATTATCTAAAACTACACATATAAAGTATTCTAAAACATTGCGTTCTGTGTGAGATATTTCTATAAACCATATTTAAATAACCTTCCTTTGAACGGATCTTAATGAAATTGACATAATATATTCAAGGTTACTATTGTGCGTTTCTTATTGAAAATGCAGTAAATATCACCACTGGGACAACAAAAAATATTTCATAATATTTCGTTCTATGAGAGATATTTCTACAGATCAAATTTTATAACTTTACTTTGTACAAATCTTAATGTAATTAAAATATATTTTTGATGTGCCCAAAAGAATTATTTCTGTAGAATATTGTACGATTAGCATTAACATTTAAAGGCCGCGCTAAAGTATTGAGTTGCATTAAGGACTATTGATAGAAATTTGCTGGAATTTTATTTTCGTTTATATAAAGCGTTTTTAACAATTTCTAATCATTTTTAGAAGTGAATACGATTTAAATTAGTTTGACTATCTGACTAAATGTCCAAATACCTGTCTGCATCATCTGTAAATATTTTGAGAATCTTTTAAAAATAATATATGTTATTGAAGTTCACTATAAAATGTTACCTATTTAAAATGGAATTATTAGGCCCTGTATAACTATTTTGTGTGCAAGGACAAAAAAAAAAAAATGCCAATGCATTGCGTTTTAAGACAGATATTTTTATAAATTATATTTAAGTAATTATCTACTGCAAAAATTATAAAGTAGTTGACATTTATCGTTAATATGCTAAAGTAATGTTTTATATGGAATATGATATGCTTAGTATTCAGATTTACAGGGCTACACTAAAATATTTAAATGCATTAGTGATAAAAATTGGAGATTGCAGGAATATCATTTTCGTTTATCCTAAGCATTTTTAACACTTTCCTACAATTTTTTAAGAGTGATTATGAACTGATATAATTTATCTTTCTGCTTCCAGTCTTTCTTTCTATCCGTTGTGTAATAACCTAGGCAAGGAATATCGAGGTTTAAACGATGCAGCCAATAAGTAAAGGGAAAATGTTAAAAATGAATGTGTACTACAAGGTTTTTCATTCTCATTTAATTATAACTTGCATGGTATTAGTCCCACAGTAAATGAAGTATTGGAATACTTGACACAGTACATTAAACTCAACGTATTGTAATCATGTGCATGTAGATGCTGTAGGTGCAGGGTGATTGGATTTCATCACAGGTCAAGGAGTACATCAAATGTAAAAAAAAAAAAAAAAAGTTTGTTAAGATTTGAGTAATGTTAATAAATACTTTTTAACATGCGTAAGTTAAAAACAAAATTTCTTTGACGTAACTCATTGGACAAATTTATTGAGAGAAAACTCCAAACAAATACTATTTCAATTCAAAATGTTACCGTCGACAGAATGAACTGAATTTTAGAGCTTCTCAAAGAAAAAAAAAAGTGATAGGGACATTTATCATTATTTTTACAAAATCAACAAACACTACATTACCTCTGATTGGAGTAAAAACAAATAATTTAGAGTTTCCTTTATCTTTATCTTTTCTTATTTTGAGAGGAACTAAATATCATCCCCTTTTATAGAATGTACTCTATTGTGTACAAAAATAAAGTATTATTATTAGCATTTCAGAAAAAAAAAATACTACATCGTTTTATAAATACATTCAATTACAGTAAGGTTCTTTCTGGAAATGTAAATTTATTTTTATGTAAAATAAATTAATTAAGTCAATAAATAAAAGTTTTGCCCTCATTTACTCACGCACCGTATATCAAAACAAATCATTAACTTTATTTCAGAAATACTTTTTTCTTTTTATACAAAGAGTCATTATCGGATAAGTAGGAAAGATATTGAAACACATAAAATATCCTTTGAATATTTATAAAGGTCTTTCGATGTTTATATGTAATAAAGAATATATATAAAAATGTTTCGAAACACAAGATGCCATTCTGGGATCAATAATATCGACATTCAAGTTAATATGCCATAAATGGTAATAGGTAACAGATGTTAGTGCAATAAAATTCTGATTAGGATATCATTAAAAACAAGTAAGTGACACGGGGTTGTTTAATTAGGAGAAAAATACTAATAAAATAGGGTTCAGAGATTATCATGAAGTACATTTAAAAAACACAGCTTTGAATTAAGTTTTATGATATTTTCCTAATTCAGGAAAGGAACTAAGTCAGCGTACGAGTACATATTTTAAGAGAGTTGCCATGAATAATAATTAACGTCGTCAAAAGGTATATAAACATAAAAATATCGTAATGTCACAATTTTTATTAAGTACAAATTACATGAATTATTAAACTAAGTTTTAAAAATACAGTTGGTAATAAAAGGATTAATAGCATTTTGTGTAGTGTATTCAAACATAAGTACTAATTAAACGCTACGGATTTAATAATTAAACAATAATCCATGTAATCAATTTTATGTTTTATTAGAAAATTAGCCTGGCTTCGGACACCCAGGAGGGCAATCCCTATCATTGCATCAAAAGAGGTGAGGCATTTTTGTCTTCGATATAAAACTTTGTAAGTCTTTGAGAGACGTGTGTATATTTGTAATTCTAGTTTCATGTAAAAAAGGAGAAATATATATATGAAACATATAGCGCATGTCGAAAAACTTATCTTTCTTATACTACTTTACATTAAGTTTAAATTGTGGTTATTTGGCTTAAATATTTGCTTTCCTGAGTGCACCTTTCCTGCGTCGAGATCATAATCAGGTGATTTGGAGTTAAATACTCAATCAGAACAAAGGCCATTGGGGCCACTATTGGTGATTTGTGCACATAAAATCTGTTGTGACTGCAGTGCCCCCCATCTACTGTAAAGACAATATAATATATCTACGTATTATAAAAGTGGGAACCTTCCCCCTCCACGAGACGATATAGGTGCCATATCTCCGTTATTTTCAACGAAGAGTTCATACCGGGTAGTTTTTATAAATGTTTTCAGTTTATTGAATTTTATGTATTAGTTGAATATATATGTGACCGACTTATTTAAAAAAAATAGTAATGTTGGCAGCTATGAAACGATCAAAGTTGTGACGGGATTTATCCGAAGAAAAAAAAGCAGGAGTGAATCTCAATTTTCCACAAATTGCTTGCAGTGTAGATTTTGTGCATATTTAATTCCATTCAACTTAAACCCGAGTTAAAAACATAACTTTAATAACTTAGCCTTTTTTTTTTTTTAGTTTTTGCTCGCAGACGATTTACAGATTTCGATATTTGAAACATCTCTTTGCTTTTTGCGCAACATTTTGACACAAATTTTGCCCAATGGGACAATACAAAAGATATTTTGGTTTATAATTCTTAAAAATAAGTTGGGGACTGAAATCTCGATATTCTTTTTTTTGACAGCTTTAAAAAGATAATACAAAAGTATAATTGCAATTGAAAAATACGATTTTATTTCTAAATTATGACGTATTTATCAAAATGTCTGCTGCTGAACAGTTTAAACACAGTAATATGTAAAAGAAAAAGAAAACCACCTTATTTTTTTCTCGTTATGGGATAATATACATTTATCTAATGTTAAGTGACCACACTTCCTCGCTATTTGAGAGTAGTATCAAATTTTTTAACTGTTTGTTTTAATTAAAAATTGTGACAAGAAACTTATTTAACATAAATATTATGTTTCCTATCGTTATATACTAAAAATAAAAAGCACATATGTAACTGGAGAGTTACAATAATTTTTAGCGCTATTTACTTATAAAAAATGTGACTGTTTTGGATTGGTCCAAAGATATACTCTCATGCGCAAAGACATCAGTTTTGGTCTTGTACAACAGCCTCGCTCTCTAATACGTGTAATTTGCATATACGTATAATTAGTTCTCGTTTCAATTTTAAAATACTTTACGTTTATTTAATGTATCTTATTGTATTAAAATTTAGAGGATTATAGTGCTTAAAAAGAAGTTTGTTAAGGAAGTTCTTTTTTTTTTTTTTTTTTTTTTTTTTTTCATTCATATTTACTGCTTTTGTTTCAACACATGACAGCTGAAAAACTTAAGCGGCATACTTGAAAATATTCGATTGGAAAACAAAATAGATACGTTAACAAAATAGATGCATTAAATATTTTGCGATAATTTTCACGTACCTAACACTGAAACTCAAGATATAAATACTACTAGATATGCGTCTTTTGCCAGTCGTTGCCAATTCTGAATAATGTCCAATTTCAGATTCTGAAAATGGTCCAGCCACTTGTCGAAATTGTCTCCTGGTACAGTTCACGACTTTTAACTAACTCATTCCTCATTGTCTTGTTATTACCCATTAGCTGCATAATCTCTTCTAGTATAAAAATTTATAGAATCAATGCGCAATCTCTTCTAAGTAGCAAATTCGGAAACTCTCTCGCTTAGGTAGAAGAATTGTGCAGCCTTTTCTTCAATATTTATTCGCTTTCATAGAGATCTATTGGTGTACGTACCGTTGGTGTAGGTTAAAAACTTATGAGACATCGATTAATTAAAAGATATTTTGTAATTTTGCTTTCTATAAAAATTCATAGGAAGTGATATGAAAATTCAAGCATTTATTTTTGAAAACAAGACAAAATAACCAAGTTTTATCTTAGACGATCGAAACAATCAGCATGCAAATTGAAGTCAGAACTCTACTCATCTCAGAAACAATGTCCTTCCTTCCGAACCTCTAAGTGTGCGTTTTCTCCTACCACACAATTTCTCATTCTTTACCTTATAAGCAGACAAACAGGTAGAGAGATATGATAGGTATGTAGACTCTTTCCATGTCAAAATTTAAATGACTTAATCAAGTTTGGCCGAATATAATTGAAGCTATATGTATTATTATTTTTTTTTTATTTTGCTTTTACATTCAGTAACAGAAGTATTATTTAAAAAATATATATATTTATTATTCATGACAATTTACAGAAAGGTGGAATGAGATTTCATTTTTAAATTTGTGATTTAAAGTCAAAAAATAAAAATCCTTAGTTAAAATATAGGAATTTTTAAACTAAGGGAAAAAAAAAATTCTGTCGAGCTATCTACATGATAGACCAGAGATGTTTCTGCCTTAAGGTTGTCTGAGTGAGTAATACTGACCGGTTGTCGGCCTGGATAGCTCAATTGGTAGAGCCTTGACATTGTAAGTCAAAGATCCGGGGTTCGACTCTAGGACCAGGCATTATTTTCACTCAGTCGGAAAAATAAAATTTCAATAAATATAAATATAGGAACCCTATAATTGGAAAGGAATTCATGTAATGTATAGATATAGTAATGTATTTAATATGAAATTTTCAGTTCTGCGAAATTAAAAATCATTGAAATTTTGTCGCTTGTCGCCAATTAAATATCACACTGAGAAAAAAGTCTGTAACTGACTTCTAGAATCTAAACTGTGGCTCTGGAAAAAATAGTTCCATATCATCCTTATAAATTCTAGTCCCCTTTGAAAGCGAGTTCTAGAAACCCCTATTAGAATTCTAGAAAGATTGTCTATATTATCGAGGTCAAACCTATTTGAAAATATCTCCAAATAAATTCAACCACAAAGGGCGTGTTTCAGTAAATATAATCTTGGTTTATGTCCCAATTCTAGATAATCAAGAGAGAATTTCTCGCCATACAAAAGATTCAGAATATTCGGAATATTCAGAATATTTTTTCACCATCTAGAAATGTGCAAACTAGAAATTCTTAATCATTTCGTCCTTTCAGTTTATTGGCGTGCCTTTTGCGCATAGATTGGAAATATATATTTCTAGTTAAGGGATTTATAAAATGGCCACATATTCATTTTAGATGAAGGCGGTATATATATATATATAGATATTTTCATTCTCAGTGCATTGAAATTTTGTCTCTTGTTGCCAAAAAAGGGAATTTTGGAAATGTATAACTACCTTTTATTCCACAGTGTGCCCACAGTCGAAATTTATTCCCTGATTCTTCCACCAGTAGTTTCGGAATTTTTAGTAGTAAGTTTGAACGGCTAATTACGTAAAATATTATTATATAAATATACTAGTGGAAGAATAAGGCAAAAATTTTCGTTTGTCGACACCATGTTTCAGTTTGTTTATTTATAAAAACACAATAACCAAACAAATTCTGTGTATATTCATATTTTTTTCAAAATTATATCAGAATTTACATTTATGTTTTGAAAACGGAAAAACAAAAGTCCTTTTCTTATGTCATAAACATAATGAAATTTCCAAACACTTTAGTTTTAGTCTTATTGATTTATCCATTGACTAGTCTCTCTAAACATTCAATGCCTTTATTGATTTTCAAAGTATGTTAAATTCAGCAGTTTCTACAAGGCCTTTATTTAACATTCAATCTATATTATTGTTTGGAAAGGGAACAAATGTGTGTTCAAAAGACAACATTTGCAATTTACGATATACACAGTAATTGGGCATTATTTTCGCTTCAGTAGTACTTCTTCAAATATTTGAGTTTTCGTGTTCATTTAATCCGAAAAATGATACTACAAAATTTGCTTGATCAAATTTATGGGGAAAACAAATAGTTTTATTCGAGAAAAACAAGTTTTTTTTTGTTTTTTTTTTTTTTTGAATTTGTATGTTTTATTTTGATGTTTGTTGTTCATTTATCGAGTTCATTTAATTTCATATTTATAGATCAAAAGGTTTGTTAAATATTGATAGAAGAAATATATTTTGTTTTGAAAGATTGGTGAATGATATTTCGCAGTGTTTGTATTCAAAATAATGGAACTGATTTAAATTTAGAGCATAAATATATATATATATATATATATATATATATATATATATATATATATATTTTAAACTGAAAGAGGATCCAGTGAAAGATATTCGCATTGAAAACGCATTTTATAAACTTTTACGTGAAATTGAAATCTAAACTATATGGTACGGGGAATGTTTCAAAAAAATTTTTTTTTCGTCATACTTTTTCACAAAGGTACTTGAATATAAAAAAACACATACAATGATATAAGAAAAATACAATATTTTGGATTTTTTTACATGCAGTCTCTACAAACATTAATATGTTTGAGTCGAGAGGTTTTGTTCTTAAACGGTAACACAAGCTCGCACACACAAACTTACACATAATATACTATATCTCTACACTTTTTTTCTCAAAATAACTCTACTTAATGCATTAGCATTAGGATTTTCTTTCACTAATCCATGTTCTCATCCTTCCTTTGTCCGTGTCCATTTCAAAATATTAATCTTGGAAAAGTATATACGACTTTTTTTTTTCGTATATAGGTACTAGTAATTTTAGAATATTCTTCACAATTTTTACAATCATACATTTACTTCCCTAATATCAATATTAGCTTATATCCATATTAGATTATATCCATAATATCAATTAGATATTTTAACATTTCTTTATATTTTAAAAATAAACGTTTGCAAAACATTTATATCTACCCCTCTGAGCCTCATAAATTAATTGAATAACTTCTATATCTAGATCGATATTTTCCGAATATTTCTTCTTAATTTAATTTTTTGAGTATAAGGATTTATTCCAAAAACATTCAGACATCTACTCAGTTCTAGATTTTCTCTTTTATCATTATGCCTCCTGCAACTAAACATGGTAGAACGATTGTATCTTGAACAACAACCTTTGTTGGTTTATCTTAATCCCTTTTTCTTGAGTGAAATGATTTAATCTAAAAACACCATGCCATCACCGATTGGATTACTCTGTTTGCAATATGCATCTTGAGACCAGACAAACATGAATCATTGTATCTCAAAAAACGTTTTTTGCTGATTTCACTTTTGGTACATATGGTGAAAAAGAATTAATGCTGTTATTTGGTGTCAGATATAACGGACCACAAGCATTGGTATTTAATTTTGATTAAAATTTTCCTACAATTGGTACAATCATTTTTTTTTAAAGATGTTTACATGAGTTACACGACCTAACAATTTTTTTGATTTTTCCAAAACAGTCAGTTTAATAAAATAATTTAGTCTGTTTGTCTTTGGCCTTTATTATTCTTAAATAGGCAAAAATTACTTCATATCGTTGGGTCATAATCATTTCTTTTGGTTGTATTCACTAACAACTTCTTCTTGCCCCCCAAATAATCTTAAATTATTGTTAACAAAATACTATTTTCTAACACGTATTCACTTTCTGGAACAGCTTCATTTACTTTTTCAACTAACACTGAAGTAATTTCACCTTCTTTTCGCTCTTTTGCTAAATCACTTAAGCTAATTCTCAGAACGAATAATTCTGGTGCACTTTTATTATGGAATGATATTTTTTGAAGAATAAATTCATACAGAACTCATTATATGCTTTATAAATGCGATCAGATTTATCAATAAGATGTCAGGTTTTTTTTTTTTTTTTTTTTTTTTTTTTTTCAGATATGCCTTCCTATTAGTTTATTTTTGCAAGATGGTGCACCATTAACATTATTCATTCATTTGAAACTTTCTTGAAAATCCTTTTTATTTCGAATAATAAAACATAATTTTCAAACAACATGGCCAACGTGATCTCCTGATCAGGTACAAAGCGATTTTTGACTGTGAGTTTCTCTAGCTCTAGAAAAACGGTATATCTGAAGACTTATGTCAGGCGATATTTGATCTGAAGGTTAGCGTTATGCTTTACATCTGATTAGTCACACAAGAAACTTTACGCTGTGCAGTCGAAAAAAAATTTCAGAATGGAATACGTAATTCAGAATAATACGAAGTTCATTGAGCATGTCTCCGTCTGTTATTTATTTATTTATTTATTTTATATAAAGAGAACATTTTTTGTTTGTTTGTTTGTTTCTTACGCACATTGTATTACAACATATTTTCTCCGTTTTTTTTTTTTTTTTTTTTTTTTTTTTTGTAGGTTTTGTATCTATAGGTCTGGTTTATAGCTTTCTGATATGCGAATTTTAAATTTAACAACAATAAAAATAATTTCCTCTCTTTATTTAACAATAAATCTGGAAGAATCAGCTTACATATCTCGCAGCAGCACCTCTAGATGAAAAATTTTATTATAATTTTATTCTTAGTTTTCACAGAGCGTATCACTTAAATTACATGCTAGGAAAATTATGTGTCGCTGCGACTTATAGAACTGGCTCGAGATTCCTCTAAATAAACGAACTATAACTATAACAAGCTAGTGAATATACATTACAGTAGAACTTGGATAATTCGAAGTTGAAGGGACCAGAGAAAAATTCGAAATATCCAAAAATTCGAATTACATATACTATTTTGTCAAAAAGAAGAGAAAAATTAAAAATATAAAACTCTATGATCAAAGATTTAACATATAAACTTTATATCTCTAGAATACTTTATCATTAAGCCCCTCCCATTAAATCAATATTTTTTTTACGAGCTTAGTTATTCAACACATTTTTAAAATAGTCACATATTTTTGATTGCTTCTTTAAGTACAACCTTTGTGTCGTAGCATATGACTTCAACCCATCAATTGATACAAAAACAGAATCTCCTACTTTCAATTTAAAAAAAAAAAAAACCTCGAAGTTCATATATATGGACCATATCTTGTGATGCATTACACTGTAAAAAATATGTCCTATTTGCTGCCAGAAATTCTCTAAAATTTGAGAAAATACGTTCTGACAACGTAACTTTTTTGTAAATTACGCGTATTTTCTCAAATTACAGAGAATTTCTGGCAGTAAATAGGACATTTTTTTTACAGTGTAGGTAGGAAATACTCTTGTAATTCCTTATCCTTCTTTTGAAAGATTGTAAAAAAAAAATAATGCACTTTAGCTGAGAAAAATCTCGGGAACAAATTTTACTGTAATATTTTAAAGTTAATCGTATGAAAAATTCGAATTATCCACAATCGAATTCGAATTATCCATGATTTTTTAACACTATTTCAATACAAAATTCAAGGGACCGAGTAAAAAATTTGAATTATCCAGAATTTCGATTTAAACAAGTTCAAATTATTCAAGTTTCACTGTATTTAATTATAAAATAAGAAATTATGATTAAAGTTATAATTTATTTTCTTGTTTAAAGTGATTACATTTACAAAATAAATATGTATCAGAATATAAACATTTTACACAGTGTGCACATCGGATGAAAGAAAAAAAAAATATTTCGAAATATCCCTGTAATTTTTTTAAGAATATTTTGCCGGCTGTTGAAAGCAAGACATGCCACTTAGAAGCCAATCTACTTATCACATCTCCAGACATACTTGAATGCGTAGCTTCCTTACATTTATTTTCATAAAGTGAAGAAAAAAATGGATCAATATTACGTGAGTTTGCTATTTTTTCCCCATATTTCTTTATTTTTATGATATTGTAAAAAACAGGATTATTTAAATTTGAAGAAAGATTATAATTTGTCTGAGAAATCGATGCATTAACAGTTTCAAATTAACCAAACGAGTATAAAACTATTTGGTAAATATAGTTTAAAATAACTACTAATCGCAATAATAATAATAATAATAATAATAATAACAATAGTTAAAATGATAAATAAAATATAGATAAATTCTTTATTTTTTCTGTTTTAAAATTAAAAATATTTCAAAGTATGATTTTATATAAACCACTTCCATACGTGTTAATTTCTGTAAACTTCAACAGCTTAGATAAGAATATTTATCTATATTATAGATATAAATTAATAGTCTTTTTTTTATTGTGAAAAAGTGTAATTTTCAAAAGAAATAATTTGTTTCAGAAAAAAAGAACGGAACATATTTTGAAAATCTGCATGTATATCACTAATGAAAAGTACTATAATAACTAAACATGCACACTAGAAACTATATATAACAAAGTACTTTTTATCATAAATAAACAGCATTACAGTATCAAATTCTTTTAAACATATACTTAATTATAAGCATAACCGCCAACACTTCTAATTTAATCCACAGCATTGTTAATACCCGCATTTTTTCACATCACTTTTTTTGAAGAGTTATTTTCTTTTTACCTTATCGTAAATACATATTGAAGAAAACTACTCTACAAAAAATGTGACGCGGAAAAAATATGTTGGGACTAAAAATACGGAATAAATTAGAAAGTTTGACAGATATGTTTACATGTTTTATTCCACTAGAGAATAAAATGTTAAAATAATTAAGGATACTTTATTAATATTTTTCAAAAATTTTCAAAATATACATTCATATTAATTTATTCACATCTTTTAGTTTAATATTAATATTTAATTTATACCCTCTGAATTAAAAAATAAGATATTCTTCCGATCTGTGTCATAAATATAATGAAAATTCCACACACTTTATTTTTAGGTTCATTGATTATTCATTGAATAGGTTCCTAAAACATCCCACTGCAGTTATTGATTTTCAAGTACTGTTAAAATCTGCAGTTTCTACATTGTCTCTGTTTAACATTCAACAAATATTTTTCATTTGGAAATGAAGCAATGTTTTCTCAGACAATAAACATTGCGAATTCAGACAGATAAAATAATTGTACGTAGCAGCTACTTCATATTAAGTACATATTTCTTTGTTTTTAGTTAGAGCAATCTACATTGTTTTTAGTTTTGGTTGTATAGTTAATTTTAATAGTAACATTAAATACTTTATATTCGGATAGGGACTTTTATTTAAAGTTAAAGATTTAATTAAAGTTGAAGATTGTTAATGATTTTATTCTTTTAAAGGAATGACATTGTTTTTAACAATTAAGAAAATATATAAAAACAAGGGTAGTGTTAAAAATGCAACAGACTATAAATCGTTAAGTATACACGGTAATAAAAATAGAAAAGCTGTAGTATTGTAGAAATTTCCTGGCAGTGGATTTAGAAGAAAAATTGATACGCTATGTGAAATACCCGATGGCAAAAATATTCTGTTACAGACAATGCAGAGAAAGTTTTTATACAACATTTTTTTTCCCGTAAGACACTCTGTAAAAATTTTCGCATTGAATAAATCTCATCAGTTCTTCCAGAAGGGATTGAACCTGAGTCTACCGCTTAGTAAGCGATAATGACACCTTAAAGTCACAGAAGTACAATTTGTTTTGCTACTCAGCACATCTTAATCTATTAGGTCGTTCCATAATTATTGGCAGAAAATGAAGCAAGAAAGAATACATGAGTAACAAAGAAAGAAATGGATTCTATTCAGCAAAGTAGCCGCCATCGGCAGATATATACTTTGCCCAACAAGTTTTGAGAGAAAAAATGCCACGGTGGCAGAAGCCGGAGTCACATTGGTCAAAGAAATTACGAACACCCTGAATCAAAGCATCCTGGTTTTGGAATTGTTTGTCCCTCACAAATATGTCCAAATGGCGAAACATGGGTTAATTAGTCGGAGCCAGGTATGGAGAATAAGCTGAGTGTAGCAGAAGCTCATACCCCAAATCCTGGAACTTTTGCCGGCTACCAACTGGCACACGAGTTCGAGCTCCATCCTGCAAGAGTATGGGACCTGGCCTATTGATCAGTTCTGTTTGTTTGATGCGAAGTTTCCTGTGGCATTCATCCAACTGACGACGGTACACGTCCGTATTAATGGTCTGGCCTCTTGGGAAAAATTCATAATGGACCACAGTTTTGGCAGTCCACCAAACGGAGACGAGAATTTTCTATGGACGGAGGTTTGGTTTGGAGATCTGTTTCGCTTCTTCACTTTTATGCAGTAATTGTGCTTTGCGCTTGAGATTGTCGTACAAAACTTATTTTTCATCCACAGTCAAAATACGATGCAAGAATGGCTCTGATAAAAAAAATAATTTTTAAATTGCTCTTATACACTATTAAACATATTAAAAATTAATGCAAGATATAACTGTAATAGGCCATTGTTTCATAACATGATATTCTTTGTATGATGGTAATAAATGACAGTGAATATAGCGAGATTTAACAATAAAATCTTCATTGGTCTTTATTAAAAAGTAAAGTATTTTATAATAGAAAATTTTCGAAATAAAAAAATATAATGTTTAACCGCTAATTTCCGAATTTAAAACTATTTATATTAATCATCAATATTCTTTTTGTATTATTTATTCAAAAAATAAAAAATGCATAATAGGTATAAAATTTGCTCTTCCAATAATTTCATTACTGACGTTAATCAATCATTTTATACAAGTAATTTTAAATTTCAAAATACTTTTGTTTCTGTTCGCTTGAAGAACATCAAAATGAAGTCCTGAAATGTGTGATGCTTTTATTGATTTTTGGATAATCCGATATTCGACATTCTCTATATAATCGGTTTTTAATATAAAACAGTATTGATATTTTAAAAGCAATAGAATGTATATCGAAACAATAAAAACTTTGATTTGATCTATCTTCATTAATGTACATATTTGAGGTGATTTTATAAACAATTCTAGTTCCATTTGCTTGCGTTAAACGTATTTTTAAGCATTTATGTAGTGAGTTACCTGTAAGTGTTTTTGTGAATAAATTGCTATACTATATTAGCAATTTTTTCACAAAAACACTTACAAGTAACTCACTACATAAATGCTTAAAAATACGTTTAACGCAAGCAAATGGAACTAGATTTGTTTATGTAGTGAGTTACCTGTAAGTGTTTTTGTGAATAAATTGCTAATATAGTATATGTATGCAGGGTGTTCCAAAAGCCCCACACCCCGTCCTAACTCGAAAATGAGTCGGAATTGTGAAAAATAGCAAAGCACGTGTTCAATGAATTCAAGAGGGACCTCTTTTGAGGAAAAAAAGTTTGGGCCCTGGGAGGGTGGCTAGGGGGGCTGTTAGGAAGGGCAACTTGGAAATTTCAAATAGGAAGGTATACCTTGTGAGACCTCCGTGGAAACGTCTCTTCGAAACAATGAGTTTGATATAAATAGTTTGGCAATAATAATTATTAATATAATAATTATTAATAATAATTATTAACAATAATTATTAAAGGAGATACGTGAGTTTTTAGACTTTTGAAATGTGGAGTTAATACTTATGTATCCCCTTTAATAATTATTGCAGGACAAACTATTTATATCAAATTCATTCTCTTAAAAAGAAGTTTTCAGGGATGTATCACAAGATATACTTTGTCCCAACATGTTTGGGCCCGTACAAAGGGTTAGTAGGAGTACCGTTAAGGTCGGCAATTTTAAAATTTTAAACAGGAAAGTATATATATATATATATATATATATATATATATACATGTATGTGTGTGTGTGTGTTTACATTATAAAAAAATTCTACCGCTATGGTTTTTTAATTCATCGAGTCATTTTCCCTTTCTTAGTCTATTCCGTAGAAAAGATTATACATGAAAACATGAAATTTGACAGTTTTGTACAGAAATACGTAATTTAAAAAGAAAAAATAAAGATTCTATTTTATTCATGGAAATTTTATCAGCTTTTGCTAAGATGTACATGAGCAAATTGTAGTGTGGAGAATGTAAATTTTTTTTCATATTGAAAAATGTTTTTTATTTATTTATTAGGATTTTTCATGTTTTATGCGAATTTTTTTTTTTTTTTTTTAGCAACATTTTCTTTGAGTTGTAATTTTAATAAGATGCAGCCAAAAATAAAATGTAAGCAAGAAATATTATTTTTATGGACGTGAATAAAACAAGGAAAAATTAAACATCTATCACTTAAAATTTCATCACAATATAGCTTTTAAACTTTTGATATTGATCTATTTATTAGGGCTCCCAAGATCCTGCCTTTTCCTAAGTACATTTCCACAACTACTCTTGAAATTTTAATTTTTTTTTTTAAATCTATGTGCTTACGTTATGGCAAAAATATTCTGTTCAAAATTACTGGTCGATAAAAATAAGACTAAGGAACGATGGAAATAAGTCTAAGTAAAACTGTAATAAATATTTTTGTATTAAATATATATTTTTTAAATTTTCAGATGATGTACATAACTATTATTAGTATTGGTTTTTTTTTTTTTTTTTTTTTTTTAATGTGACATTTGATGAATCAGCTTTCTCAAAAAAATGTTCTTTCTATATTTAAAAGTATGACTTTGATATATATATATATACATATAAAACACAAAAATTTACAAGAATTTAAAGCTGGTCCAAGACGCACGTAGTGTTTTTCGTTATGATTAATCAAATACCATATAAGACAGGATTATGCAAGATGCAAAATAATAGTTCTCGTTTTATGACGGTGATATTTCTATTGTTGCTACAAAATGCGCATTTTTTGTTAACAAGGAGAATGTGTTAACATTATCTATTTCAATATAATTATATTCTATTTTTAATTGAACCTTTTAATTGGAAAAGAAAATCTGTTTATCGTATTTAATAATACCAACAATAATAATTATTATAAAATGGAGACAATAAACTTGGATTTAAAAAAAAAAAAAAGCAATCAATCAATTTCCAAACCATTGAAATAAAATCTAAATTGGGCAAATGAATCCCCCATAATATTTAAAGTATGCATTTAGTTTCAGGCGGGTTTTCGTTGCCGGAATACATAATTTGGCATGCAAAAATCCATTCCAGCTCTCCTTTGACGCAAAGAGCGATCTTTTTTTTTTTTTTTTTTTTTGTAATGATGAAAATATGCATGTTTCAACAAACAAAAGCAAACAACTGCTTTCTATGTTTCAACAAACAATAATGTAAGACTAAAATCTTGGAAATGTCTGAAGATATCATATTATTGCTTTTTATTGTAAGAAAATTCTACTTTTACGTCCCTAGATACAAAAAAAGAAACAAAAACTAATACTTAGAAGCTTGATATTCAGAATAAACGAAAATTTATATGAAGATTCTGTGGGTTTCGTATATCGCATTATGGAAAAATTTTACTGCAGTTGGAATATACGTTTTTAATGTTCAGAATAGAGAAACGGGATACTTCAAAATTATTCTAGAATTTTTTACACAAGTCACATACCATAAA
Source organism: Salticus scenicus (assembly GCA_963930645.1). NCBI lineage: Eukaryota > Metazoa > Arthropoda > Arachnida > Araneae > Salticidae > Salticus > Salticus scenicus. The sequence goes on along the minus strand of OZ005652.1, from coordinate 80,729,448 downwards.
AATACTTCCTGCATGCGAAATGAGCACTTAGATTTGCAATATGTATTTACGAAAATATTTTTTATTTCAAAAATGATGCACGAATGGAACTTTTATCAAAGATATTTATTTGATAATTCCTATTCTAATATGATTCGGGATAACGTAAATTGTTTAATGTGTATTATTGATTTAAAAAAAAAAAAAGAAAAGAAAAGAAAGAAAATGTTTTATTTCCTTCATTATATATGTGAATTGAAAAATAATTTATTTAAACTATGACTGACAAATTAGGGTAAAATCACCAGTAATGGATACTATACCAGGATGGTACTATGATGGGCCCTATTGATACTATTTACTATATACCATTATACCACTCTAATGTTAATATCTTGAACAATTTCAATATTTCAAGTTACTAGTTTTAAAATAAATGTACTTATCGGAAAAAATTTAAACTTTTTGTCATTTGAAGGGTTTTTTTTCTGTAGCTTTAAATAAGGATATATATATATATATATATATATATATATATATATACACTCCTTCTCATATTTATAAGGGCACTTTATATTTTGAAATAACTAATGTAAAAATAATTGTAGACAAGATTATACTAAGTGCACTTAATTATCTAGTATTCTAAAAACCAAAACTGTTATAATTTGTTTTAATATAAAACAAAATTAATCAAAAATAATGCAAAATGTGTTTTTCTCTACGTTTTTAGATGTTCAAGTTCATAGTTATAGGGACAATCTAGATTTTTTCGTTTTATTTAACTTACTAGTGGATAAATTACAGTTGACATGCGAATTTGTTAACTACTGGGCTAGATTAATTCATATATAAGCCTTCAATTTTTCTTGGACGAACATTACTGATAATTCCTCGAAAAAAAGAACGTTCAAGTAGTGAAGTATGATAAATGTGTTTTTTAAGTAGAAGAAAAATTTTAATCCGCCGAATTTCTAATGTAATTTGAAGGTCTAAAATGGCTGAAGGAAATGTAATCAAACGTTGAACTGCTGGTTCGATAGGATGTAGATCTGATGCAAAATCAGAGTTGTTTTACAGAGATCGAGGAATCATAATTCCTCTTACTATTCTACTCATAATGACTGCTGCTGAATTTGCTCGTAATTTTTAACATAAAGTTGGGGTCCACATTTATGCATGTTTAAAATAATTAATAATATGTTAAAATGAATAAAAAACCTGTAATAGTCAATGAGCATTTAATGGGGGGAAGATCGACTGTGTTAAAGTTGAATAAAGACAATATTAAATGGTAAAATGTTGCATTTTTGGATGAAAAACATTTTGTTCTTGATTAACCAAATGGTTTTAACAGTTAATGTCACGATCTGGAGATAGCGAAAGACAAAACAGATTTTTTAAAGGCAGATGTGAATCGGGCATTTTAAAGGTGGATCTATGGTGCTCTGGGGAGCTGCTTCTACTGAAGGCAGAATGAATTTTGTAATTTTTTCTATTATTATGAACATCAAGAGAATATCCGCAAATTTTAAACGTGAAATTATCAGGTTTTTGTAAGATTTTGGGGGGTAATAATATTTTTTTCTACAAGACTTACATTTTTGCTCTGCTTTTAGCACAATAGGAAATAGTTTGAAGAAAGTCACTTCTGGATTATTGCCTTTCTCAAGGCCTAAAAGTTGAAAAAACTTTAACTTATGATATTAGAAAAGTGCATGCAAGTGGAAAGCAATTTTAAATTGTTTAAATGTATTAAGAATATCATATATGCTATATGAAAAGGTATTGAAACTTAATATTAAAAGAAAAATGTACATATATATACTAGAGAGAATGTCTGACTGTTTAACCTTAAAGAGAGACGCCATAAAATATTAATTTATAGAATAACTGAAAACAATTTCTAAAATTCGAGCTGTCCTTATAATTGTGAACACCTGAAAAATCATCTTTTTACCATATTTAAAGTTTTTTTAAGATAGAAAAACGATAAAACTTTTTAAATATAGTCTATTAATGAAATTCAAGTTAATTAAAAATATATTTGTTTAAATAATAGTGTTCAGTGTTTAGTTAATATAGAAAAACGGCTGTCCTTATAATTATGAGAAGGAGTGTATATATATTGTTGCGTTCTTGGGGGTTCGTGAGTTGTCTGAGAATGAAAGGCCAAACGTACAAAAATTCAGTAATTTATTCACAGAAAGTTCCAGAAAAATACAGGTCTATAAACCAAGTATCAGCTTCAATTCAAACAGTAAACACAGCTTAAACAACAGCTGTCAATAGCAAATCCACAGTACAAACTGTATAACAATAACACTTGAAGCAAATCTCTCTCAAAGAGGCTCAAGAGCAATGCAAGCACTAGCGAAGCTGGCTGAAGACTGAACTGAACTCTGACTGCCCTTGGCGAGGAAGCGCTCCTTATATGCTGTTCCATGGAGCCCAGATTTTTCGAGAAAACTCTAGAAAGTGGTCAACCAATCAACTTACAGCTTCCATATTTGGTATATCCCATATAAGGATTTTCTCGCCAAGGTCGCCAAAAAAATCGCCAAGGTGGGAAAAAGTCGCCAAATTTGGCGCCAAATCCATTACGTGCATTACTGGGGCTTTTTAATGCGTTTTTAAGGGAAAATAAGGCTATTTCAACGCTAAAACGGCTAGAAATGCACAAAATTAGCACTTTATCAACTTACTAAGCCTCTTTGAAAGAATTTATACAAAAATAAACACAATTATTTACAATTTCGTAACACTGCCCCCCTCCCAAGGACTGCACGTCCCGGGCAGTGCAACCCTTGGTCAAGAGGCGAAACTAAACAAATTTACACAATCTAAAACACAAAAACTAAGTTGCACATAAAGATAACATAGAAATATAAATTAAGTGGGAAATATTTACAAAATTCACAAATATGTACAAATATTTATATACAAATATTTACAGTGCGCATGCGCAAATTTTACAAGTATTTACATTTTAAATTTTAATTTTACCGTTACTTGTGGTACTTGGCTAGCCTATTATAGTGCACCACCTTCGGTTTTGATGAAGGTGTTTTAGTGATCCGCACCACTACATCATTCAGCCTTTTTAAGAATGTGTATGGTCCGTCCCAGTTGCACTGTAGCTTGGGAGAGAGTCCTTTGCGTCGAACAGGATTCCACAACCAGACCTTCTCTCCTTCCTGAAACTCATGTTGCGTAGCCTTTAGATCGTACCTTGTCTTCATTTTCTCCGATGCAATGTGAATTCGCTCCCGAGCAAAGTTGTGAACGTCCTCAAATCGTGCCTGGAGATCTTGGATGTACTCCTCGGGCGATGAAGGCGCATCGGGTGGACAACCAAACAGGAGATCACAAGGGAGACGAAGTTCACGTCCAAACAGCATCTGGGCTGGAGTATAGCCGGTGGTTTCATGGACAGCACTTCGATAAGCCAGCAGGAACAATGGCAACTTCAAGTCCCAATCTTGCTGGTTCCTTGATACTAGAAGGGAGAGGTTATTCAGGATGGTACGATTGAACCTCTCGACCATGCCGTCCGACTGGGGATGTAAGGGTGTTGTCCGGGTTTTGTCTATGCCGAGTAGTTCACACAGTCCTTTGAAAACATCAGAGGTAAAGTTCCTACCTTGGTCGGTATGAAGTTGTAGGGGCGTGCCGTACCTTGACACCCATTGCTGCACTAGGACTTCTGCGACTGTGCATGCCTCTTGATTGGGAATGGGATATGCCTCAGGCCACTTGGTGAAATAGTCCATCACGACGAGGATGTACTTATTTCCACTGGAGGTCCGTGGCAAAGGACCCAAGATGTCGATTGCAATCCGTTCAAATGGTGCTCCCACGTTATACCGTTGCAGTCTTCCTCGACATCGTTTCTGCGGGCCTTTACGTGCCGCACAAGCATCACAGGATTTACACCATTTCTCCACATCCTCCTTTGCCTTGCACCAGTAGAAGCGTTCCCGAACTTTCTGCAGAGTCTTCATTACCCCAAAATGGCCTCCGGTAGAGCTACTGTGCAGTTGTTCTAAAACAGCTGGAATTTTTGATCTTGGTAATAAAATCTGCCATCTGAAGCTTTTCCCATCATCAGATTCCCACTTTCTGTATAATACGCCGTTTCTGATATGAAGAGAGTCCCAAAGTGCCCAATAACTTTTCGTAATGGGACTAAATCTGGAAATGTCCTGCCAGATAGGTCTGTTGCTGGTCGTTTCCTTCAGCTGTAATATTGGCTTTATGTCAGGATCTTCCAACTGGGCTTTTCTAAGTTCTTCGTCACTCCATGGATCGGGATCTTGATCTGATGGAGTTGAGACAGTAACTTGGCAGGCAACCGGATTTATCGGCAGGTATTTCTGTTCGGCTTTAGAGCAGTACTTGCAGCTTTCCGAGCAGGGCTTCCGTGACAAGGCATCTGCATTACCATGTAGAGTCCCTTTACGATGACGTATCTCGAAGTCATATTCCTGCAGGCGTTGTATCCACCTGGCAATCTGTCCTTCCGGGTTCTTGAACTGAAGCAACCACGTTAAAGATGCATGGTCAGTCCGGAGCAGGAATCTTCTGCCATAGAGGTAATGATGGAAATGTTCTATGGCTTTTACGATGGCGAGTAGCTCTTTCCTGGTGGTACAGTAATTTCGCTCCGGTTTAGACAGGCATTTACTCCAATAGGCAATGACATGTTCTTGACCATCAACTTCCTGCGACAGAACAGCACCGACACTCTCATGGCTGGCATCTGTATCAAGTATGAAATGTCTGTCGGGCTGTGGATACGTCAAGATAGGCGATGATGTTAAGGCCTCTTTAAGCCTCTTGAACGCATTTTCACATTCATCTGTCCACAGGAACTTCTGTTTGGCTTCCGTCAGCTTGTGGAGTGGTCTGGCAATATTTGAGAAACCCTTAACAAACTTCCTGTAGTAAGTGCATAACCCCAGAAAACTTCGTAGTTGGTGTACATTTTCAGGGCGACTCCAGTTCTCGACTGCAGAGATCTTCTCAGGATCAGTTCTCACGCCTTCGGCAGAGATGATATGGCCGAGGTAGCTCACTTCACGACGGAACAAGTTACACTTGCCTGGATTCAATTTGAGGTTAGCCATTCTGAGTTTCTCTAGCACCTTTCGTATGTTTCGTAGATGGTCTTCAAAGGTGCGCCCCACAATGATAATATCGTCCAAATACACCAGACAGGCCTCATAAGAAAGTCCTTTTAGCACTGTCTCCATCAGGCGTTCGAAGGTGGCAGGAGCATTACATAATCCGAATGGCATAACTTTAAATTGCCACAGTCCCTGTCCCGTGGTGAATGCAGTCTTCTCACGATCATCAGGATGTAATTCTACTTGCCAGTAACCGCTCTTCAGATCCAAAGTCGAGAACCATTTATTGCCAGCAAGTGTGTCTAATGTGTCGTCAATTCTGGGAAGAGGGTAACTGTCTTTCTTCGTGATGTCATTCAAACGACGATAATCCACGCAAAATCTTGTTGAACCATCCTTTTTTCGCACCAGTACTATGGGGGAGGCCCAAGGACTCGTTGATGGCTCGATGACATCATTGTGCTGCATTTCACTTAGAAGTTCAGTGACCTCTTCCTGTTTAGCAAATGGAAGTCTTCTTGGATGTTGTTTGATTGGAGGATGATTTCCTGTATCAATTCTGTGCTGGGTGATGTTCGTTCTCCCGACGTCTTCAGGTGTTCGAGAAAACAGGTCTTTAAATTCTTGGAGTAGCTTCTCCGCAGCACATCTCTGTTCCTTTCCTAACTCTGCATTCTTTAGTAATTCCGTTATTAATTGTTCTGAAGACTTGGATTCGTTTGATTGCGTGGGGCGGTTGATGCATGTGACAGGAGTGCAGGTTGCTAACACCTCATCCTTCTTCACTGTCCGGACCTTATCGCTGATGTTTGCGACTCTCACAGGAATAGTACTCTTTGAGAGATCAACTAGAGATGAAGCTACCAGAACTCCTCTTGGGCTATTGTCTGTATTCGGGTATTCAATCAGTCCATAGCGGAAGTACTGCTTGGTAGGAGGTGTTCCTGAAACTATTGTCTCTGTATGTGGAGGGATGGAAATTTCCGACTTGGCTGTTATCTGGCATATTGGCTGAATGTCTTGATTTTCAGTGTTAAACACAGCTATGTCTTCCGAATTCGAATGCAGTTCATTATTCTTGAAGTCTAATTTAAAGTTAAATTTTCTCAGGAAATCAATTCCAATGATTACAGGATCTCTTATATCTGCCACATATGCCATATGATGGTAACTGGCGTTCCCAAAAGTGATGATCAAGTTCATTTTTCCATATATTTTGATTTCGTCTCCGGTCACAGTCTGGAGTTTAACGCAGGGCGGAGTCCAGATGATCTTCTCTTTTAGTTCTTGAGCCAAATCCGTTCTAATGATGGTCACGTTGGCTCCCGTGTCCAGAATCATCCGGCAGGTGGCGTTGTTGACTTGGCCATAGACGTGAAGTCCATTATCGCCGCCACTCATCGATGAAACATGAAATACTGTAAATTGGGGCTCTTTAATTTTAGGCAACCTCCGCCCCGCGAGATGGCCTCCTCTTAGTTTCCCTGCAGTGATGGTGAAGCCGGGTGATTTCCTACAGTTGGTCGTACAGGGCAGTTCCTCTTCACATGACCATCCCCTCCACAGCCCCAGCACTTTATCTTCCGGTCCTTTATTTCCTTATTATTCTCCAGGCTGCGCAATCTCTTTAAGATCTCTTCGATGCTTCTCTTCATTTCATTTTCACCAGCAGGCGTATCGTTTAATGAGACTGCTCTTATGGTATGGCGGTCTTTACGGGAGGCTTGTTGGGCTGCCTCTATCCTAAGTGCATAGCCTAACGCTGATTCTACGTCTCCGATGTTGGAGAGTCTCAGCGCTTTTTGAATTTCTGGATCACGAACAGCATCGATAAAGTACTGAAGAGCTAAGTCGTTTCGAGTGTCAGCATGACAGTCTGAGAACGCTAGGTGTGACAGTCTCTGAATGTCCGCTGCCAGCTCTTGCAAACTTTCGCCCGTTTTCTGGTAACGAGACTTCAGCTGGAGGCGACTATAGTCCTTAGAACACTTCTCTCCGAACCGTAGCTCCAGTGCTCTAGTCAGGGCCTCGAAGTCGTTCCTTTCTTCTTTAGAAACATTTCTCAGTATCTCGGCTGCATCTCCCCGTAATGTTGCTGCTAAGTGGACAGACTTGGCGGTAGAGTCCCAGCCGTTAGCTTCAGCTACGATGGAAAACTGCGTCTTATATACATGCCAGGAGGAACTGCCGTCGTAGGTAGATAGCTTAATAAATTCCTGATTCTGGATTCTTCTCTCTTTCTTTTCATTTTCCTGAGGCATGGATTCTAACTTTTCTTCTAGATTCCGAATCTTGCTCTGCAGTTCATTCCCTATTACTTCTCCTTTCCACTCTTCTTTCATTTTTCTCTCAAGATCTTCCTCCATTCTCTTAAACTTGCTTTCTATCTCTGAAACCTTTCCTTTCAGCTCTTGATCAAAGTTTTCTTTAAATTTCTCCTCAAAATTCTCTTCTATCTTCATAAATCTCTCTTCAAAATTCTTTTCCACTTTCAAAACTTTCTCTTCAAAATTTTCTTCTATCTTCATAGCTTTCTCTTCAAAACTCTCTTCTATTTTCAAAACTTTCTCTTCAAAATTTTCTTCTATCTTTATAACTTTCTCTTCTATTTCATCCATTCTGTTTTTCATCACAGTTAGTTTACCCTCTATTGATTCTTTCACCGTTGAAAGCTCTCTCTTCATCTCATCTTGATTAGATTTAATCTCTTCGGTCAAACTGGCTTCCAATTCTTTTTGTCCTTCCTTCATTTCTTTACTGAGGCTATCTTTCATCTCTCTTTGCGATGCTTCCATACTTTCTTTCATCTCTCTTTGCGATGCTTCCATACTTTCTTTCATCTCACTTTGTCCTTCCTTCATTCTTTCGATCAATCCGGTTTCCATCTTTTCCTGTCCTGTTTCCATTTTCTCTATCAATCCAGATCTTAATTCATTCATCTGAGCAGTGAGACCTTCTAGAAGCTTTTTCATCTCTTGCTCCATAGCCCTCGTTATCACCATTCACAGACAAATCCCGCTTCTGACACCAGAAATGTTGCGTTCTTGGGGGTTCGTGAGTTGTCTGAGAATGAAAGGCCAAACGTACAAAAATTCAGTAATTTATTCACAGAAAGTTCCAGAAAAATACAGGTCTATAAACCAAGTATCAGCTTCAATTCAAACAGTAAACACAGCTTAAACAACAGCTGTCAATAGCAAATCCACAGTACAAACTGTATAACAATAACACTTGAAGCAAATCTCTCTCAAAGAGGCTCAAGAGCAATGCAAGCACTAGCGAAGCTGGCTGAAGACTGAACTGAACTCTGACTGCCCTTGGCGAGGAAGCGCTCCTTATATGCTGTTCCATGGAGCCCAGATTTTTCGAGAAAACTCTAGAAAGTGGTCAACCAATCAACTTACAGCTTCCATATTTGGTATATCCCATATAAGGATTTTCTCGCCAAGGTCGCCAAAAAAATCGCCAAGGTGGGAAAAAGTCGCCAAATTTGGCGCCAAATCCATTACGTGCATTACTGGGGCTTTTTAATGCGTTTTTAAGGGAAAATAAGGCTATTTCAACGCTAAAACGGCTAGAAATGCACAAAATTAGCACTTTATCAACTTACTAAGCCTCTTTGAAAGAATTTATACAAAAATAAACACAATTATTTACAATTTCGTAACAATATATATATATATATATATATATATTTTTTTTTTTTAAACCGACTTCAAAAAAGAAGAAAGATTCTCAATTCAAACAGTATGTTTTTTTTTTATGTTTTTTAGCTCATAACTTCTGAACGGATGCTCCGATTTTGATACTTTTTGATTTGTTAAAAAGGACTTGGTCTAAAATATGTCCCATTGTAATATCTTTACGATCTAAACAAAATACAGGGTGCCCAAGAAAATCAGTCCCAATTCTTTTAACTGCTAAACGGTTGCAGCTATATTGATAAACATGGTATGTAAGTATAGCAAAGTGGCCATGCAGTACAAGGTTAAACCGTTTGCAGCGCCACCTGGTGGAAAATAGCGGAGTTAGTGTTCCTATCTCGAAAAAGGATCAAAAGAAAAAGTGAATTACAAAGCTGAAGAGTATCACCGATTTAGTACAAAAAGATAGTTTAGACATTCATGCTAACGTTCCTATCTCGGAAATGGTTCAAGACAGGGGGAAAAGTGAATTATAAAATTGCAGAGCATCATCGATTTTGTATGAAAAGATATTTTGACATTGATGCTAAAAATACAAGGCTAAAAACGTGCATTTTTTTTGTTCGCTATTTCTTAGATTATACACACTTGAGAGACATTGCTCACGTTGTAGCGTAGCTGGTGAGACATACGCCCTATAGTTCAAAATACGGTTACTTGACCCTTTTTGTTTTGTTGTAGAGATCTTGGTCTAAAGTAGATCCCATTACCACATCTTTACAATCTAAAGAAAATAAAGCGCTGTCTGGGGAAAAACAGCGGAATTAGCGCTCCTATCTCAAAAACGGTTCAATATGTGCGAAAAGTTAATTACGAAGTTGTAGAGCATCATTTATTTACTACGAAAAGCCAGTTTTTAAACATTATTGCTAAAAATAGAACGCTTAAAACGTGCAGCTGTTAGTTCGCAATTTCCTACACTGTGCACATTTGAGCTACGTTGCACACTTTGCAGCTTAGCGGATGACACGTATACTCTGTGGTTCAAAGTACTGTTAATGTAAGCGGTCACATCAATTAGCGCAAAGTCGTTTTCAACCAACTTCAGAAAGGAGGATGCTCTTAATTCGAGCTATGTGTTGTTGTTGGTGTTTGTAAGCTTATTACTTCGTAAGAGATGCTCTAATTAACCGACTTCAAAAAGGAGGAGGTTCTCAGTTCAAAGCCTATGCTTTTTTTTTTTTTTTTTTTGTTAGCTCATAACTTCTGAACGGATGAACCGATTTTGATACTTTTGTTTTACTGAAAAGGTCTTGGTCTGAAATACGTCCCATTGTAAAATGTTTACGATCAAAAGAAAATACAGGTGCCCAAAAAAGTCAGTCCCGACACTTTTAACTGCTGAACAGCTGCAGCTATAATCATAAAAATAGTATGTAGGTATAGTAAAGTGGACATATGCTACGTGATTCAACCGTCTAAAGGGCCACCTGGTGGAAAAGCGTGGAGTTGGCGATCATATCTCGGAATCGTTTCAAGACAGGGGAAAAAGTGAATTATAAAATAACAGAGCATCATCGATGTAGTACGCAAAGCTAGTTTAGATATTAATCCTAAAAACAGAATGCTTAAAACGTGCATTTGTTTGTTCACAATTTCCTATTTTGCGCACACTTGAACGATATTGCATATGTTGTAGCGTACCGGGTGACATTTATGCTATGTAAAATTCAAAGTATGGTTATTGTAAGAGGTCACATCGATTAACGCATAGACGTTTTAAACCGACTTCATAAAAGAAGAGGTTCTTAATACAAACCATGTTTCAAGTTGTTGTTCTTGAAATTTGTTAACTTATAACTTCGTAAGGGATGATTTAATTTTAATACTATTTTTGTTGTCGTAATCTTGGCCTGAAATGGGTTTCATTATAATTTCATTAAGATATAAACAAATTACAGGATACTCACAAAAGTCTTTTCTCACTCCAAATTCTGAACGCATGCAGCTACACTGGTAAAAGCAGTATGTAAGTATCTATGTTGACACTTCTGTCCGTCATCTGCAATGCATATTTTGATCTTTGTTTGAACTTTACGCTGAGCAATTTCGAGCGCAGCGGGTGACACGCATTCACTGTAAAGTTCAATATATATGACTAACAGAATTTTCGGTTACGAATACAGCGTATCCGTTCTTTACATTTCTAAAGACTTTTTAATTTAACGTATGTTCGTTCAATAGATAGGTTTTTGCTGATATCCGATAAAGGCAAGAAAAGTGACAGAACTTAAAAATGCATCATTTGAGAAAAATCAACTTTAAAATAACTTGACTAGAATAAAACTGGCACAACTGTTTCTCGAGTGGATAACTTTCTAGATGGAGATGTAACTTTTTTGTTCACATTGGGTGCATTTCATGTATTTTTGTGTGACATAAACCAGTTTTTGAGTAATGTCACTTTTCTTGGAGTTGTGATTTGTGAAACTTTCGTAGAACGTTTTCTGATGCTCTGCTATATAAATAATTTTTCCCTGAAAAGAGAAAAATAAAATATTTTTGTAAAAAATAGACTTCAAAAAGGAACTACCATTCAAACAACTAAAAATGAAAGAAGATTGGCAGAAAATGGAACTGTAAATTGCGCCTAAAAGTATAAAATAATTTCGTTCGCCAAACAACCTATAACACTACAATTAATCATAACTTTTGAAGTTGGAGCAAAATTAAATAAAAATTGGTACCTTAATTCAATACAAAAATCAAATCCTATTCAAAATACACGTCTCGCATTGTTACCTGCAAAACGCATCCGAAAGCTTCTTTGATTCAAGAAAACAAATAAGATTTTGTAAGCAGCAAAAGTTGGCGAAGATGCTGGTATCTGACGTACTTCGTGAAAGAAAAATCGCAAAATTATCTGGCAAACATATTTAATTCCTTTTGGATATCATGATTTTTTTGATAAGGTATATCAAGAGAGTAATCAAGAATATGAAACAACACATCGTAATATATATATTATGAAAATATTCATCTTGCGTGTATATTTTTGCCTTACGTTTTGATCGCCAAATCCAAAAGCCATCACGTATGATAGTTATCAAAGTTATACCAAATTTATCAATGTTATACTATTTTTATTTTGAGTATATTTCCTTTCTAAAACTCTGCTCAGTTAAAAGAAATACTTACATAACAAAACCAAATGCCGTTAAATGGAATGAATATATTAGACAAACGAAGTCCAAGTGTGTTCGATACACTATAGCAAAATAATTTAAGTCATATACTTCTAAAATCTATGATAGTTTCCGAATAATATTTATTGTTTCTGAGTTTTTTCATTGCTTTATTTTCTTAATATTTGCAAATCACATTTCAATCTAATATTTTTGATTCAAGTAAATTTTCATTCTTTGAACTGACATTAATTAAAAAAATGTTATATATCAAAATTAATCATATTAAATGGAATACAAATATCGTACAATACGAAGACAAAATATGTTCGATATATGCATCGACCGAAACAGCAAATATTCTTTGCGTCTATGTTTTCTTACAGACACCCGTTTATTAAACATCTGCTAAAGATTCCGTAGGATTAGTTTATTATTCTACATGTCAGTAATATAGAGACATTTCATTACAGGTCAGATATGGGCCTTATATATTCTTTTATTTTTATACTATTGGCATTTTTGATTGATTTTTATTATTTTCCACAGATACAATATAAGCATTTAATGTACGCATCAACAGTATGAAAACAAATCAATTATTATATGAGATAATCCTTCCCTAAGTAGTGTTTTTGATAAGGCTATAAAATGGCTTTTTACTTGTATTGATTTTCTTTTTTTGTATTATCCCAAAAAATCGAATAGAAATCCATACTGCAATAATAAACAACTTCTTGAACGACGAAGGAAATGATAAACTACCAGATAGCTTTTTTTGGTGGCATTTTGCATACCATCATCGCTGCACTTATGACGATCTCCTAAATGCTACCGAAACAACTATATGTTAGTTTATTTTTTCCTTCGTAATTCAAGACGCTTTTTTATTTTTTCTGTTTTTATTTATGTAGCGCTAATCCTACTGTCAATAGAAACGCATACTGTATTTAAAAAAAAGTTCTTTAAAAAGTGTATTAAAAATTAATACGAAATGCCTATAAATAAGTTATACACTGCTGTTTTTAAAAAATGCAACACCAAGAAGGAATGAGAATATCATAATGATATTTATTGGGCAGATTCATTATAGTAAGAAGAACAATTGATTAAAATTTCAGAAAATTTGGAGTAATATGTACTGAGAAAACAGTACATAAAGCAGCGACCTCTGTGAGATATAACAGAACTTATCTGTCTAAGCATTGAATCACACAGCGATTGGATGACATGTACCGGTAAAGCACTTCATGAAGCTTCAACACGATGCCACAATTCATCGATCGTAGTTACTGGTGAGTGGTGGGGGGCCAGTCGCTTTTCAACGTTTAAACAGTCATTTTCATTGGTGCGAGATCAATAGAATGCGCTGACCAGAGCAACGGTTGAACACATTATGTATTAAGGAAGGTCCGGACTATACTGACAACTTGCGGTCGTGCATTATTCTGCTTAAATGTGGTGCTACGGAGGCCTTGAATATAGAGAGGAGGTGCGGGCGTTAACTTAACAGATATTTAATGACCGCATTTCAGAGTGCCGGAATGCGAACAAGAAGTAATCGAGACGAGTATCCAATGGGACCCCATACCATCACTGCATGTGTTGGATAGTGTGACGATGTCGAATCCCAGCTGGCATTGTGCATTATTGAAAATGCCGTTAAATACGGATAAGGCAATCTTAATGCTGTAAACAGGATTGTGATTTGTCTGAAAACTGACTTCACGTCCTTCCTGCGTCCAGGTTCGTCATTAATCACACATTAAAGGCGTCCGTATCAGTGATACAGTTTTGAGGGTAATCAAAATTTTGGTAGCTGCATACTGGGTCACCGCCTGGAGTGATGGTATGTGGTACCATTTGATACACGTATCGATCAGCTCTTGTTTTGATTCCCGCCACTCTGAATACCAGCCGTTACATTTCTGACGAGTTAAGGTTTCTGTGCTCTAAATTCAAGGCCTACGAAACGCAATACTTAAGCAGGACAATGCACGACCGCAAGTTGTAAATATTATCCTGATCATCCTTGATGCGGGATATGTTCGACGGTTGTTCTGGCCAGTGCGTTCTCCTGATCTTGCACCTACGAAAATGACTGTTTAATCGCTGAAATGCGACTGTTCCCCACCATTCACCAGTAACTACGATCGATGAATTACGGCATCGTGTTGAAACTCATGAAGTGCTTTACCCGTACATGTCATCCAATCGCTGTTTGATTCAATGCCTAGGCAGATAAGTGGAGTTATTGCTCACAGAGCTCGCTGCTTTATGTACTGTTTTCTCAGTACATATTACTCCAAATTTCCTGAAATTTTAATCATTTGTTCTTTTTACTGTAATGTATGATCCCAATAAATATCATTATGCTATTCGCATTCCTTCATGGTGTTGCATTTTTGAAAAACAGCAGTTTATGTAATTATAATTCCAAGAAAGGCAAAGAACAAATTTAATAGTAGTATTTACCTGTACGTTTAAGGTAATAAGTATAATCTTCTTTGAGATGTATTGTTTGGGTTGGTCTTTTCTTTATATATATATATATATACAAAATCAGATGGCAGATGGTTTATATCGAAATATCTTACACTATGTTAAAAAACATTAATATTATGGCATAAGAATGGTAATCAATCTAAAAAATATATATTAGACAATCAATTTATTGTTTTAAATGTAGCATTAAAAAATAAATAAGTTTTATACTTTATTTATTTATTTATTAAAAAAACGAAAGCTTTGTATTTACCCATTTCAATGGTAATATCGAGGGTTTTTTTTAAACATATTCATATTGACAATTTACACAGCGGAAGAGCCCTTTCCCAAAGTGATCGAGGGCAAGAGGTACCCTACACACATACACACACACACATATATATATATATATATATATATATATATATCTTTTGAATGTGCAGCCAACCCCTCCATATAGGATCAAAATTGTGAATGTTATTTGAAACCGAGACCATCGCCATCTGCGCAAGTTGCCCTTTTTGAGTACCTTTATCATTATATATCTTTAAAAATATTATAATTACGCAGCTACTCAGACCTTTCTTATTCTAAACAATTAACCATTAGAAAACCAATTATTATGATAAATGATTTTTTTATTACAATTTTTCAAAACAGATTCAAAATCCAAGTGTTCCTGAATTTCGAGGACATATGGTCACTGTATTCTAGTGAAATGTTAAACTCATTCGATCTCAACATCTTTTAATATCCTGTTACTTTTTATCACTTTTGATTTTCCGGACAACAAAATTAATTAGTTATTTTGCAGTATCCAAGTTAGTCAAGTTAACTGTATAGATAAATCTATGGTAAGCTCTTATAAACTATTTAAACCGTCTTCAGCCTTATTTTGTACTCCAATACATTAAATAGCTACTTTCATTATATATATATATATATATATATATATATATATATATACATATATATATTTATGTGTTCTCATAATTGTTCAGAATTAATACTTTTTTTTTTTTTTTATAAATAATAAATAATTATCTGCCTCGTAATTTTCATAATTATAACTTAATTGTATATTCTCAATTATATGTATTTAACTGCATAAAAAAAAACTTTCTAAATATATCTTTATGTTATATGCTTTTTTTTTTTTTTTCTTGTTGCATGTAAACTAATTTTTTCGTAATAATAATGATAGTAATAGTAGTAGTTATAAAACCTTTATTATATTCTCAGACTTTTTTAAGTCAAAAGTTTGGAAGAAAAAAAAAATCTGTGTATTGTGAGAAGGCCATATTATGAAGGAATATGTACACTCCTTCTCATAT
Source organism: Salticus scenicus (assembly GCA_963930645.1). Classification (NCBI taxonomy): domain Eukaryota; kingdom Metazoa; phylum Arthropoda; class Arachnida; order Araneae; family Salticidae; genus Salticus; species Salticus scenicus. The sequence goes on along the minus strand of OZ005652.1, from coordinate 80,713,690 downwards.
TTATAAGGACACTTTATATTTTGAAATAACTAATGTAAAAATAATTGTAAACATGATTATACTAGGTGCACTTAATATATCTAGTATTCTAAAAACCAAAATTGCTATATATTTTTTTTTAATATGAAACAAAATTAATAAAACATAATGCAAAATGTATTTTTCTACACGTTTTTAGATGTTCATACTTATAGGGACAATCCAGATTTTTTCGTTTTATTTAACTTACTAGCGGATAAATTACAGTTGACATGTGAATTTGTTAACTACTGGGCTAGATTAATTCATATATAAGCCTTCAATTTTTCTTGGACGGACATTACTGATAATTCCTCGAAAAAAAGAACGTTTAATTCGATAGGAGAGTGATCTGATTCAAAATCAGAGTTGTTTTACAGAGATCGAAGACTCATAATTCCTTTTACTCTTCTACTCATATTGACAGCTGCTGCATTTGCTCGTAATTTTTAACGAAAGGTTAGGGTCCACATTTATGCATGTTCTAAATAATTAATAATATTTAAATTGAATAAAAAACCTATAACAATCAATCAGCATTTAATGGGGGAAAGCACGTCTGTGTTAAATTTGAATAAAGACAGTATTAAATGGTAAAATGTTGCATTTTTGGATGAAAAACATTTTATTCTTGATTAACCAAATGGTTTTCACAGTTACTGGCACTTTCTGAAGATAGCGAAAGACAGAGCAGATTTTTTAAAGGCAGATATGAATCAGGCATTTTAAAGGTGGATCTAGGGTGCTCTGGGGAGCTGCTTCTACTGAAGGCAGAATGAATTTTGTAATTTTTTCTATTATTATGAACATCAAGAGAATATCCGCAAATTTTAAACGTGAAATTAGCAGATTTTTGTTAGATTTTGGGGGGTAATAATATTTTTTTCTACAAGACTTACATTTCTGCTGTACTTTTAGAGCAATAGGAAATAGTTTGAAGAAAGTAACTTCTGTATTATTGGCTTTCCCATGGCCTAAAAGTTAAAAAAACCTTAACTTATGACATTAGAAAAGTGCATGCAAGTGGAAAGCAATTTTAAATAGTTTAAATGTATTAAGAATATCATATATGCTATACAAAATGGTATTGAAACTGTATATAAAAAAAAAAAAAATGTGTACATATATATATATATATATATATATATATATACCAGAGAGAATGTCTGACTGTTTAACCCTCAAAAGAGACCCCATAAAATATTAATTTAAAGAATAACTGAAATAAATTACTTAACTTCGAGCTGTCCTTATGATTGTGAACACCTGAAAAATCATATTTTTTCCATATTTAAAGTTTTTTAAGATAGAAAAACTATAAAACTTTTTAAATATAGTCTATTAATGAAATTCAAATTAATTAAAAATATATTTGTTTAAATAATAGTGTTCAGTGTTCAGTTAATATAGAAAAACGGGTGTCCTTATAATTATGAGAGGGAGTGTAGTAAGATTATTAGAAGCTCTAAACGTAAATAAGCATTTTTGATACATATAATATTGCAGTTTAACGTTTTCTTTGGGTATATTTTATTGCATTTAACAAAACTTTTGAATATTTCTTAATTTACTATAATTACTTATTTCTTTCTGAATATCTTGAACAATTTAGAATTTACATGTTTTTGAAGAACGAAAGAATATTACCGTTCGTGTGTAATGCGAAATAAATAATCTGGTGTGTCACTCACACTACTTTCTCTTACCCTAAAATTTAATACTGTAAATACACGTTGGAGATTAAGGGGTAAGATAACGAGTACTGTTATGTAAAGCTGTATTAAAACAATTCAAATTAGGCTTCGGAAGAATTTTATATGATAATTAATTAATTCTGTATGTGTGTGGTTGGGGGCTACCGCCCCCTTTAACCGACCGTTTCATTAGTGCACTTACATGTAAATATAATTTAAATCTGTTATTAAAATAAAAAGTTAAATTAAAATTATTCCAACGTCACATTTCACACGCTTGGAATTTCAAACGCAACATTGTTTGGAAGTAATTAGTCTAGATCAAACTTTTCCAGCAACAAACTTATATTAATTTGAAAATTAATTATATCTAATTTAAATCTATTATTAAAATTAAAAGTTCACTTACAATTATTCAGACAACTTTCACACTCAACATTTCTTGGTACAACATTCCTTGATCAAACTTTTCCAGCAACAAACTTATATTAATTTGAAAATACAACTTTTGAATCTCCTGAAATTATTCGTTTTTAAGTTACTCTAAGACAAAGATCAAACGTTAAGAAAAACTTGGCTGCCGTAAACAAGAAGCCTCAAAACGCGTAAATATGCAAAAAACAAGCGGTTAATATTTAGCTTAAAAACTTACATTATTTAATTTATGTCTAAGAGGAATTCATTTCAATCCTGAGCAGCTTTCCTAGACATGTTAAAATATTATAGTAAAGCACTTCCACTAACAATAAAAAAGAATGTTATCACATAAATATTTGCTGTCCTGTATATATTTTGAAGATTATGTACAAACCGCATGGTACCACTAAACATAATCCTATAGTAATAATACACGTACAGCCTGAATTACGCTTACACCAATTTTCAACTATTGTCGCACTGTAATATAGTTCTTTAGTGTATAGCCCTGTAAACGAACAGTGAACGATATCCCTACCATATTCTTCATTAAGCATATTTTTACGCATATAAAAAATATACATTAATTTCATTTGGTTTAGTGCAGTCTATAGACATTAAACTCTACTTACCTGCAATTTCACCCATAGACATAATGTATATAAATTTTCTTGGGTGTCCCTGTATACGAACCATTTGCTTTTATCTCAAAGAAAAGCTTAGTGTAGCATCCCTATATGATACACATTTACAATACCAAGTTTGAACTTTCTGCTATTATTTGTTCTTGAGATAGGACAGACACACAGACAGACACACATAAGAGACAGACACACATAAGAGACAGACACACAGACACGCAGACACACACACATACCAACCGCTAAAAACCTGATTTTTTATATCAGGGAACTTCAAAACATGTAAATATAACAAAAACGCATTTACGAAAATTTCTCCCAAATATAATACTTTCTCTACCTTATGGGTAAGAATTCTCCTTTCAAAACTAAACAATTAAGCAATGTCATTTTTTACGTGTACATTGTGTAAACTTTTTTTATTAATTTAAATTACCTTTTAATGAACAACAACAATAAAAAAAAAAAAAAAAAAAAAAAAAAAAAAAAACGAATCATAGAATATCAAGTGAAACAACTAGCAATTTACGTGCATAATATGTTTTTTTCAACTGTACATACCATAAAAGAGAGTGTATCAGAGGATGTTTTGCAAGTAATATTGTTTTAGTTATTATAATTATAATTATATATATATATATTTGTAAATGCAATAATGCAGTTAAAATAATGCGAGGAAATATTTTTAAACCAAGTCATTTTAAACGTAATTTTTTTTTAAAAATTACCCGCTATTTATTTAAAAATATACATATAAAAAAGCATATAATGTTTTTTTTTTTTTTTTTTTTTTTTTTTTTCAAATTTGCAGTTTCTTTTATATATAAATTTAGATTATTTTCAGTCTACACAAGTTTGAAAAATTTACATTTTCAATTTCAAGTAGAAGTTCTAAGGAAATGGGTTTCTTTTACAATACATATCAATATATACTGAACAATATAAACATTCCAGTTTTAGATTGATTTCTTAAAAGGAAAAAAACAAACAATCAGTAGTTTCTAGCTGATGAAGTGCTTATAGATTCACAAATCGATATTTTCTGTATATGCAAAGGAATATCATAGATTCAAAAGGATATTAATCTTTTGAAAATGGAAATTCACGATCAACATATAAATAACCTTATATTCTAAATATAGTTATAAAATCAGACTTTTATTCACAAGTATATACACATGGTGTAATGTTATCTCAAATGAATTTGAACTTTCAATACGCCATGGACAAAATATTTATCCCTTGTAAATTATTACATTGGGTATTCAGATATGCATTATAATGTAAAAGAAATACTGAAATGTAATATCTTATGAAATATATTATTAATATTCTCTACTTTTAACATTTTTAGAGCTTAAAGATTTTTTAAATTTTCTTATTTATCAAAGGAGAAGAATCAATGTGTCTGAAAAAGGATAAATAAATAATAATATATGTAAATTGCTTAAAATATTTAATGAATATTGTAAACTTTCTTTTTAAAAAAAGGTATATTGGTAAACTTAATTATTAAAATCTAAACATAGTACTAAAAATGTATTTAGTAAACATAGTACTAAAAGTCACATTTCATTTTCTCATAAAGCAACACACGTCTAAGAATTACAAAATAATATTTTATTAAATAAACTTTTATTAAAATGTTTTAAATTAAATTAAAAACGACAAAATATATACATGGTTTGTTTTTCTTCAAAGTTTTTCGACTGAATCTATTTCGAAAGAGTAGAGTAATTTTAAAATTCAAGGAGCACATGTACGCAAGTGAAAATTCATTTACACAGTGGGAAACTTTAATCTTCATACAAAAATTTTTATTTTCAAAACGACTTTCATTTGCACATAATTTGGTTCCACTTAGCGAGATATTTCTCTGTTTACTGCAGGGTGACTTCATGTCTTGAATTTTAAACACCGTTCAGTTATACAGAGCATAGCACATCTGGTTGAAAGTCTATTTAAAATTGGATTATCTTGGAATGAAACATTTGGAATTTAGCTGTAGCAGTTTGTTAAACAAATATAAACCTAACATAAATTGTCTGGTTAATTTACCTTAAAAACAGTTTGTTTAGATATGCCCCTTTATTTTTGTTCTCGGAATGGAAGAGAATTACAGATTATATGACAAATTCATTTCAAAATATCAGTAAAAATATTAAATATATGTACAAGCATTTTAATAATAAACTAAATAATGTTTTATTTTAAATTCAGACGCAATTAATTTTACGCCAAAGTTGCACTTAAAAATAAAAAAAAGCACTTGTAGCAATGTCTTTGAAACGATTTCAGTTTATATATATATATATATATATATATATATATATATATATATATATATATATATATATATTATCCAAGAGAATTAATTTTGTTTTTAATTATCAGTTAGTTATATATACATTTGATATATATATATATATATATAGGCGCTAAAGATGATGCTAGAATTATTTTTTTGAAAGCTGACAATCGGGATATTTTTACATTGTTATTATAAATGAAATATATTTAAAATGTTAATTATAAAAGTTAAGCGATTGTAAGTTTTTTTCTTTTATTTAAGATTTACACCATTTGATAAATAATTAAATATTTATTATCTGAATTTATAAATTTTTGCTGCTCCTTTTTGTTTACATTAAGTCTTTTTGAATGGCTTAAATGTTTTTTTTTTTTTCCTTTTTTTTTTTTTTTTTTTTTTTTTTTTTTAATAAAATAGGAACGTTTTTAAAGCTTCAAAGTAAGATATAGATTATGTAACTCACGATTTCAAAGAAATTCTTGAACAATTACTATAATTTGCAAATACAGAAAAAGTAGCATATTCTTACTTCATTTAAATTTAATATATTTTATATACAAAATAGTCCTATAATCCATACTTTACTTTAAATCATATACAATAAAAATGTAAAATAAGCATTCTAAAAAAAGAAACTATTATTCGCTTTCACTTAAATTTATGAAAATTATTTCAGTTCAAAAATTTCAACTTTATGGTATATGTGTCAGTTTGACACAACGATAGATTATTATGAAATTGGCATTAAACAGTATTTTAAAGTATATATTGTTATTTTTATTTATTTGCTCATTTATTTATTTATTTTTCTATTTTGAAAACTGATATTAAGAAAATAATCGATCATCTCTAATATAGAAAGTTGTATTAGTATATTATATATCTAGATTACTTACATATTTACTATTGTACTATGACTTATATCGATTTAAAAAGTAAATATTGTGATATTTTCGTTAGTTTCAAATAAAGTTCTTCAAAGTTTAAATTAATTTATTTCAGCATTATAAACATTTTCAGTTATTCATTATTTAACCATGAAGTTATTTTGATAATTCCACGGAAAAATTTTAATTGTACTACTAGAAATTTCAAACTAAAAATTTCAAGTTAAATTCTATTGAAGATCTTGTAGTTGAAGGTATGTTCTAAATATGCAGATGATACATGTCATATAGATTAAGAATATTTTGATTTTTGCAACGACTATGGCACAGTCGTTTTGTGAACATTTATGGCTAATGTATAATCAATATATCCTAGGAATTAATGTCCAGCGATGTAATAAAAGTTTGACTTTTCCTAAATAATTGTGTTTTGATTACTACTTGTGGTTTGTACTATGTAAAACTTTTAGAAAATCTCCTTTCATGCGTTTTGCCATGTTGAATAAAGTACATAATTTTGAATTTTTACATTAAAAGCTTAACAGGGATATATCAGGGGAGGAATAAATAATAAAACTGTATTAATAGCATGTACTTATCAATATATATCTACAATTCATGTATATAAACATATTCAAATTTATTTATAGCCACATATTTCTAAAATAGATGCTTTATTGTTTATTTGTAATCAAGGAAATAAATATATTTCTCTTTGTGAGTGATGCTTTTAGTTTTAAAATTTCTACAAAATTCATAGAAAATTTTATGACAAGAATTTTACTATAAAAATATCTTCTGTGAAAATCCCCAGAACAAAAATTATATTATGTAATAAAAAATTCATATATTTTGTGAAGAACATGCAATCACTTACTCAAAATATAGGATAAAATGCAACAATTATAAGTATTGAAAAAAATACAACACTGCCTTGTGACAGTCCCCAGAAGTAATGTAACGTTTTGTAGAGAAAATTTTCTTTTTTATACATATGTATATATTCAGTGTATTTTAATTCGCAATACACAGATTAATACGATTTTTAAATGTAAAAATAAAAATAATAAATCCATGGAAAGAAAAGAGAAAAAAAAAGAAAAAGTTATATATAATGCTTAATATTTTGTGTTTTAAAAGTACAGGATATCTGTAGAAACACAGAGAGACATAATCTTGCTTTATTTAAGTCAATCCATTAATGTCAAAGAATGAATATGTACTAAGTAAAAATTGTTATCTGATGTAACATTTAAACCAAACTTGTATTTTCCTTATAAAATATAATTATTTAATTAAAAATGTATTTCTTATATCAATAAATTATAATGCATTAGCAAGATAGGTAATTATTTGCTATCTGTCTCAACGTCATTTTCGTATAAAAAAAGCTTCTAAAGTAGGCGTATACTATTCAATGAAAAATATTGAACCAATCGATCCCTTGGAAAGTTTTCTTAGAGTAGAATTTTACATTCAGGACAAAAACGGAATATTGCAGGGAGTTTTATGGTATTTTGAATATTTTTTCGATTTTCAGTTGAATAATGTACTTTAATTTTCTGAAAGCTTTGAAAATATGAATAAAAACCAAAGCGACGTCAACTTTACTTTATTGCTTTGCTTTTCAAATTCCCCCGATTTCAACATTCAATAAAATCCTCTTTTTGAAATTTTTATGTTTGGATATTTTATTCCTGTTTATATCTCTCGAATGGAATTAAAAATTGATTTCTTTTTTTTTATTTTCGTATTTTCCTATACAATTTTATGTATTTTTATTACACAGTTGACGTTATTTTAATATGTATTTTAGTTATCAATATATGTGTATAAACATATATTGTTAGCTCTCTATATGTATTCATTTTTTAAACCCATGCGGAAAAGATGATAAAATTTAAATCAAAGACAAAAATGATATTTTAATTATATATATATACTCTTATTTATTGGTGAAAAGTAAAAATGTAAACTGAATAGCATATATTTCCGGCATGTCTTTTAAAAATATGAAATACTTTGTTGTGTTGCTATAGAAACGCATTTTACATGTATACATGATACATGTATATATAAAAGGAGGAATTTGGCACAAGTTGCATTTATATTATTACTGTATTTTATTTTAAAATAACAATAGAAAAGTCTTCACTTATTACTAGACATAACTAATAATAATAATAAAAATAACAAAAATAAGTAGCGTGTTTTTCACAAAAATGTGGAGTGACTACACTCGACTTTTCGAATATTAAGTAATTAACGGTTGTTTAGATAAATTGAAGTAAGAGATGTCATCAAATAAACAAAAGTATGTATAAAAATTACATTTTGTACAACGTTAAAAGAAAAAAAAGCAGCAAACCCTACACGTATGCAAATTTCTATGGTTCTTGCGATAATAATTTATACTATACCTACCATTTTTTATTTTAATCGGATGCAGAGTTTAGATTCTAGAATATTTTAAACAATATCGGGTCCATAATCAGTAATGATAAATAATTTCTTTTGGAGTCCCTTTAAAAGAACTATCAGTGCTCTATTCATCACAATCTATAAAATTGGTGCGACGGTGACCTATAACATTTATAAAAAATTTCATTTCTTTCGAATAAAGCGTTTTGACGCTATCGCACTTTAAATAATTTTAGCCCCCATATGCCATAATAACAAAAAGTTTTTCTTTGTGCTCCTGTAAAAAACTTTAAAATCTATATTCACCAAAATCTATACAGTTCATGCTGCACAATTCGGTATGCACAATTTACAGTTCAACAATTATAAAGTTCTTACAGTTAGTGATGGTTGTATTGTTTCTTCTCGGGATTTAAATTTAAGATGCATGGACATAGTAGATGTTGTAAATAGTCGTAAGTGGTTTTCAACTATATATATATATATATATATATATATATGTTTGTATGTAAATACGAAAACTTGTTTTAAATTCAAAAAGTAATAACAAAAATTATAACAGTTAAAAAAAGCATTTTTAAATTTTAAAAAATCTACATTTGTTAAAGAAAAATAACTGTTTAAAAGAAAAATTAGTTAAAATAAAATACAAAATGTGGTAGATAATATTAAATTGTAAACAATCTGGCATTTTCACCATATCAGTAAACGAAAAATGTGTTTTTATTATATTTTTAGAAGTATAAAACAAATATTTTGTGATTGATTATGTTAATTCTTTTTCCCGATTTTTATCATAGTGATCTTATTTATAAAACAAAAAGGGGCAAAGCTTTAGTATAGATACTCCTGAGGAATTTTTGGGTGTTTGTTGCCATTTTTCTGATGAACTAAAATGACTGTTGCAATTGCGTTAGTAAATACTTTTGCGTGAATCTGCCGAGTTACATCAGTGACAAATTTCAAATTTCATCCGTGGTTTCCTATATTAAAAATGTTCCAAAAAAGTGATTGAATGATTATTTTAATGTTTTTTGAAGAATAAATATTAATCACGTTTATTCTGTAGTTATAGTACTTGCTGAAATTATGAAAATGCGTTAAATTGTTAAAATATGCTTTATTTCTAGAAATAAACAGAATAAGGAACCCCAGGACTCACTTTTTTGCAACGTAAAATTATTATTATTATTTTTTAAGTGTATCAATCAGTGTTCTTAATAAATATAAAACCAAAATCAGATAATGTTTATCCAAAGTGGAATACAATTTAGTAGCAACATTTCACACTAGTATATTATTACATAAAAGCCATTACGATTTTTTTTAAAATGAATATATAACTCAATTTCATGCACTTACATCACGATATCGATTTGCCAATCTCTCTTCTATTAAATGTCATATCTATTCAAGATTGTCATTTAGAGTCAACTTATGTACGATTCTGACTTTAATGAGTTAACTGAAATAGATATATCCGTCGATATGTTAGAAAAATCCCGAGAATATATGTGTAGTGGATGTATTATTTAAGATTAACGACAAATTTGGTTACAAGCAAGGATAACAAAGAAGAATGTTAAAAATAAAAGTAATCTTGAACCTGAAATTTGTTGTTGAATTTAAATTTCATTCTTGTTACAATTTTGCCCCTCTAAACTATTAGAGATATTTCAGCTTTCTAGAGAAAAATGCACATAATATCCGTCTTTAATAATAATCTGTCTGTTTAATGTAATTTTTTAGCATATTTAACGATTTCCATTTTGTAAAAGTAGAGTGGATCAGACACGGGAAATTCATGTCGCATTTTAAAATTTAGTATAAAATCAAGTAACTGTCTTACGAAAACGTCATTTGTACTACAATACTTTATAAGACATTTTTCCTTTTCTTTTCTTTTCTTTTTTTTTTTTTTTTTTTTTTTTTAATAAGAAAAAGGTAGTTCCAAATGTTTCTCATAGATGGCGATGTACCTTATAAAACAACAAAATTATAAAAAATACAACGTAAGCAATTAAAAAGAATTTATTTCATGAAACCCTCTTAATATTTCAATATTGTGCGTTTTTTATAGCTCGAATCACATAAAAACCATAATCTGATTTAATGGACTTTTAAAATATTGTCACGAATTCCATAAAATAATTGCTCTTTAATTGATTTCTCTTCGAATTCATTGTTTTTAAGATGCAGAGCTAACCTGTAAGCAAAACCTTCACAACTCTCATGCAAGGTGAATATATGCTCAAATTTTGTTAAAAAAATAATAATAATAATAATTAAATTAATTAAAACTTTACACTTATAAAAAAGATGACAATTATAATTATAATGCATTTACTAGCATATTAAAAACTAATTTAAGCTAAAAAAAAAAAAAAAAAAAAAAAAAAAAAACTTTTTTTTTTTTTGACAAAGAAGTTTCTTGTTTAAATTTTGATTTAAATATTTAAATTGATAATAGATTGTTTTACTTTCAAAAAATTTTAGTTTGAAGAAAGAAAGAATATTTTTCTTTCAAAAAACAGGCTTTAAGTTTTCGACCTTTTTGAAAGTTTAAGTTTTCATAGTTTTTTTTTTACCTCAACTTTCTTTCACTGCCTAAGGCATATATTTCTAAAAAGTATACTTTTGGTATCGTGAGAAAGAAGTACAAAAATGCAAATTATGTAAAATGCTTCGAAAACTTTGATAAAAAATAAATTTTAAAAGGAAAAATTAAAAAAAAAAAATCCTGTTTTTATAATCAAGTCTTATCATTCAAAATTTTAAACAAACTCAATTTTATGGATATTTATAAAAAAAAAAAAAAAAACCATTTTTTTTCTTTTTCATAATTTATAGTAATTCCATAAATTGATTTTTCAGTATTTTTTTTTTTTTTAAATATTATTAATGTACAATGAAAGATAAATAAATTCAAAGTTATAGGATATTTTTCTCTGATATACTTGTAAAATAATAATGCTAGAGAAAATGTTGCGTTAAAGAATTTGTAAAATTACTGGTACTAGTAATTGGGTAATGAAAAGGTAATAAAATGTCAAAATTAATCTTTTAATATATTCTATTATAATTCATAACATAAAATTATACATGATATATTTAAAACTAATGCTGAATAAGATTTCTAAGACTATTTCAATACTCTCATTAAATGCTAAGTTCTCTAACATAAACCGGATATACTGATTTGATAGACAGTTAAAAGGATTTTGAGACCGGAATGTAAATATTTTGAAAATACCCATTATTTTAAAGCATTTCAATTTAAAATATTTTGAGTTCTTAAAAGCGGAAGCACTATAAATATTATTAAGTGAATAAAGTGTGTGTCGTTCTTTATTAAACTTATATAAATGAGTTATAACATTCCCGACTTTAGTTTTCTATACACATATATGCAAGTTTTCTTAAATAAATCTAATGAATAAGGAATTTGCTGAAGTCACATTTGTTTTCAATCATTTTTAAGAAACTAATGTTAAACTATATAATTTCAGAAATATGTCTTACAAATCTATTTATATAATTTAATTAAGTTAAATTTGTCCGAATTTACTTTATTAAAAACTGCAGTACATAAGTTTGTACAAAGAAATTTACTATATGTATTGAAGTCAAATGGTGAAACAGTAGAAAAAATCAAACATATTAAATTAAAAAAAAAAAAAAAAAAAAACTGCAACCAACCTATTACCAACACTTATGTTTATGTTTAATTTGTATAAAATAACCACATTTTTATTTAGTTAATTCCTTTGAATATGATTTTTTTTTCTTTACTTTATTGTATTTATCGGAAAAATGGTAATGTAGTGCAAAATATTAAATTTATTAAAATTTAAGTTAAAATATATATATATATATATATATATATATTCATTTTTTTTGTTTATTTAATTCCTTTAGAAGGAATAGCTACTTTCTTTTTTATTTATTATATTGCTCAAAATCATGTTATAATATAGTGTAAGGATTGAGGGCTATATAAATACAGGAATCAAAAACTAAAATATTTAATTGATGCTGATATACAGTCATCTTTAAAATTGCATTTCTTGAATAATAGCAGCTCCACCTGTCGTTGATAAATACCGTAATTGAAATGCCTAGGAAAGACATTTCTGCAGGAGGTGGAAACCTGGACATGATGCAGTGTGGGCTGGAAAAGAGCTATCTTAGGCATAAGGCACCTGAAACGAGGTTTAGTACTATTTCAATGTACTCTTTTTTAAATATATATATATATATATATATATATATATATATAAAGTGATATATAAATGAACAGTGTTTGAATTATTTTGAAAATTCGCTTAAACATAGCGACCAGCGAAGCACGTGCTCCCTGTTAGTTTAAATAATCTATATAATATTTTTCTAACTTGATCCAGTTACGATTATATTTTATCGAAACAATACGATAATGATCTAATTAATAAAATACGCGAAGGAAAGAATAATATCTATTGATGAGTAATATTTAAGACGTGGAAACAGCTCAGTGATCTTATAAGAAATAACGACGACACTAGCCACATGAGATTATTTTACAAAAAAAAAAAAAAAAAAAAAAAAAAAAGTATTTTAAAAGTTGTTTTTCAATATCATTGCAAGTATCATTTTGAACATAGCAATACCTAAAAAATATATACATAGATACGGAATGTGAATTATTATCATACATTGACTAAGAAAAGCAATAGTAAAAAATATAATCAAAATAGAAATTAGATTTTTTTTTAACGAAAAAATATACTAAAAGAATTAAACAAAAAGTCATCACCAACATAGCGACAAAAATTTAAAAGGCGTCGTAGGGGTCCTATAATAAAACTACACTGCCTACAGTAGTAGAAAAACTAGGTTGTCAACAATGAATTTTATTTTGAAACCTTTCTTTGAATAATTTTATTTTCATTATTGTACAGTATAAATTTTATTCTAATAATAATTTGAATTCTGGTAAATTGAATTTTAATTAAGTGGTGAAATTTTTATAATATTTATGAGTTTCAAATTTTAAAGGTAACTAACAATAAAGAAAGAGCGAAAATTTCGCACGGGTTTGCTAGTAAGGTATATTGGAACTCCTATTTCTGAGGCACTATGCAATTTTTCAATTATGAAAGACAATTTCTTGCAAATGATTTTAATGCATAATGTAACATAGAATAAATAAGTGGAAATTGAAGATTATGTTTGTATAAAGCAATAAATAGGTTCTACAAATAAAATAAGGCACAAAAAAATAAATAAATAAATAAATAAAATAAACCACAAAACCATTTTTCTTCTCTTCTTTATTATGTTGTATGATGCAGATATTTCCTTTTTGCAATGAAAACGTTTTTTTCTGAATTGGTTTAATATGCTTTTTTCCTGAATTATAAAATATTTAATATTCCACTGTATGTCAGACATACACATTTAATAGAAGTATAAAAGTATCAGAAACGTTAATGTATTTTAAAAACGCCTATAATTTAAACAATTTCTGCTTAAAATTTCTTAAATTTGTGAAATCTTATATAATTATTTTAGAGATAATCTGATGTAAACCGTTTAAATACCATTAATGCAATGAAGTATTCCTTAGTTTTTTCATAAAATTGCGTGCTAACTATGAGCATAGTTAAAAGTACATTATCATTAATAACTAATTTATAACGTTAGAAACCTAAAAAAAAAAAAAAAAAAAAAAAAGAATTTATATCTATAATAATATTTATTTAGTGCAATCATTGTTGATTTATTTTTTATTATTATTTATTTATGATTTATGATTTTTATTTTTATTTTTATATTGTAAGTTACATTTCTCTCTCTCTCTTTATATATATATATATATATAGGAAAACTACTAAACAATTTTTGAAATATGAACAATTGCAAAAGGTTAAAATATGCACGAAATTAATGAGCAGATTGCAAAAGGTCACAATTAGAACAAATAAATGGAGGCAAACAGATATTGTAACATCATCAAGAGCGTTATGCAAATTGTGCATGACAAATGTAATTTTCTGTAAAGTTAATTTCATATGGGTCATGGTTTTCTTAAGTTTTAAATGTGCAAACCAAAATGGGAAATGTCAAGGATGTAAAAAATTAAATAAATTTGAAAAAAGCGATAATCTACTTAACAGAATATATATACACATGTTCTGTTATGTAACATAATTAATATACACATGTTCTGTTATGTAACAGAATTAATATACATAATTCAAAATTTAAAGGTAAGCTTACTATACAGGGTGGGTGCAAAAAAACTTTCTACAAGAAATAATTTTTTCTCCTAAACAAATGTAGGTATGGAGGCAATTTTTTGTACATATTTATTTTATCGTGCGGCATGACAATTACACAAGTTACAAATTGATGTTTTCCCCAGTATTTTCTAAATACCGTCTTAAACGAACAGGTACATTTGCTACGGCCTTCCGCAAAAACTCATTAGGAACACCACTTATGACCTCACGTATTTTGTTCTCAAAGTCACCAAGAGTTTGAGGTTTGCTGAGGTACACTTCTTCCTTAGCCCACCTCTATAAAATGTAATTCCATGGGAGGGGGTGAGGTCTTTACTAAACGCAGGCCATTCTGTGGAGCCTCGGCGGCCTTTCCAGCGTCCAGTGAATCACTCATCAAGGCACTGCTATATATTAGACATATGAAAGAGGTGGAAAATATATTACAAATAATACCACACTACAGTCTACAAAACAAGGTAACTTTCACTGCAATCTACACATAGCATAAATAGCTATTCCAAATTCAAAATAGGGAGTTTGGATAACTTTAATAACACACCTGGCTATCGGACCACCAAAATAGGGCGTTACTTCCGCCCACCCTGTAGTTAAGGATGGAAAATATGAAGTTGTTTCTGTAATGAAGATAGGCTTTTACAAAATATCTCGAAGAGCGAACAACAACTTCACAGAATTATCAAAGAAAAGTATGCAAAAAACGAGTAAGAGATAAAATATTAAACTTTAAAATAGGATTGCATGCAGTACAATGAGCAAATCCTAGGTAACACTGAAAAGCAGTTTAAGAAATATTAAAAATAAAAAAAAAATAAAAAAAACTTATGAGACAATTTTTTTAAAATTAAGATATACATATAAGAACATTTAAAAATAATTTAAAGGTATAAATACAAGTTTTAAAACTCACCCGAGTTAGTTTTATTATCCTTACAGAAACAACATCTCTGTAAACTTACATATACACTCATATATTCTTCAAAAGGATGGAATACTGAGGTGCTACAAAGCATGCCTCATAGGGTTTTTTTCTATTTTCCTTTATTTTTTATGTATATGAATGAGAAGGTGTGATGTTTGTGTGTTATAGATTTATGAAATAATGTTTAGCTATTATCCAAAGTTTTAAATTATATATATATAAAAAACAAAAGTTTAAATTTGAAATACACACACACACACACACACACACACACACACAAATATATATATATATAATATGATACAATAAAGAATAATTAACATTAATAAAATTATATAAATAATTTAACAACATGTTATAACATTATATAACAAACATTTTAAAACTTGCTGGAATAAATTTGTATTTGATAACTTTTTTTTTTCTTGTGTCTCACAAACTTAAGAAAAATCAATATAACTGTATTAAATTTTTATTTTAGACCGTGGATATCCTGATTATTTTATTAAATATATTTTTCATAATTAAAATCATTATATATTTTCATTGTTAATAGTTTTTAGGAAAGTATATTCATTGTTAGAAAATAATTACTTATATCCATTGTTATTAAAGCAGCTATTAAATATCTTGTATAGTTTTTTAAGTTTCAAATTAATGCATACATTTTTTTCCATTATAACGCCCACAAAAACTAGCTATTTTTAGCATTAATAAGAAAAATGTTCTATTTAGTAATGGACAAAAAGATGAAGACTAATATTTTACGAATTACTTATTAAATTTAGAAATACTCTTTTAAAGTTATGCATTTTATTTTTATTATTATTATTTTTTTTTTTTTTTTACATTATGCATTAATATATTTATTTATTTCAATTTTTACATCTATTTGATGTAATGTTCACTACAACTTTAGAATATAGATTTGGAAAACTATTTAATTTCTATTCAATTAAAAGTTAATGTTAACAATTAATTTAGGATAGAATTTCATGTAATAATTTTAATTGGATTTAATTTTAACTATTACTTTTAAAGGTATTACTCCAATTAATTTAAATTTAAACGATGCTCTTCCTACTTCTATACTACAATGTTAAAATATTCTTCCTACTTCTATTTTACAATGTTAGAAATTTCTTCCTACTTGTATACTATACTGATAAAAATTTCTGTAAATCCATTGAAATATTAATTCAGAGTTTCTGTAAATTTACAATAATTCTTAGTTAAAGGTAGCTAATCGAAATTATCTATCTTTATTCCGTATTTTTATCTATTTTTTTATTTAACAGTAAAAATAAAAATTGAATTTTGTCACTTCCTAAAAAACAATCTAAGTCACAAGTATATTCTCGCTAATAATTAATTTAATTAATATTAGCCATTAATATCCAAATTAACACACATTTTTTAACATCATTTATTTTTTCTGTAATTTCACATAAGACTTCGGGTAAATGATTACCAGTAATTTTCAGTTGAAAATTTTAACAATGTAAGGCCACAAGAAATTTTTAATTGAATTTTAGGACAAATATGGTAAGAGACGTCCTCTAATTTTGAGAACAAAATAATGAAATCAGCTTGAATTGCTAAAGTGTAGTAATTTTTATGCATGAATTACATAAATGCACTGATTTCTGCTTATTCGTTACATATACGGTAAGTTAATATAGTTAAACTTTAATAACTTTATAACCGACGTCCTCAAATGTGTTTTAAATTAATGGGAATGAAAAATAGTTTTATAGGACAGCCCTCGTGATTTGAGGACGTCTGGACACCTAATACTATATTCTCTTACCAATTTTTCACTACGAAATTTTTGTTTACTATTATACTTATTTATAAAGGTTAGTCTGTGAACTTTACATAATTTAAAGCATTCGGTTTGTAATAAATGATCTTCTTGGAATAATTCCCTACATTTTTAATACCCTAATACCTCAAACAAATACACAGACTTAACTAATAAAAGTTTCTATGGTGTAGACAACGTAAGCCGGCATTTTCGATTCCACTATCATTTAACATGTAAATATCACATTAAATGCAGTTAAAAATGTGTTTGATGTTTTAAGATTGGAAGCAAAATGCTAATGAATCTTATTTCATAAAATGTTGGAGACTTGTTGTTGTGTAATAAAGCTACTTATAGTCGTAAATTTTGTTAAATTGTCTAACTCATGCATTTCTAATTTCACAGTTTGTTCTAATATAAAATACACATTTTCATACAAATGCTTTCAAGCAAATGCTTTCATAATGTAATAAAAGGGAAATTAACTGAACATTACGGATTCTATTATTAAAGGTGCAATGAAATGTTAAAAAAAAAAAAAAAAAACTTTAAAATAACATGAAGTAATTTAATTACCTGAATAGCAAAATAATATTTCTAATATCAATTAGAATGTTACATCTTCTGAAGATTGTGTATCCAGTCACAAAGACTAAAAAATTTAAGCCTCCTATATAAACTGTTTTATTTTCGAATTAAGGATAAATGATATTAATTATTATATCTTATGCCCATAACATTTTTTTAATGGTAATGTGAGATATACGATAAATTAAAAACATGAAAATAAGGATTTTAATGTCAGCATATTTATGTAGATAAAAATAAAATTTAAAAAATGTAAAAGTTCTCAAAGGGGTCATATACGAGTAGTAAATTTGTAAAACAAAAAGGTCCAGATATTATGAATTTCTTTCTATTCTTAAAAAACATAAAAAAATAAATAAAAATCTGATACAAACTTCTTTACATAAATTAATGTATAGTTTCATTTCTAAACATATAACAGTTTTCTAAATCATAACAATAATGTATATATATAAAAAAAAGGGGAAAAAAAAGGAAATTAAAGTGGACTAATGTGCAAGTTGTACCTGATGGGACTAAAGTGAAAGTTGTACCTTTAAGGGACTAATGTGCAAGTTGCACCGAACGAACAAACTATTTCTTTCAACAAACATGCCTACTAACCCTGGACGATAGGTCTAATATATCGTATCATATTATATATCGTATTTATCGTAATATAACTCAATACTTATTTCGCTTCCTTCTTCGACTCGTTTTAATACGCATTTTTTATATGCATGCGCAGCCCCCGAAAAACAAAAACATTAAATCATTAAATTAATTTTTTTACTTATTTTTATTTCATATTATTTCAAGCGCACTTTTTATTTCCTAATTCAAAATTATTAAAAAAATCTTTTTCGATATCGCTTGTAACGATACTGATTATTATTAATTTTCTTTTCTTTTTCTTTCAATAATAATAATAATAATAATAATAATAATAATAAAAGATTTTGATGAAATTCTGGCAAAATCAGAATTTAGTTTAGGACGGAGGACTATTCGTTTTTTTTTTTCTTCCCAATTATAACATGGTTTTCAAATTATTCAATTATATTTTCGATAAATTTTAGATTTCGATAAATGTCCAACTATCGAAAACAACAACGCAAAAATCCCAGATTGAGACTAATAGGCCCTCAGTCCTAATAAAATAAAGTTATTAAAAAAACTATAAAGAGTGTGAATGTACTGAACTTGGTATGTGACATGTATTTTATGTAAAGCTGTACTGATTCAGTTTGCCTGCATATCGGACGACAGATAGCTCTCCTATGATGCAACATAACCCCGATTACGGGAAAGCAATATCTCCACTACTATGAAAATTAAATGGTCTAAACTCTATATGTGAAATGTGAATTATGTAAAAATATGTGAAGCAACAAATTAGGGTGCATACAGGACACCAGGTGACGCTGTTGTGCTAATGTATTTTGGGTTTACAAGAAGATTATATCTCAGCTTCTGTATTATATAAATGCACTAAAATTAGTCTATAAAAGTATATTATTGGAAATTATGCTGAATCTATTTGAGCTAACTGATGTCGACGCTTTTTCTTCCTTTCATTTTTCCGAAAATTATAAGCCATCATCTATTAGTTAAATTTGCATCCATCTTCGTGTGTAAAATACATATTGTGAAATACATTGTTAATATATTTATGTATGAGAATCGAAAAATGGTGCTGTTCTCTATAATATTATAAGAAATATTATGTGTTCGCAACAACATATCAGTTTTCTTTTAAAATACCAAAATTGACATTTATATAACTCTTTTCTTGAGAATTATGTGAACCTTAGGGAGATAAAAAAATCATATAAAATAGTTAGCGTTTTTAATACGTAAATGAAAAATAAAAGGAAAGAAGGAATAAATAAACATGCAAGAGAGATTGCATAAAGTATCTATTATGAAAATGGGTTAGCTTAAATGTTTTATGTTTGCCGTTCATTATACATTTTCAGAAATAGCTAAAATATAACTATGCGTTTACGCTATAAAATGCAGAGAAGAAGCATGTTTTATTATTTTTTAAGCTTCCTGCGCAGACACCTGAAAAAAAAAAAAAAAAAAAAAAAAAAAAACATAAATGCAAATGCCTGTTTTTGTACAATGTTTGACAACAGCGGAAATGAAACATCAGTGTTTTTCTATTGAAAAACGCTTTTTTTAATCCATGAATGGAACATTAAAAAATTTTATAGCATTTTTTTATTGAAAATATACTTTATCGGACAGCAGCAATTTCAGCTGTAGCAATTTCAATTTACAAATGCTATATATTTTTTTCTTAAATCGCAAATTTTTCTGCGTGCAAAATTCAACTAACTGTTTTCTTCGCAATTACGTTTATTTTAGAACTTCCATTTACTTTTTCATTTATATGTTCCAGAAAACTCACAAGTGTTTTCAGTTTTATACGACGCTATAATCAAATATTTACTTCTTAAGTTTTATTGCGTCTTCGAGTTAATGTCTCTAATAACGTTTTATTGTTATAACTCGTACAATTACCTGGAAAGTTTCATTGTCACAAAGAATACGAATAAATGGGGGAGAAAATTGTATCTTTATAACTAACATGTTTACAACTGGAAAATGTAGAAAATCCTGAAGTTTCTTTGTTCATGGATGATCTATTTTTTTTTATTATTATTATTATTATTTTTTTTTTTGATAGAAGTTGCCATTTAAAGATGGTTTCAGTTATTATGGAAAACAAATTAAAAATGGAAACGTTAATATGTAAAATAAAACTTATATGATGCTGAATAAGCACGAAAAGCTTTATGTGTCATTGTATAAATTTTATTTGAATTGAAATATATATATATATATATATATATATATATATATTTTCTCGGTTTATTTGGTGGCTGGCTACATAGGTGGGAATTAAATTCTGGGTACATGTCCTTGCAGTCCCCACCTGCTGACCAAACTGTTCGTTTTTACTTTTTTTTTTTCTTTAAAAAACTATTTTGACTTTTGGATAGGAGCCCTTTCTCAGAAAGACCTCATTGAAGGCACTCCAACCATGTCTAGATCCCCCTCCTACATGTAGCAAATTAAACGCAAAAAACAGAAAACAAACACATTGAATACATGTACTGGAATATATATTCGCATTTTTTAGAATTATTTCTAAGCAGTTCGACATGTTCTAATTAGCCATTGTCGGCGAAAAAATACTGTAAAATGAACAAAAATAAACTAAATTTAACAAAAACCTCTCTACGTTTCTCTAAATATTTACATACGATGGAAAATATAGATACAAGCAGCCTCTGTTCCAGTCACCAAGCCTCTGAATTATTTTTATACCACTATTTTTTGAAAGTTAACTATCTTGTATTTAATCGATAATTTTCGATAATGAATAAAAATAATGTATAGTTATTAAAAATTATTGATGTTTAAAATTTCGACAAATTGGCAATTCGTTATTTATACACACACATATATATATCTATATATCTATAGATATATAATATGTATGTATGTTTGTGTATATATATGGATATATTACTTCAAATTTAGGCATCATATTTAATGAGAAGATATTTTAAGAAAATTATTATGATTCTTAAAATATATAATATTAAGTAAAAATACAGCTAAAGTAAACTTAAGTTACCGATTCACATTTTATAAAACACATGGTTTGTTTAAAGCTATTTTTATTATTGTGACATCGTCAAGGTTTTCTTTTTTTGTACTCGACTGCCAGAGTGAGGTCCGAGGTCCGAGGTCTCTGTCTGCGAGATTATGAAAACGGACATTCCGTGCATGCTTTCACTCTCTCAGATGCAATGACCCACAATTTCACGCTGTAGTTTGATAATGCCATCTTGCACTCCTAGGGGAAGGTTATACCCAAACATTTTTAAGGTCAGCAATCACCAATGAACTATTAAACTAGGTGTGAACGTATGTATCTCACGTGATCAAATCTTTCTGAATTGTTGGCATCTCATCAGAATTTTGGAGGACTGAAAAAAAAAAAAAAAAAAAACTCTAGAGACTTGGATTATGCACAGTGTAGAGACAAGTCGTTCTCCTGAACTTCTCTGAAATTTTTACACATGCTAGGAATCACATATATATTGGATGCGTGTTCTGATTGTCCTGTATGAACAGGATGTTAAATAGAGGTGTTTTGTACTATTTCTTCTTATTATTAAAACTTTTTTACGTTACTTAACAAGAGTTTTTTTTTTCTTTAGTTTCACTAAAATAATAAGTTTGAATTTTAACTAAAGTTGCAATTCAAGTGATGAATTCTAAGTTCCTGAATCTATCACAACATGCATAAGTGTAGTGACTTCATTTTATTTATTTTTTAATGCATAGAAAACAATCATAAAATTGTTAATAATACTCTAAATTTGATAAAAATGTAACTATACTCATATAATTCTATTTTCACTATATAAATATATTATGAACTGAAAAACATTTTTACATTTTTATAATAAATTATGAAACATACCATACAAATAAATAAATAAATAAATAAATTGAAAAATAAATAAAATAAATAAAAATCTTTAAAAAATGCGTATTTTCATATTTTAATACTTATTTTTTTGTATTTTTTCCCTTTATTTTCGTAAAACATAAAAAAAAAAAAAAAAAAAAAAATGTATGTCCATTTAAATACTTAAATTCGTAAATCAAATTAAATAGTGTTCCGCAGCCAAACAAAATTAACGATCCCAAACAAAATATCAACGAAAGATAATTCCATATTTATTCTATTTACTGTCATAATATTTTGGTTTTTCTTGCATGCAATTATCCTCCACAAGTTTTTGATATATTATTTAAAGACACAATATTTTATTTTTGGCAGCAGATCGTTTTGGAACAATTCCAAAAAAAAGTTATTTTGCGACACAGTTTTATTTCTTTAGAATATTTTACATCATTTCCTGATTCTTTTGAACGTATTTACTCACTCAATGCATCATATAATGTAATATATTTTGTTTAGTATCTGCAATAAAAATATCAATGTTTATTTCTATTGTACTTAATAATTTTCTTTTTTTTTAGGTAAGCATTTGACAGAAATCTGCAGAAAAAAAATTTAAATACAACATAAGAGTAAGTTTATTACAAAAAGTATAAAGTATTAAATATTACCGTTATCATATTCATAGTTAGTTTACATATATGTACAGAAAAGTGTTCACTATTTTGTGAATATTTTTGCTAGAATTTTTGCTTAATAAATTGTTTCTAATATTTTATTTATTTTATAGGACCTCTTAAAATTCTTGTAAATAGGTATTAATACTTTCAAGGAACACAAATTTTGATTACCAGTTGCAAAAACTGGAAACTGAATTTTATTTTATTTTATTTTATTTTATTTTACTTTTGGAAAATTTTGCTTTTATAACTTAGGGGAATAATTTCATTTATTTCTTGTCTTGTAATATTTTTTGTGAATTCTGGTGGCTTTTGACTTTAAATAAAAAAATTTGTGTTGCCCATCAAAGGATTTTGCAGATTCTATTTTTTTTTTTTTTTTTTTTCGGGATTAAGAAATTTATTATGAATAGCGACTCAGAGAATTTTAACTAACGTTGATTACGAAAAATGTTTTTTTTTTTCCTGTTATTTTGGTAGCGCGAGTTTACGTTTTAAAAGAATAAATAAAAGTTCAAAATAACATAATTTATTTCTCTTTTGCAATTAATATGTGATATTTGAAAGAAAACTATTCAAAATTTGTTAAAAACTCAGTACATTTTTCAAATGATATAGAAAGAACAAGTGTATACATATCTATTAAATTGTTTGAAAATTATTTTTTTAAACAAAACATATATTTACAAAATACACTTTTCATTTCGTCTAAAATTAGAAGCAATTCGATGCCTTATATCATAAAAGTTAAAATATTGCAAGAATCTGATGCTTGCTAACTATTATAAAATTAATTTTACATCACTGCTGATACATGCAATCTTCATTAAATATTCTAAAACAACGAATTACTTCTTTAAATTTAAAATTTAAAATTGAATATATCCGTCTTCAAATGTCTGATAAATTACATCTGTATATTCTGCGTCATTTACATTTAATCGCCCTCAACTTTTTCTACGATAGATTACAACACAATGTTTTAGTAAAATTTATGGCTTCTCACTGTGATGTATTTTTACAGCGTATGTAAAAACAGTGTTCCAGTTTTACGGTATAGCTATATATATATGTATATAATAGTTTTGAAGTGATGTATTTTTATGCAGTTTTAACAGTGAAGAGAATGATTCATGGAAAATTTAAATCTGGTTCATTTTCTTAAAAATACTATTCTACAAAATCAATGCTCTTGTTTTAGTCTCCAGGTGTTAATGCCCTGGCACGTCGTGCATGAAAAGGACTAAATCTTTCGTCGTGTAAAATACACCAGAAGTGAATATGGGTTTTTTTTTGCGAAAGAAATTTTTTCAGTTCTTGGAAACGATTTCTTATGCTGAAAGTATTCGAGTTGGTCATCGAAGAACAACATCTGACTTACGCTCGTAAAACGAGCTTATTTTGCATCATCGCCAATGCAATATGATAAACATTTGCCTATAGTCATACAGTCATACATGTTCGCATTTATTTATAGTTAGCATCGCTTTATTAATCAAATACATGTCAGCTATTTCGCAATACGTCGAACTTGTAATATTCCACCTAAGACATCCATGGCTGAAATGAAGACATATTCATTTGCTAATCTCCCTGTTTTACTAAAAGTTATTTCTAGAGACTTTCAATAGACTCAGATTCTGACAGCAGATTGAGATTGCTTTCAACTACTCTTTGTAGAGACTTTCTAGATTATTTCTAGGGACTTTCGCTTTTCAATACTTTGTTTCTGAGATGATATTTCTTTTTTATATTCCTGCATTAACTATCTATTTTGGTCATTGTTATTGCTGAATTTAAACCGGTTCTGTGCTGGGCTGGTTCAACACCCCCTGTAATAATGCCTCCGAGCTGAGTTTTACGTCACGGACGATCGGCCGATTACATCCAATCCTCACGATCCAACGTATATTATAAGAAGTGCTGATTGGATAAAATCGGCCGATCTTCCATGATGTAAAGTTCAGCTCGGAGGCATTATTACAGGAGGTGTTGGCTGGTTGCTACATACGATTTTGTCTGATGCTTTGTTGCACACTTTAAACCTAATAATTATTTATTTATTTTTATTATACTACTTAATATATATATATTATGTCTTCAAAGATAAATACTCTACTTTATAAGGAAATCATTATCGCATCTATATTTTTGTTATTCGTTATATTATCTTATTAATAAATTATTACTTCCATTACCCTACTACCGTAGGTAATACAAGTATGGTATTCGGTCCAAAAATTCGATATCGAGTTTTCGTTTGATTTACAACTTTTAAGACCTACTGAGCCTCAAAAAGTAGTTTTTGGCAATTGGTCAGAGTGTGTGTGTATGTATGTATGTGTGTGTATCTATGGAATCTTCTGGCTGTCATATCTCCGAATCTAATAAAGATAAAACTACGAAACTTCCCAGTTGATATAGGTCTGATGTATGGATGGATTTTCCAAACTTTGGTGAAAATAGGAAAATTGGAAGTGGGTCATCAGAATCCGGAAATGAGACTGTAAGACCGTATCTGAAAAACGGTTCTAACGATTTTTTCTAAATTTGCTACATAAACACTCTATTACATGCCCATTCGAATAATATAGTTGGTTCGTTCAGGACAACTGATAGGCGTGCTACATAAATAGTTCAATTTCTGGTCTCGCAAGTACGTTCCTTTAAAAACGGCTGTACGGATTTTGTTTTTCAAACTCGCCATATTAACTCCCTTTTAAATATCCTTTTGTATGTAACTATTGTTTTCCAGTCGATAATTGCGTATACCAAGTTTTCTTAAAAGTTGATATCTCGGAAACGGCTCTAACGATTTTCTTGAAAACTGTTTCATTAATCCATTTTATATACCCTTTTGCATGTATTATGTGGTTATTACAGGAATATTAACAGTCATCCTGATTAAGTAGTTCAGTTTTAGAACTTTGACACTGGTATTTAAAAAAATAACTCTATTTACTTTTTCTTATTTTTTAACTCGCTATGTAAACTATATACGTGTCTTTATACGTGTATCAAGTTTCACTTACGAAAAAAAAAAAAAAAATAATAAAATGCATATAATATGTGTAATAGTGGGTAGTGGAAGTCGTGTGGTTGTTTCACACCACATTTTTTTAAAGATTGATTTAGTTATTTTATTATTATTATTTATTTTAAATGCAATATATATGTATATATATATATATATATATACAGGGGGGTCCAAAAGTCCCCCCCCCCCCTCCTAACTTGAAAATGAGTCGGAATTTTGAAAAATGGCGAAACACATATTTAATGAATTCGAGAGGGATCTCTTTTGGTGAAAACAGTTTGGACACGGGGAGCTGGGGGGGGGGGACTAGGGAGGACAACTTTAAAATTTCAAATAGGAAGGTATGTCTTGTGATATATCCCTGGAAACGTCTCTTCAAGACAATAAATTTAATAAAAATAATTTCGACCTACGATGATTATTGAAGGAGAAAGATGTGTTTTCAGACATTTGAAATGTGGATTTTATATCTATGTAATATTCACTGCAGAACAAAACTATTTATACCAAATGCATTGTCTTAAAGAGAGATTTCCAGGGATGTAACATAAGAGATAATTTCTCGTTGGAAATTTTAAAGTTAGCGGCAGTAACGCCAGCGGCACTCCTACCACCCCTTTTCGCGGGCCCAAACTTTTTTGGGCAAAGTATATCTTGTGATACATCCCTGAAAACGTCTCTTCAAGTCAATGAATTTAGTATAAATCTCTTGAATTCATTAACTTTTAGAACACCATGTATATATCTATATCTATCTAATATAATAAAAATGTAATTACGTATAAGATGTGATTTCAAATGCATGAAATTTCCTAGAGTTAACAAAGTGAAAAACATTTACATGTCGTTTAAAGTCATATCAGAGAAGACTAAATTTGGATTTAAATCGCGTAAACTTTTTAATCTTCTCTTTATATCCGTACATTGAAATTCGTTTCAAAATTAATACTTCTCAAGCAGCTTAATACCAAATACAAAACTAGTGCTATCAAATACTTGTTATCATGACCCATGCTTTATATCGCTAAATTTCCATATTTAAGAGCATATTATGGTAAACAGAAAATTAGGCTTTAATTTTATCAAGATTGTCTTGTAACATCTTTGTTTTCTAATTTGCTAATTTGAAGATGAAAATTTTCTTAGAGTTTAAGCTCTTACATTGATCAGAATGGACTAGCTGAAGAAATTTTAAAGTTCATGAATTTCAATTTAAAATGGCATAATAACTTATGTACTATTTATACAAATTTTATATGAACTAAATTCGACAGCAGTATCATAAACTACATTGAAAATATGTTACTTAACATTATTCACTCACACACAGCAACATTAAATTTACAAAGAATATATATATATATATATATATATATATACATACAGGGGACTGTTACAACTGTATTTGTGAGGTAAAACAGAAATGGAGACGCACATTTTTTGTTAATCCTGTAATAATTTTATTTATGAAAAACAATTTTTAATTATTTTTTTTTTACATTATCATTCCTACATTATCATTATCAGTTTTACATAATCATTTCATAGGATTTTCTAGAGAAGCACTGCAAACATCGATGAATTAAAACAGATCATAACTGAAAAAATTTCGTCAATAACACCAACAATGCTGCAAAGTGCGTCTAAAACCTGGTTCGACGTGTTCATGTTTTCATTCAAAATGTTGGCGAACATTTTCAACATTTTCTGTGAGGAATAATAATGCGAAAAAAAAAAATGAATTAAATTATTTTTTTTCAAAAATAAAATTATTACAGGATGAAAATATTGTGCGTCTCCATTTCTCTTTTACCTCACAAATAAAGTTGTAACAGTCCAACAGTGTTAGAAATTGTCTCACAAACTTAAACATGGTTCAAACAGTCATACTTCAATGTTAGAATAGTTGCCACATCCGTCAGATATAAGAGTTATAAGAAAACCCTCGGGTACTCTTTTAAACTGATCACCCTGTATATATATGTTTTGATATTGCGTAACTGAATTAAAAAAAAAAACAGTAGTTGCAAAAACTTTTACAACTAAAAAGTCGTTAAAGGTGTTTCACCTTTTTTTTCCCCTTAAATATAGATTTTTAAAATCGGCAGCAAAATTATTGAAGCAATAATTCGTACTTAAAAGCTGTGAACTTAATACTGTTTTGTTAAGTGAACATTAGTAGAGTCATTAACGTAATCTTTACGATGTTTATAGAAATGTAAATTGGTGATAAAAAGTAGCGATCAGACTAATATATATATATGAAAAATGTGGATGTGTGCTTCAATAATTTTACTACCGACTGTACTTATTGAAAACGAAAGATGTACTAAAAACGTTCCATAATATTTATTTATTTGTATTGCAAAATTCTTATTTTTAATCTAAAATTGTGAGTAAACAAAAAAAGTTTAGTGTTATCAATAATGAAAATAATGTTAATAAATTATTTCTAAAATCAAAACAACACTTACAAAATTACATAAATATGAAGGGGGAAAAAGAAAATGTCATAGGGAGGAAAATATAGTAGGTGTTAAACCAAACACTTTTAGAGGGTCATTCAAAAAGAAGTAGAAAAGATTTCACAGATAAAAAGAGTCACCACAAATTCTTAACTGCATCGTGAAGGAATTAATGGAAACGGTTATTTTTATAGAAAAGTACACTTATGAAAAAGAAATTCAATATAACAAATGATGAGTAAATATATATTTATATTAAATTTCTTATTGTATTATTTTGCAAAAAATACCCTTCTGTAATGAATAGAAATGAATGTTGTTTTTGAATTTAGCATCCTCAAAGACGTAATATTTACCAATAAAATTTCATCAGCTGCAGAAAAAAATTCAGACCTATGTCTGACCTCTTTTGCAGTTTTTAAGCTTATTCATAATTTTGCGCATTGAAATCTAAATTGTGCTTATTTTTGCAATTAGAATTAAATGGAACGGGGAAAAAAGGATTAATTTATAATGTAAAACAACAACGAATATTTTTTAGAATATAAGGGTAGAAAATTGTTTTCAAGATTTTAAAATTTAAATTTAGCGTAAAGACAATTAATTATTTACCGCTATTATTTTAATTTGGCATGAAATTCACAAATTCTGATAAATGAGTTGACCTTTAAAAAATGCTATTCTGAAATTAATGATTCAAAATTCATCAAATCATACATCAAAATTCACCAAATTCATCGTATGGCGCTTGCTACACTTGCATTTATGTGATATTTTATTCAGTTTGTGTGTCTATTTAGAATATTTAGCGTTATTTTGATAGACACTGTATATATTTGTATAATATCTTCTTAGATGATATCCCGTATGCTCTTATTGAATAATTATTAAGTTAAATATTTTTGTTGTATTTATTTATTTTTTATTTATTTATATTATTATTATTGTTATTATTATTATTTTACAAAATATTAATAAACGTTTTTGTGTTTGTTTTGTTTATTTTTTAGCTCAATGTAAAAAAAGTGTGAAGTTTATTGTAATTTTTTTCCCCGCTCAAGTATTGTTTAGAGTTTTCTATTAAAATAATATTTCCTGGTTCTGATGATGATAAGAATTCACGATTGTCAAATAATATTATAACGGAACAACTCTAGTCAATCTCTCCCACGCATTTTATAAGTCTACATCTAATGTTTGGTTAAATAATTTCATCTGACCTTTATGTTTTTTGGGGTCTGAAACCAAAACGGAATACAGTTTTTCCCTGTTACAAACATATATATATATACACCCCGTGCCAAAATATAGGAACAAAGGGTTTTTTCTTTGATTTTTCAAAAAATAACGTTATCTAAATTGTGCTTATCATTTATTATTATTATAAAAAACACTATTTCTGGACTAATTTTTGTTTAAAGATTAATTTAGAAAAATTTTAAGACTAAAATTTTTCCAATTTAAGACTACACAGCGCGACAAAAAGATAGGAACAAAGGGTTTTTTATTTTATAATTTTTGAATATGATTATTTTGAATATGAATATTTTGAATATGATTCAAATATTTAATATGTTTTTGATATGATAATATTTTGTTATGATAATAAATGATCAGCACAATTTAGATAATGTTATTTTATGAAAAATTTAAGAAAACCCTTTGAGTGTAGACTTAAAAAAAAAATTTAGTCGTAAAACTTTTCTAAATTAGTCTTAAAACAAAAATTAGTCCAGGAATAGTGTTATTTTATAATAATAATAAATGATAAGCACAATTTAGATAATGTTATTTTATGAAAAATCAAAGAAAAAACCCTTTGTTCCTATCTTTTTGTCGCGGGGTGTATATATTAATACAGGGTGTGTACCTACACAATTGCTTCCATGACTTTTCCATCAATATATTTATATGGCAACTTTTATAGTATATTTCCAACGTTAATTACAATTTATCATAGTATTTAATTGTAATTTGTTTTAATTAAAACAAAATTTTAAATGCGTGTAATGTTAATTACATACTAGATCTGATATCATCTGCATGATTTTTCCTAGTGTTAACATGAAGGAATTTTAAAAACCATTTACATGTCATTGAAACTTATATCTGTGATAGCTAAACATTGATTTAATTACAATTAATCAAGAAATCATACTAGAAACTACCGAAAATGAATAAATTGTGTCGTTAGACTTCTGTGTTGTCGAAATTCAATACGTGATAAAGAAAATTTAGCTTCTTTGTCAGTTTCAGCATATCATAAAACATACGTTTCAGCTAACATTATCAAACAAAATTTTGTAGACCTTTATTGTTAATAGATTAGTTTTAAGCTTAATTCAGTTAACTTTTTTTTTTCATTTAATGGTATTTATTATTATTATTATTATTTTAATTAAAACATAATTTGAAATGCATGTAATGTCAATTACATCTGATATCATCCACATGACTTTTCCTAGTGTTAACATGAAGTGATTTTAAAAAGAATTTACATATCATTCAAACTGATATCTGTGAAAGCTAAACTTTGATTTAAATAGGGTCAAATTCTGAATCCTGTCCTTTTATCTATACATCAAATTCAGTTTTGAACTAAATACTCCTCAAGCTGCCTAATATAAAATGCAAAACTGTGCTATCAAATACTTGTTATCACGACTCATACTTTAGCTCGCTAAATTTCCATATTCAGGAGTAAATTATGGTAAACAGAAAATGAAACATTCATTTTACACAAGTGTTTCCTGTAATATCTGTATTCAAATCAGAAATTTGCTAATTTGAAGTTGAAAACCTTCTCTTAATAAATTTTAGACATGTAAGAATAAGGAATATGTTGAGATTTTACCTTGATTAGAATAGCCTACGCCAATAAACCTTTAAAGTCATGAATTTTAAATTTAAAATGAAGTAATGTCTTATGTAACTACCTTATCATAGGAATTTTGATTTTTTGAGTTAATTAAGTTTGAAAATATTACCCTAATAAACATAAAAATTATGCTAATTAAAGTTAGTAACTTATTTAAATAAATATTTAAATTTACAAAGAACAGTTGTATATTTTATGTTTCCCTTATTAACTATAAATAAACTAAAGCTACAAAAATAAGAAATAATCATTTAATATTTTAACATAAACACTTCTTTAGCCAGCATAAATTAAAGTGGGAAAAAATGTACTAATACATTGGAGGCAAAAACAAGACCATCAAGGCGTGTTCTTTGCACATGAATAAGAAAGTACGCGTCTTTTCGAAACCAGTAAAGCTTTCTTTTATTTCATGGTGTAAAAAAAAAAAAAAGTTTTTATGTTTAAATATTAATTGTACACCAGTCTTTTAGTTTATAATCCTTTTATAGCTTTTAAATATATTTATAATCTTATATATTAATTTCCGAATTCTCTACAATTTTCTGTTACTAGTCATAAAACAGAATAAAATTTTTAGTCAATAGAGTTCCAAAGTGAATAGAGTTCATGCTACAGTGACATATAGCATACGTACCAACATGCAGCACATTCGATGAAACCATTTCTACGCTATCGTGTTTACTCATATATATATATATATATATATATATATATATATATATATATATATATACACATACACACACGTACATAGTCACATACACATACATATACATACACACATACATAAGGCACCGTAAAATTATCAAAAATTAACCAAAATCATCAAAAAGAAACACCAAAATCGCAAAGTCGGATTTTTGTCATGGTTACAATTTTCCTTACATATGTATGTTTTCGGAAAGTAAAAAAAAAAAGAAAGGAAAAGAAAGAAAGAAAGAAAGGAAAAGGATATTATTACTTCGATTAGTTTTTCTATTTATAAACCAGGATGGTTTTAGAAAGACTATGTCGAAATTGACTATCTCGGAAATATCACGTTATTCTTTTTTTCTTTACTGCCGCCTCTGGAGAGATTAAGGTCACAAACTAAAAATAAATAAATATTTTTTTTTCTTTATGACTTTTTTCTACTACATAAAAATAAAATATTTTTGATTTTTCAAGCGAAAATTATTATTACACAATATACAGGCGGTCTTTACTAATAATATATACAGTCGTATTTAGAATGAGAATCTTTTACAAAACTATTTATAATGATACAAACTGTACAAAGTACATTGCTAAAGAGTCTGTAATTTAAAAAAAATTATTGCATTTGCCGATAAGATGTGTATTTTCGTTTTCAATTCATTTAGGCCTTTAAGATGATATATAAGATGTATAAATATCTTTTAGACAGTTGTTCACCCTCCATTGTAAGTTTATATTACTATAACCTGCCGTAGCAGATCATTTCATTCATTTATAATAAAGGTGACCACACACATTATTGATTTTTTTTTTGTTGTTGTTGTTATTTTTTTTATATATATTTTTTTGAAGTAAAAACTTCTTTAGGCGCGTTGAGCACTTTTGGGTGAACAAAAATCATGAAACTCGCGTCATCGTCAGCGAAGGCTTTCCATGAGAAGAAACATATTTTTTTACCAATTTATATTATCGAAAGTGTAATTCGAGATTTCAGCTAATTTACACGTTTTGAGGTGTCCTGAATGGGTTTTCTTTTGTATCTCAGCTACTAATTAAAATAATTTCATAAGTAACACATCAGTTGAAAGCTTTGTTGAGTTGGAATCGAACAGTAGCTTACAGAAATTTCTACCGCCAAATGGCGCTGTAATATTTTAAAATTTCAATATTTCAATTTCTAATTATGATTAAATTACTTTTAATACATCATTCGAAAGATATTTTATAGTTATTTTATATTATCGAAAGTGAAATTCAAGATTTCATCTGATTTACACGTTTTGAGGTCTCCTGAATCAGTTTTCTTTTGTATCTCAGCTACTAATTAAAATATTTTCATAATTAATCAATATTTTTACCTAATATAAAGCTTAGTTCATTTAATATGGGTATATACAAATATTGTGGCGAATCATATAATACAGATCATAAACACTTCTTTACAAACCAAAAGTAATTCGAAAATAATAATCTAATAACTCGACGATACAATTCACAAGTCACTTAGTTTTCATTTCTATCGGCAGTCCCCAAACACTGCTTTGATATTTTTTTTTTTTCTTTTTTTGATAGAATGGAGTAGAAGGTTGATTTTTTACCAGCTACGTGAAAAACACCAGAGCCGGGATTTGAACCCCGGACCTTAGCTTAAAACGCGGATGGTCAACCGCTGAGCTACCCTGGAGAATCCGCGCGTTAAGCGGAAGGCCCGGGGTTCCCGGCTCTGGTATTTTTCGCATAGTTGGTAAAATATCAACCTTCTACTCCATTCTATCAAAAATGAATTTTCGAGGTTGTTAAATCATTTCTAAATTGAAATTTTGGGGCGTATTGGAGTTGTGCCATGTTCAAATTCGTCACTTGATATAGCTGCTATAATGCAGACTCGGTGACTTTGCCAACGTATATTATGTGAGAAGTGCCGAGCTGGTTATCAACCAGGGTAGCTCATTGGTTTGAGCATATGCGCGTCAAGCGGAAGGCCCGGGCTCGATTCCCGGCCCTGGTATTTTTCACATACTAGTTGGTAAAAAATCAGCTTTCTACTTCATTCTATCAAAAATGAATTTTCGAGGTTGTTAAAAAAATTTCTAAATTAGTGATTTTGTTCAATTTGTTGCCAGCTCCCTAAATGTTGTCTTAAACCTATCTTTACTGGAAATTTCAGTTCTTTAAATACCCAATGTTTGAAAACGTTTCATTGAGAGATAAATTTATAATTAAAAAGAAAAAAAAATCAGATTATATATATATATATATAAATATATATATATATATATATATATATATAAATATATATATATACATATATATATATATATATATACAAGTGTTGGACAAAATAATGTAAACACTTTCGTTTTTTTACGTTTTATCGGATATCTTGAAAAATACATACCTTGTTATTCTTCAATTTTGGGAATAAGGAAAAAATGCCTTCCCTCATATTTTTCAGCAAAGAATTTGTCACGAAGGCCGTTACGAGACGAACAACAAATCCAATAAATTAAAAAGTATTTGTGATAACCCTGTATATGAAATAGCTTCGATTGATTTGCAAATTTTAGATATCGGTACAAATATTATATTTTATAC
Organism: Salticus scenicus; assembly: GCA_963930645.1. Lineage (NCBI taxonomy): Eukaryota > Metazoa > Arthropoda > Arachnida > Araneae > Salticidae > Salticus > Salticus scenicus. The sequence continues at coordinate 80,678,875 of OZ005652.1, read as the reverse complement.
ATGTGTAGAATTTTGTGAGGATATCTTGAATATTTAAGGAGCTATTAATATTTTTTTTTTTTTTTTAAGTTTTTATTTTGTAATTTCAAAGTTTTTTTTTTTTTTTTTTTTTTCAAATTTAATGAAACTTTTGGAAAATACGACATCATATGCCTAAATCATTATACTATAGTTTAAAACAAATATATTTAATATTCAAAGAGATATTGACAGTTGTAGTAAAAAATTTATTACTGTGCATGCGCGAACTATAGCAAACAACTTTGACATAGTTTGTTACCCAATTGTATAGAGCACCTTATAAAAAACAAACAGTTGAATATCACAAAACTTCATAGCGATATCGGTGACCAAATAAGCTGTTTTTCAGTTGTTTTCCGAAAAGTTCTTTACGATAAGGGTTCATTTACAAATGAAAGTTTGTATCAGAAAAAACTATATTGCACAATTAAGCTGAATACAAATTTTTCCGATTTATTTTTCTTTCTTTCTTTCTGTCTACTTCTTATTATTATTATTAACACGCTTTTATTAGTTTCACCTGTATGTATGTTTGTATGTTTGTATGTGTAATGTATGTTTGTAACCGCTCTGGGAGCAAACAAAAAATCTATATTGTAAAAAACGACTTTCTCTACGTGAAAGGTGTGGCTGTGAGGTAAAGCTCCGCGCTACGAACCTAAAGGTCTAGCGTTCGATCCCAGTCAGGGGAGATTTTTAAAATGGTATTTTAATTAAAGATTTAAATGTATGTAAATATTATGGTGTGTCACTCACGCGATTTTCTCTTACCCTGCATTTTAATACTAAGATAGATATTTTGTGCTTTTTAGTTCGCATTGCTATAAAAGCGTGTTCTTTAATTTTTTAAAACTATAATATTATTATTATATTATATGGGTATGTACTACATAACTATATAAAAAAAGAAAAAGAAAAAAAGAAAGAAAGAAAAGAAATAATTGTTTGAAACGAAAAATTAATTTTATTTTTGGTACAAATTATCATTTGCAAATAACCCCTTATCTCGTAAGACCTTTTTAGAAAAGAGCTGGAAAACAGCTCCTTTAATCACCGATAACTCTATGATTTTTGAAATATTCAACTGGATTTTTTTATCAGGTGCTCTATACAGTTGTGTATTAAACTATGTTAAGTTTTTTTTTTTTTTTTTTTTTTTGCTACAATCCGCGTATAAGCAGTAATAAATTATTAACTACAATTATCTATATCTCTTTGATCATTAAATATATTTGTTTTAAACTACAGTACAATGATTTAGGCATATCATGTCATGTTTGAAATTTGAAGAAAAATCTTTGGAGTTATAAATTAAATTTTCTTTATGACAGTTATTTTTATTTTATTTTATTTATTTATTTATTTATTTTGAAATTCACATATATTAGATTTCTGATATTCAATAATTTCACGCAGTGCATTTTAGCATTTCCTTATTTATTTATTTATCTTACATACCAAGAGAAAAATATAACTCATACTCATACTCATTAAAGGTAATGTCAAAAATAGAAAAGAAAAACGACTAAATGCAATTTCCAGTTATGAGCAGAAAAATAATTAAAAGGAAAATCGATAAGCATTTTCATTTTACTTCCGCAGTAATAAACATCACTCCTGCAAATAAAAAACAGTGCATAACTATAAAATACAATTACCACAATCGCAATCACTGTACACAATAATCGTAATTTTAACCATCAGCGCACAATGAAATACGCAATTACAGTCTTAGATAGCGGCCATAACTTTCAATCGGAAAGAGAAAGTGGAATCAGTCCTAATCAATTTGTCGAGACTTTTGACTTCCGGCGTAATACTTACGGCACGCAATACTCTATGTAACTTTAACCTCCATCTCAGGTTATAACTTCATTTAGTGGTGAATCAGATTGGATGTACTTGCCGATATGGTAGGCGTTACGCAGTTGTAATGGTTACCGAATATTTAGTTGGATGCATTTTGTGTGCAGGAACAAATGGGAACGTGGGTTGATAGCTTTTGTGTTGCCCAGTGAAAATTATTTATGGAATATCTGTAAGTAGAAGTTATAGTCGTATAAAGAAATGTTATGCAGGGAACAATTTGCGAACTTTTATATCGCGAATGTTCTTGCTTTATGTTTATTACAAAGATTATTGAGTTTAAAGATATAACTTTAGTAAAGTTTATATTAGCAAGTATCTGTAGCTTTACGTGTGGGGAAATTGTTGAACATAGAGTAGACTGTTTTCGCTGTTTTTTATTATTTAGAAAAGAAATTATAATACGAAATTTTACATAAAAATGTATTATCGTTTAAAAAAAATGATTTTACTAATTTGTTATTACAAATCTTTTGATAACGCGTAAACGAAAAGTAAACTTTACACTGGTTAGTTTGAAGATAAAAATTAATTTTATTATTTTTATTGATTCCAGAATATTTAAATGATATTTATTTGTGCGTGTTAAAGTAATATAAATAAAATATAAACATAAAATTTAGTTTTAAAGACAAAGCTATATGATATGTATTTTTATATTTATTAAATTTCATTAAATTTAAGAATTGGTAGAATTGAACGCGATTTACAGAATAAATACTCTCGTGAAGGGTTTTTTTCGGGGGGGGGAGGGGTAAGGAAAAATAAATAGTTAAATTTTTCGTCGATAGAGGGAGCTACATTAATGCGTGACGAGAAATATGCCAATAATAGAGCCCCTAAATAAAATAATAGGCCGGTGCATCACCGCCATTTTTTTGCCTCCGAAGAGTACAGCATTTCCGCTTGGTGTCCTTATCGCTTCCCTAATGATTTTAAGAAATCTTGATCTGAAGCTAATCCGGTCAAGATAAGAGCAATAAGCAACAATAATATTCCTAAAAACACATTTTTTTCACAGTACATTTTCAGGATGTCATTTTATTCTGAGGATATCCTATGGATGAACTGGGGTAAGATGTGTTGTTAGGGCGGTTTCTGTTTCTTTCACAAAATGTCGCCAAAACTCAAATACACAGTAATAGAAGGTCTGCGAACACTTTATATTCACTTCTTGAATGATTATAGCAGTTTATCGCTAAACAAACTTCCATATGATAGTTTACTTAGCTAAAATTATGAAATATAATAAAACAAGTTACTTTAAAGTAACGTAAGACAATAAAAAAAATGTTTGTCGTTTGTTTATCAGAGAAACACGCTGGGTGCACGTGGCAACGCTAAGGCAACAAAATGCCTGATGCGCCAGCTCGTATATATAGGAGCCTTAGCCAATAACGGTTCTATAAAATGCGCGATTTTACGATAACACATCTCATTTCTTATTTTGGCTTTAATTCCTCATGCATGGAGTTTTAATAGCGATGTTCACTTGGTTCATAAAGCGTTATTGATGAAGTTGTTTTCCCTCAAGTAAGAACCGCCGACTACAGCTGCTGTTAGCGATGTTCTACTTCGTTTTCAAACTGTAAATAGTGGTTAGGGCTGACATACAAAATTGGATTTGTATGCCTGTAAACATTACCATGAAATTAAAAAGTTTTTCATGGAAAGGTGTAATTTGTTCACGTACAGCGCATGCATACAAAATGCACGACATAGAATATTATAGCATAATATTGTTGCTTACACGAAAACAATAATTTATAAAATTGGTTAAGGAAAAAAAAAAGACCCTGCAGTGAATTAATAATTATAGAAAAAATGTTTTTTTTATAAAATTACTAATTACAGTTTTTGTGTAACTGATCATTCGGATTTAACAAAGCACAAACCTTGATGAAGGGGACGGGGGGGGGGGAGGGTTATGCATAAAAATAAATATTCAAATGATAAATAATAAACCTTTAAAGAAAAGTAAGTAAAACTCGTTAGATCAACGAACGTAAGCTTCTCATAAAGTAAAGTTTGTTAGTCAACGTGCGGTCTTCTAGTTTCACTCTTACTCCTTCCATTATGAATAATTTAGGAAATTTAAAATTCTTACGAAAATGAAAGGGAAGCGGTGTAGATATCACAGTTTGCACGTCTTATGCTAGTGTGTCTTTTAAAATTTTAGAAATTAATATGCGTAAGCTTATACTTTAAATGATAAGAGGTATAAGATTCAAAGTATGTTTTGAATTATTCTTTAGTACCTTACATGACTATATTCATATAAAGTACATGCATATGGTAAAAGCATGTGTATTACTCGTGCATTTTCTAAAAATTGGCATTTGTACTGATATATATATACAGGTTGGTTATAATTAAACTTAACCTACAAATTGCATCCTATAGCGCTAATGGGTGAACGCAATGCAACGAAATTTAGTATAACTGTACACGAACTACGCTCATGGAATATCGAAAAGAAAACACAGTTTCAAAATGTCCAGCAGAGGGTGCCATTTCCTGAAAAATGTTAAATTTAACACTCTAAATGACCAAAACGTAATACAGAAACATTATTAACATTTATTGACTACAATTTTATTAAAATCACACAATCAACTGTGGAAGAAAATCATATTTATTGAAATTTTATTTTTCCGACTGAGTGAAAATAATGCCTGGACCGGGAGTCGAACTCCGGATCATTGACTTACAAGGTCAAGGCTCTACCAATTGAGCTATTCAGGCCGACACCCCGATCAGCATTACTCACTCAGACAACCTTTAGGCAGAAACATCTCTGGTCTATCATGTAGATAGCTCGACAGAAAATAAGCCGCAGGAAATGCAAAACACCATTAGATAATGGGAGAAATAAAATTGTATTTCTTTCTTCCATTATCTAATGGTGTTGATGATCCGAAGTTCGACTCCCGGTCCAGGCATTATTTTCACTCAGTCGGAAAAATAAAATTTCAATAAATATTTATTGACTAATTTCTGATCACATTGGCATCGAGGTAAAGGTCATCTAGGTAAAAAAAAAAAAAAAAAAAAAAAAAAAAAACAGTACCGTATTTGAGAAAAAAAAGAATAAAAAAAGAAGAAGAATCAGTTCAGTTTCCAGGAGAAAAAAAAACAGATTAGGACAAAATTGTATCAGAGGAGCAGTTGTTAATCGTGTCTAGGACGATGTAGGGAAAGGTGCCCCATGTGACTACCATTATTCACCTGCAAAGTTTCAAGTCAATGGACAGTGTGTATAACAGCAGATCGTAACTGATGAGTTATGATGTTTCGCAAGCGTTATGGAGATCTTTAAGTTATTCAACGTCGCTACACCTCCACGATACACCACACTGTTTCAAAGTGATCAGAAACTAGTCAATATATGTTGGTATTGTTTTTGTATTCCGTTTTGGTCGTTTATTGTGTTAAATTTAACGTTTTTTTCGGAAAAGGCGCCCTCTGGTGGACATTTTGATACTATGTTTTTTTTTCGAAATTGCGTGAGCGCATCTCCTGCATAGACTATATACCAAATTTCGTTGCATTCCGTTCACCCGTTTGCGTTATAGGATGCTGTTAATAGGGGAACCACCCTATATATAAACACACACACACTCATATATATATATATATATATATATATATATATATATATATAGAGAGAGAGAGAGAGAGAGAGAGAGAGAGAGAGAGATGTTTGTGTGTGTCGTAATAATAATTGTAGAATGCAGGAAAACAGCATTTGAAATACTGTTATCATTATTCGCATAAACATAAAAAATAAAAATAAAAATATATATAACCAGTAATAATTTAAATAAAGTTATTAAAAAAAAGAAAAGAGGAAAAAAAAAAATGCCTTGAATATTATTCTTGAAACCCAATATAAGAATTAAGGACTTGATTTAAATTAGAGAAAGAAATTACACATTAACAATAAAAAACAGTATTTATCCATATTAGACATTAGGAAAAATTAACAATAAAATTTATTAAAATTGAGCAGTTGAAATTCGTTAGATTCGTTTATCACTGCACTGAGTATCAAAATGCAAAATAAATATATTATAATAGCTATTTTAGCTAAATATTGTAGGGTGTGACCAATCTTGCATAGGAAAGCAAATAAATTTAAAAGATAAAATGAATAATTGAAAAAAAAAAAATAGTGAAAATTAAGAATTGCCAAAGATTAAGCAATTAAATAAATAAAAAAAAAAAAAAAAAAAAAAAAAAAAAAAAAAAAAAACGCAAGCTACATATGTGTCTGTATCCAATTTACAGAAAGAGGTAAGTTGTAATTTCTGAAATCGATAGTTTTCAAATACCTGCGAGTATTTTGTCCGATTTAATAAAAAGTTAATTACATATTTATTTTTAATACTTTTGTATTATTCAATTATAATCATGTAATAATTGGAAACTGCTCATTATACGACGGTCACGTAGTGATTAGGCAAATTCCTTTCACAGTTACCTGAAAAACTGCTAAATTAAGTTTTAAAAAATTATCTAAATTCAAACCAACCATATAATTTAAATAAAAAAAATTATCATAAATTTAAATAATAAGATAATTTGTTTATAGTATGTATAAAATAAATAATAATCTAAATAACAATAAATTTATACTGATACAAATGTATGATTTATTTTATTCTTTATTATATTCTTTATTATTCTTTATTTCAAGTGTTTCATTTATTTAGTTTCTTAATTACGATCAAAGTATTATTTAAAAGTATGTCAGTCGCCAAATGCACATGATAGTGAGCATATTGACAACCGGAAAAGTAGCAAATATTGAATTATACTTGTATGAAATAGTTAGTATTCTTTTTTTCCACAAATATCAGCTAGATTGACTATACCGTTAACTTTAAATGCATTTGGATATCATAAAATAGTAACAAAATATCATTTTAAGCTTATAAATTTGTCCAATTTCAAAGCTATATTTAGAATAAAAGGGTGTGGTAATTTTAATAAGAGCTGAAAGTTATCAATCCAAAAGTCGTATCTTGTTCTCCGGAATAACTTTAAATGGTTTCCGTCTCGTCGATACTTATTAAACTTTATGAATTGCTGGAAATACATTATGCTAATAACAATGCAATCTTACCGATTAATAAATATTTGTTTTAATTCACATACTGCTGAAAAACAAAGAATAATTAAGTTTTTATTTTTTCGAGGGAATTTTACGTATAATTAGATGAAAAATGTGAACTACTTTTCGTAATTGAGAAAAATGTCTAGACCAGAATTCGATATTGGATCATTAGCATAGCGTGCTAAATTTCTAACAACTCAGTTACCGGGTCATCAACTAACTGGTATTTATTTTCTCGCTTAAAAGTTCCAAACATTAATCTATTCTGTGATTAATGACGCCAGTTCTAGGTATGATTCAGTGTTTGTTTAGCTCCAATATTACAGGATAAAAACAATAATATTTATTAAGCTATGAGTTAAGCTATGAGCCAAATTTCAACATAATTTGGGGGAAAAGCCGAACTAATTCTCACAGGAATGAAAAGTTATCAAGCAAGGGTTTAATTCTAGCCTTTTCATAGTAAAGTTAAATAAACTTTAATTTATTAGAATAACTGCGTCATTAACGGCAGAATAGATGAATATTTTTAATTTCCAAGTGAACGAATAAGTGATGTAGCAATAATGAAAGCATGTTAGGTGAACCCCCAACCGGGGTTCTGGTGAACAGTTTCCCTCATAAGGAGGTATCTATATCTTTGAACTTATTTCAGCCATGTTGGTATGACCAATCCGAGATTTCCATGTTCCAGTAATGTACCGATGTCGACAAGATATATTAGTTGTTATAGATTTTTAACGCACTGTGTCAATTTCCTAGATTTGAATCCAATTGCTTGTTCATGCTCAGAGTGAAAATGGGATAAAAATAGAGACAAATCGAATATTACTTTTTAAAAATTGAATGACATACTTCAGCATAGAAAGTTTTAGAATTTTATGAAATATAACACCGTTTATATACTCGTACTTTTTATTTATTTTATCTATTTGTTTTTATACATATGCAAGTATATTGTAATCTTCATATTGGTCTTAAAATTACATTAAAGTATAAATAATAGATCATAACCCATGTTAAATTAATTATTTTAAGATTTTTCATTTACTTTTTCTTTCATTCTTTCATTCTTTTTTTTTTTTTTTCCTAATACTATTTCAAGATCGCAATGTAAAGTTTAAAACTACTGTGTTTTTATCCTTCATTTGTAATTATATTAATATATCTAAGAAAATGGAAAAGAGCGCTCAAAAAGAGAGTATCGAATTGGAACAAAATTTAATAGACAAAATAATACGGATGAGAGTATTTAATTAACACTCTCATCCGTATTATTTTGTGTATTAAATATTGTTCCAATTCGGTACTCTCTTTTGAGCCCTCTTTTCCATTTTCTTAGATACTGTAAAAGCACTTATTTTCGCTAGGCTTTAATTTTCGCGATTTTCGCGAGCCCATCGTAATCGCGAAAATTTAATCCTCGCGAAATACTTTTTCTTTTTTTTTTTTTTTTTTTTTTGCAGCAAATAATAATAAAAAAACAGAATTTTTTCAATAACCAAAATTCACATGCATTGACAGTCTGAATCCGAAAAAAGTGAAGGGGATGGGGTGATTACATTTTTGCTGCAAAAGGGGGGTTCAGAAGTTTGATAAACAGTGTGAGAAAAAAGGGATTAAGAAAACAAACTTGTTTGGGGTGGAATGTGCGCGTTTAACCAAAGCCAAAGTTGATGTATAAGCACCGTTGTAAGCATAAGTTGTTTTTTGAGCGATGGAAATTTCTTAAAATGCCTTATGCAAAAGGGGTTCTACATTTAGGTACTTTTCAACGTTAGGATTTTTCAACTTTCGGTTCTGGTCATATAAAATTCACGAAATTTTCAGCTCGCGAAATCACCGATATCTTCATTTTCGCGAAAATTACGGCTCGCGAAAATAAGTGCTTTTACAGTATATGTATTTCTTAAATACTGCACTGATTCAAACCAAAGATGGACAGTGAACTTACGCTTCAAATATCTTGAATGAGTTTGCTGAGCAACTTGCTCAGTCATATTGTTTCCAAGTGGCGGCCACTTGAAAATATGTTATTACAATAACTTTTTAAATATTTAATTAATTCGAACCAAAGTTGAAAAATGGGTTTATCATTCAAATATCTAAGATTTCGGTTGGCAAGTTTCTCCGCAATTTTCTTTCGAAGTTTCTGTTTTATCCTTCATTTGTGATTATGTTAATATATCTAAGAAAATAGAAAAGTGCGCTCAAAAAGAGAGTATCGAATTGGAACAAAATTAATATATCTAAGTATCGAATTGGAACAAAATTTAATACACAAAATAATACGGATGAGAGTATCATATAATCCTAAAATCAAGACAATTACACAATTACAGTGTAGACAATTAGACAAAAACTGTGTTAATTCAATAATGCGCCAGACCGCCTCCTTCTACATCACATGCTACAAAACGTTCCATCATTGAGTTGATTTGACGTTTTATGTTTCCAGAAGCAGATGGGCCCATAAATCTTGAATAGCTACCTACAAATCATGTACAGAGTGACGCGACAGCATCTATCTTTTGAATTGGTCACAAATAGGCTCTAGTGAGGACAACTCTGGGGTGCGCTTCGGCCATGAAAGTGTCCGAACATAACGTAAGAAATTTGACGTCCGAACATGACGTAATAAATTTGACCTAAGAACATGACGGAAGAGCAACTCAAGCTGTATGCAAATGAGATTATTTTTTGCTGAATTGCCCCTGGAAGACCGTTTAGGAAAGGTCCCCATGGGGTCTAAGAATGTCATTAACATAATGCTGGACTGTTAATCTTTTTCGTACCACTGTTAGAGGGGAAAGGCTATCATAGACTATGATCTCCGAGACCAATAGGTCTGCCACGCAGGCAATGCAACACGCGACAGCGTGGATTAAATCGTGCCGTACACCAGGGCGCATCCACAACCGTACGGAGTTACCATCTGTCACCAGAACGAATCGGAGTTTATCACTAAACACCAAGTTTTGTCAATAAGTGGCATTTCGCGTCGTTCTAGCTTGCCATCATTTTAGACAGAGTCACCGATACCTCGGTGTTAAAATTTAGTAAGTTAAAAGAAAGCTTGGACTGCAAATTAACTTCTACAATGTGTCAGGATATGATTTGCGGGACAACTGACGCTCCTACATCTGATTGTATTGAGAGACGAGTCACTGTGAGATTCACTAGCACTTACTGCAAGATCCTTTGATCTTCTCCCCTCGTCGTCTTCCTGCTCTCTGGAAACTCGATACGTCACACGGGGTACCATCTCGAATCCACTGCTCCCAACAATGAATGGCGGCACCTCCGAACTTTAGATGAATGATATGATAAGAATGGACAATTTGCACACATAGGGGATTTGAACAAAATCTTATTTTTCTGGTAGTTTTAGGCTAATAAATTTCAAAAACTTTATTAAAAATGCAAAAAAAGTTCTCATTAATTTCAAAAATAACTTTAAAATTAACCAAAAATCATGTGACTTCAAAACGCTGTCTGACGTCACACTTTATGATGCTTCAATGTTTACATTTTGTTAGTCTAGTTAGCAAGCAGCAATTCGTTTTAACTTTCGTAATTATTAAACATTTATGTGATTTCTGAGCCTTTCTTTTTCATTTTATAATCATTTGATACCATTATCATCATTTTTCCTTATCATTATTTTCAATTGTTTTCTTTTCATGGCGGTTGTCCAATGTTTTCGTTTAATAGGATCCTTTGGAATGCTAAAGAATAGCTTTTGAGAAGCATTTAGCCTTTGTATTAGTGCAGAGTGGTACAATACAATATTTATACTGTGATTTTTTAATATCCGTCATTATTATAAAATACAAAACCTATTTCACTGATTCAAGAAGCAAAGCAAAGCACAAAATTTAATGTAAACAACGATTACTCCCGTTTGTTGTCATAAAGAGTGACGTCACGATATTTTATACTACGTTTTCTCGATACACAAATAGTGCGATGTTAAAATTATTATAAATCAGTCATTAGATTTAAAATAAAGAAAATTTTTGTATTTATTTTCTTACCTTTTCATATTCTATTATATAAGAATAAAATCAGAAAACGTGCAAATTCTCTATTGTCGTACAGCGTATCACCATACAGTGCAAATGAAGTTAACTGTTGTCTTCTCAAGATTTTTGTAGCAGTAGCACTCCAAGGCTACCACATGAGACATTTTCACTCTATTAAAACATTGGATAATTACCTATTTGACATTTATTTTTACAGTTTTGAGACCGATAGTTAGAATGACTTTCGTCTGGAATGATCCATATTACATAATTTCTTAAATATCTGGATTACTTAAAGGATTTTGCGTTTACGTTTTCAGCTTCATGTTTTTCTGGGAATGTCATATCCTCTTATATGTTTCCTTTACGCTCCTAAAGATGGACCGGGATCATTGCGACACGTCAATCACACTATGGTTTACATGACAACGATCAGAACACTCAGAAACTCGCTTTAGTGTGAGAAATGTCTTCTCATATGTCTAACTAACATTCTTCGCTTACAAAAGTCTTCCTGGTATCATAATGTGATCGTCACGTTTATAATGCTTCTACTCAGCGACGGTTTATGTAGGTTCTGCTTTCTGATTACACCCTCACTGCAGGATATGTGGTTATACTTATTGGCACCAAACTTGCATAATTTGAACATACATCTCACTCTACATTGTGAGATATAAGTGGTCGTCATACCTCAATCTAAACTTAATTAAATTAAGTGTCTAAGTAGAAATTAGTACGAGAGTAAAATTGAAATACAAATAAAGTTTTATTAGAGCTTAAGTGCAAGGAGAATACTTGGGCCAAACTCAATATCAAATTTTAATAGCTTAAATAAATAACTTAGATAAATGAAGAAAAGATCTCACCAGCTGCACATATTATAATAGGCTGAGGGCTGCTCTTGATGAACAACAACACTTTTCAAACTGAACTAAGGTGTTAGGATTCCCTATTTCCACCAAACTCTCCACTATAATTCAACTCCTTCAAAACCATCACAACATTCGCCGAGCTAAGAAACTTATTCACTAAATGGTCGCCTAAGAACAATTTTATTCTACTCTACAGACCTCTACATCACAAATGCATTCACATTTATACTTAATCTCTATCGACTCCAATCTCTTCACTTAATATAATAAAACTTCCAAACCTCTTCGTATACACTCACACTCCACAACTTACTTTCTTCGTTGCAGCGGTATACTGATGCAAAACTGTTCCATTCTAAAATTTATTGACGCCGAAGTATTTTTAGCTTACCCAACACTCGCGTTGCTGGACCCAGCATAATTAAAAAAAAAAAAAAAAAAACCTGTGGCGGTCTACCACAACCTCAACCTTACAACATATCTGAAAAATTTCAAGATTGTACTCTTTTTCTTTCTTAGTGTGCTATTAACGTTCTTGCATGTTTGTTTTGTAATATGACTTTTTTTTATTAATAAAATATAATGAACCCATGCGCATTTGATACTTAAATATTTTTAGCAACTTCCAAAACGTATGTATGATTATCAGCTGTAATTTTTTTTTTCATTATATAAACAACGATTTAAACACTTAAACTAATTGCACTTTTTTTTAAAGATATAATGAGATCAATAACTAAATTAAAGATGCACGTATTCAATGTATAAAAACGTAAATAAAAAATTATAAATATTAATTAGTTATATTATCAGTACTACAGTTAAACATTTCGAGAATACTTTTTAATTAAATTTCTTTTATTTGAAATTTTAATGCTAATACACCCTTTGTATTTTAGTGAATGCGTTAAAAGCAGACGTATATCTAATTCTTTTTTATCTTCTAAAAAGAAAAAAAAAAGGGAGGGGGGGCGGAGACAAATTTTCAGTATCACCATACATTTTAATTAATACAATATGATCAGTCAAGTATAAACACTTTTTATTGAAATATTCAAGATTAGTTCACACAAAACAAAGAGAAAAAAAAATGTACGAAAAACTTATTTTTACATTTATATTAACACATGGTATATTTAATAAAAATTCACTTTCTATTTTGGAATAATTTTCGAGACAAAAGATCAATTATTTATAAACCACAATCCCTTAAGAAATTTATCTTTATTGATCTTTTGATGACTGATAGAAGAAAGTGATTTTGGACTGAATCCTCAAGGATAATTACTTGACATTCTTAAGATGCAGAAAAAAGAGATTATCTTTTATCAAAAAATATTAATAACGGCTTAGTTTGACTTAGAATAATAATCTTTAATAAAAGTGTCGTATCAGAATAATGAAAATTTTCCATAACGAATTTTTTTTTTCTTTATGTTAGAAAAAATAAGTTTAATTTTCTTTTTCATGTCATTTTTTTCTTATCAGCATTCGTATAATTTCGAGTTTTATTTATCTTGATAATGAAAAAGGATATTATTTCACATTAATGTCGATTAAGTGTTTTTTTTTTTTTTTTTTTTTTTTTTAGATTTAGCTGTTTAAACTTCATTAGGCAATGAAATAGGATATTTTAAAACTATACACATATATATATATATTATTAAATTAAAAGAAGAAAGTATAAAATTTAGTTAACTTTTTTTTTTTTTTTTTTTTTTTTTTTAGGAAAATGAAAAAAAAAAGAGTGTTTATGTTGAGTCTCTGTCGGTTTAATTGCACTCTGACCACAGTTAGGACAACTACACTGGAACGATATTAAATGATATAAGCAAATGATATAACCATTCTCTTTTTTCAATAGAAGTGACGATGTAATATTTATTATTTATTTCCTCCATGGATTGATATGAGAGAAGTTGACCTTCGGCGTATCAACATGCAGATAAAATGAAGTTAACTGCTGCCGATTGCAGATGGCTGCGCTGTAGCCATATTGATTCTACCGAAACATTTGCTATACTTTGTTCGCCGAGAACTGATAGCAAAAGTAAATAAAGCAACTTGATTCTTGGCAATAATGTTCAATGACTGGCGTTCGACTGAAGAGAAACGGCGCCTCTCTGACAAGTAAACGACTTCTTTTTCTGTTTGTTTATTTCATAGTGGTGTTTTTCCTTTTGCGGGTGTTTAATGAAAATTATGGGAAATGAAAGCATGGAATAAAGTCCTCGGACGAAAAAATAAAGGCAATAAATTGTATTTATCCAGCTGTCACAAATTATACTCGCTTACAAGGCTGGAAAAGCTAACCTGCCGTCAATATAAACAGAATCGGCTATTCAGCGTGAAAACGTAAATGTGGCAAACTGGTGATAAAATAGTAAACTTTATGTTTACTTTCGATATCAGTTCTCACGAACAATTCAATATTTCTTAGTGGTTTCTGTACGATTTTGATTTTAAGGGGTTTTTTTAGGCATGTCAACTCTTCTTACATAAATCCCCAAGGTTAGTGCTCTAAAGTACATCACACCGATATACCCTGTTTCAGTGCATTTTGAAGCAGTACGAACATCAATCTTTGCACTGGTTTTCGAAAATGCCATATAGTAATAGTATGTCAGAGAACTAACAATACTATTCATCGATCACGTTCCTTGTGGCCATGGAAACATTAGCGCAATTGCTGACTTAACGAGTCTAGTATTAAAATACGCTTAATAACCCCCTGTAGTTGAGAGAAAATAAGTGATAAAGGATCACCGAATAACTGGATGTTTATCAAATCCCCAAATGTCAGTTAATATGACACTCATTCAGACCTTTAGATTCATCATCAATTCTAGGAACCGTAGTTACATTATATCAAAATATCAGAGCATAAAAGTACCACTACCAGGTAGGCAAATTATTATGATTTATTGCACTCTATTAGCAGTAAACATACGATGTTAAATTTGCAAAAGTTAATCAAATATACAGGGTGTCTTGGCACCACGTTCACAGAATTTCTAGGAGGGGTACAGTGCACCCAGACGATTTTGTGTTCAGTAAAAAAAAAGAAAAAAAAAAAAAAAAAAAAAGATAATAAGTGAAGTCTGACAATACCTGAAGAGATTTTTATCGTTTTTATATTTATAAAACATTTCTTAATATAAATTTATAAATTTCACACATTTTTATTTAAAAAAAGTCGCCGTATCTAGCTTCACATGTTTCAATAATAATAAGTAGTCCAATTCATAAATTTAGTTCTTTTAAAAAGATTTTCCTTTTAGGCACGTTTTCCCTTAATCTGAGGAGTTTCATAAATATTCATTTAGAGCTCTACAAAGAGAATGTTTTCCCCCTTTTTCATTTTCTAGCTTAGTTAATAGCTGACTCAGAACTTTTATACTTCTTAATTACCATTTTAGATAACACTCCATTTTGAGAAATGTGAGAATTCTAGCTCAAGCATATATTAGAAAAGAATAGCTTCATTTGGAGATTTATTTATAGGATTATTGATTTCAAGAAAATATTTTAATATTATTTTAAGTGTCGAGTTTTGGCTTTGGGTGTTAATTAAGGGAAACGTTTGTTGGAGAAAATGAATATGTAATAAGTATATAATAGTTTTACAGTACTTTCATTAAAGTAATAAAATAGGGTATCATACCCGTAACTTAATTTTAATTAACATGGTTTTTTTTTAACATGGTAGAATAGAGCAAAATTTCGCGTAAACATCCATTTTGAGGGATATTTTCATAATAAAGATTTTAGACTCATTTTAAAATATCAGTTACGATATTAACTTAAATATAACTAACGCGAATAGTTTAATTTAAAATTTTCGTAAGTTATTCGAAATTTAAGATTTTCTTAAAATAGCAAAATTGAGCGCTGTTCTTTCATATAAACTTGCATTATGGAGATAAATGCTTTCGAAATGTGGAACTGCATGAAAACTGGAAAAATGAAATTAACCCCGAGACATTTTGGTCCTGCTAATTTTTTGATATATTTTAAATATATATATCAGTTTTTTTTTTTTTTTTAAGTTGATAGCATATTTATTGATAGCGGAAAATTGATGTGCTGTTAGAATATCTTTAATTGAGGGATATCTTATAGTTAAACATATAAATTTTCTACATTACCATTGCTCCTACCTATTGAGATTCAGAGAAATTTGTTCTAATTTTTTACAAACATTTAATATATTTGAACTTTTTTTTTTTTTTTTTTTTAATGCAATTGCACTTTCTATTCTTTTCTCTCTTTCTTTCTTTTCTTTCTTTGTTTGTTTAGTATTATTATTTTTTTTTTCATTTGGTTTCGATTTAGTTTACTTTAATTGTAATTTGGTTTTTAATTGACTATCGGCGACAACATTTTGTAATTTGAAAAGTATTGTTAACAATACCAGCTGTACCTTCTTATTAAAAATATAATCTCCATTTGATTATATTTACTGACAAAGTCTGAATAAATTTTAAAATATTAAAATACAGATAATTTTTATTTAAAAAAAGGGAAAAAGAAAAAAAAATGCTTAGGATATTAACTAGTATAATTTGCATTTAGTGACAAAATGCTATTTCTTTCAAAGAACTAATTATTGACCTTCACCTTTTATAGACTTACTTCATAAGCATATGCTTGGGACCATTTATGAAGTTTTTGAATTTATAAATGAATTTATTCATATATATATATATATATATATATATATATATATATATATATATATATATATATATTGAATGTTATTTAGTGTTATTAGTGTCTTAGATTTAAAATTTATTCTTAATAGCAATAGTCAATTGGAATTTGACTTATATGATAAACGGAAAGATTTCCCCTTTAAAGTAATTTTTTTACTAATTTTAAAATATGTTTACATAAATCTGTTTTTGTCAATATTCTTCTTAATTTTAATCTACGGATAAAATATTTAGTGTCTGATAAACATCAAAACGTACAATTTCGGTTCTTTAAAAATTTAGCATTAATTAATGGATATCCCAAACACTTAATGAATTTATTATTATTATTATTATTATTTTTCTGTCAATTTTTATTCCAATTGACATATAGGTCTAAAAAAAAATTTGAACTGTATTTTAAATCTAGAGATTATGATACTTGATTTAAAATTAGGTATTATTTTATGGTTGGTTTTTATTCCCATTATCTTTCAATCTTCGTGGCAAATTACAATCGTAGATGGCAGCACTATTCAAATATCTATATTGAATATCTGAATCCAAAACAAAAATTTTTCTTTTTAGCTTGAATAAGGTTTATGTCTTCTTTACCGTTGCTACATGCTTCTTGACTATTTTGTACAGACATTATATGTATTTTATTTCTTTTTATTTTATTATTTATTTATTTTATTTATTTATTTTATTTTATTTTATTTATTTATTTAATTTGTTCTTAAATTTTAATGCAGAAAACAATCAATGTGAATATTTGCAAACTGTAAAATTTGATCAGTGTTTTTTTTTTTTTTTTTTTGCTTCATTTCCCAACACATTCATAATACACTTATTGATAATTCATTTTATTTATTTTTTTTCCATTATTCTCATATTATTGCTGTAGATGGCAACACTATTCATGTTACTATAATTAATATAAATCCTAATTTACGTAAGGATTCAACCTGTTTAGGTTTTTGAATTCTCTATTTTACTCCATCTTCACTGCTAATTTTGAGCTGACTAACTGTGCTTTATTAACTAATATCTGCTTGTTAAATTTCACATGTGTCTCGTTTTTCATAACTATGAGTTGCCTCTTTTTCAATAATAATTTTTAAGTAATTTTTTGAATAATATTTGTAGTGGTGAGTTTATTTTGATCTACGTTTTTAAATGGATATTGGATTATCATTTGTAGTGATGAGTTTTATTTTGATCTTCGTTTTTTCTGGTTTTATTTACAATGGGTGTTTCGGGCCTGAGAACAAAGAAATTCTTAGCTTTTGCTTTTTTTCTGACAGAAAAACATCAATTTTTTAGCATATTTGTATTCTTCCAGGCCCTTGAAAACGTTAGAATGCAAATAATGCTTTTTTCTCATTCCAATTCGCTATAATTCATTTAGATTTTACTTTATTTCTTTTTTTGGTTTGATTTGGGTGGTCTTCGTTTTTGATCAGAATAATTGTTTGAATATTGTAATTAAATCATCTTTAAATTTCAAATGTTTGCACTGATAATATTATATTATGAATATATATTTGATTATATTATATTATGAATATATATATTTTGAATAGTTTAATTATTTTACAACACTCAGCAAATGAAAATATATGTATATGTGTGTATGTGTGTGTGATACATTTCATTCAATTTGATTGTGATTTAATTTTTATCATTAATCTAAGAGAATTTATTTCAAAATCTGTGTTATAATAATAATAATAATAATAAAATGCATGTTTGTTTGTCCGTTATATTTAATTATGTTAACCGCGTATATATGTATATAAACTACTTTTTTTTTTTTTTTTTTCAATTACAAAGATATTTTAAAAATGAAAAAATGTAAGTAGTCTAATATTTAATCAACTGTGTGCATCGCAAGCATCAAGGTTTAGAAAATGCTGGTGCATTTTTTTTTTTTTTTTTTTTTTTTTTTTTAACAATTTTCTTAAACAATATTGTAAGGGATTATAATGAAATAAAAGTGTTTTTCCAATTCTGTGTGATATGTAACTATTTTCTGTGTTTGACATATATATCCGAATTGTCAGAGAAGAAAAAGAATCGCGTTTAACTGATCTTTACAAATTAATCCTGAGAAAATTATTTAGTTTCCTCGTATCTTCTTTTATTGTTAAAGTCTAATATTTAGGGGATGCGTGGATAAAGCATAGATTTCCTACAAATTTTGTATTCGAACACTATAAATTTGAATGTGATAATTAAGAGCCGAATTACAGTGTTTTATATCAAAAACCTTGTATTTTATTTAAACTGAAAATTTTCAAACTTATATAAATTAACCATGCTTACATCTTCGCTGATATAAATATCTTTATCATTCAAAATTCGATCCGAAATAATACATTTTCTGTTTTATGTATCCTATAGTTACATCATTTTCAACAAGGGTCGTAGATATTTAACTCTCCAATTGAAAACATTCGTCGAAGTTATATTTTGCCCGAAGTTCCTGTGGTGTATTTCATTATTATGTTCCTGATTAAATTCATTGGTCTTCTGGTAAGTGACGTCAGATAAATTTACAGGTGCCTGTAAACTGTATTGTCAAATCAATAATCTGTTAATTCCCCTTTACTTGTATTAATGCTAAAAACCTAAAACTGATCAGTCTTCAATATGTAATCGTTTGTGTAACATGTGTATGTCAGCTGCAATTGTTCTTAGTCGTTCATTAAATTCTCTGTGTTCAAAATGTAGAGTTACACCTCATCATATAATAGTTACAGATTAATTATAAATATTATTCCTGCCAAACAAATAGCATAATGGCGACGGGTATAAAAGGGGGGGGGATTCAACATTTAATAATGTCTACTTCAAAATAATTAGAAATGCAGTCTGCAGTTCTTCATAAAAAAGAGAGTGAAATATGTTCTACGTATCAGTTTATTCAAAAGTCTACCTCTCTCGCACATGCAGAAATTGGTTATTTCAAATGAATCATTAAGCGGCCGGAGACAGCAGCAGTTAAAATCTTCGTCTGGTAGCGAGGAGATACGATTTAGGCGCCAGCGTAACTATTGTCTGCGATAATCTGCGATTTTCTATTTTTCGAGAAGGAGAGAGAAAAAGGTATTTACACATTTATTTATTTTTTCTTTTCCGTTCTTTTATTTCATTGCATATGTTTATTATTAGAAGTAGCATATTTGCATTAAAAATGTTTCAAAATTTTAAAGAATTTAATGATTCTATGGAGTATTTGACACTTATGTCAGGAGACTGGAGCAAAATTTCGTATTCTTCGACATAACAGAAAAAAAAAAAAAAAAATCGCTCTTTGATTATTTTTATCGGACCGAAATTATATAATTTACTGTCTAATTTAGTATTTCCAGATCTTCCTGAATCAAAAACTTAAGCTGAACTGCTAGATGTTTTAACAAAACATCTGTGTAAGACCCCTAACAAAATTACTGAACGCATTAAATTTAGAAAATGTTTTCAGGTTGATAGTGAATCAGTTCAGGATTTCAGTGTCTGTTTAAAGAAATTTACAACACATTGTGCGTTTACGGGCGATTCGTTGTCAGAAAATTTGTTAGAACAATTTCTACGCGGATTTAAAAATGAAAAATCCAAGGTAAATTAATGTCGCAGTATGAGGATTTAACTTTTGAAAAAGCAGTAAAACAAGCCGTAACTATGCAAAGTACTGAAAATGATATGGTATAATTACAAAATCAAAATTTAAATTTGAATGAAATTTCTGTTCATGCTAGGAAACCGAAACAAAATTATTCTCAGAATAACTTAAGTAAACAAAATGTGAACAAAACTGAGAGTGTAAATAAAAGTAAAACTCATTGTTATCTTTGTGGAAATAGTTCTCATTTAGCAAATGTTTGTAAATTTATTAATGCAGTTTGCAATTTTTGTAAAAAAAACGTGGACATTTGAGTAAGGTGTGTCGGAACGCACAAAACAATGTTACTCTAAAGAAAAGTGCAAACGTTCTTGATACTCTAGACATTTTGTCATTACATTCTGTAGGCACTAAACCTATAAAAATTCGGGTTTTGATAGAAAATAGTGCTAAAGAAGAATTGGAGCTAGATACAGGATCAGCGATTTCCGCTGTACCGATAAATCGTTTTCGGAGATTATTTCCAGAACATAAAATGTTTTCTGCTGATCTACAATTAAAAACAGCTACTGGAGAAATTTTCCAACCCGAGGGATTTATTAGAGTAAATGTAATTTACGAAAATAAAACTAGGAATGTTAAGTTATATTTAGTTAAAAAAGACAATTTTCCTTTACTGCTTGGTAGGGATTGGATAACTACATTTAATATATTCCCAAACAATTTACAAACTGTTCCGTTAAACAAAGTAACAATCTCGGAAAATTTAAACAATTTACTGAATGAATTTCCAGATTTGTTTACAAATAACGTAGGTGAAATTAAAAATGTTAAAGCTGAATTTCATTTAGAGAAAGACTCATCACCAATATTTTGAAAATCGCGAACAGTTACGTATGCATTAAGGAATGCAGTAAATGAAGAATTAGAAATATTAGAAAATGAAGAGAGAATAAAAGCTGTTAGTACTAGTAAATGGGCAACACCTATTGTTCCAGTAGTAAAACCTAATGGAGAAATTCGTTTGTGTGACGATTTTAAAGTCGCGGTAAATAAAATTTTAAAGGTTGACAAATACCTGCTACCGAAAATTGAGGATATATTAGCAACTTTAGGGGGTGGATTACATTTTACAAAAATTGATTTGAATCAAGCGTACTTGCATTTACCGGTAAAGGAAAATTCACAAGAACTACTTAATATTAACACTCCTAAAGGCTTATTTCAATTTACGCGATTGCCATACGGAGTTCTCCAGCAATATCGCAGAGAACTATAGAGCAAATTTTAAAAGGTATAGAGGGTATTTCAGTTTTTATCGATGATATATATATCTCAGGGAAACTGATTAAATACATTTAGAGCGACTAAAACAAGTACTATAAAGGTTACGTGAATATAATCTTAAAATAAATAAGGAAAAATCATTTTTCATGAATGATGAAATTACATACTGCGGTTACAAAATTGATAAAAATGGCATACACAAAATGCAAGAAAAAATTTCTGCTATTTTAAATGCTCTAACACCTTAAAACGTAACTCAAGTAAAAGCTTTCCTAGGCTTAGTATCTTACTATTCTAGATTTGTTCCTAAATTATCTACGATTGCTTATCCTCTAAATGAATTATTACGTAAAAATGTAACTTTTTGGTAGACACAACATTGCGAGAATTCATTTAATGCAATTAAACAGGAAATTACATCCGAAAGGAATCTCACCTAATTTAATCCTAAATTACCCTTGATTTTAGCCACTGATGATGCTTCCCCTAATGGAATTTCGGCAGTACTTTCGCATACAATGTCAGATAACTCCGAAAAACCCATAGCTTTTGCTTCTAGAACTTTGTCTTCTGCAGAAAAGCGGTATAGTCAGTTACGTAAGGAAGCGTTATCAATAATTTTTAGAGTAAAGAAACTTTTTCAATTTTTATATGGTAGGAGTATAACCCTGTATACTAATAGTAAACCCCTAGTTTCTATATTTTCACCCGCAAAAAGTATCCCGGTACTTTCGGAAGCCAGAATGCAAAGATATGCATTGTACTTACAAACTTTCCAATATGGTATTAAATATAAAAAAACTGCGGAGCACGGAAATGTCGATGTTCTATCACGTCTTCCATTACGTAGTGAAGACTTACTGCTGCCGTCGTCCGATTCGCTGCAACCAGAAAAAGTGTCACTAAATTTATTTGGCAACACTGATGATCCATTCGTTTATTTATCATTTTATATTGATTTAATATTGCGTTATTTGTTAATCAGGCCCAACCCGCTTCATAATTCCTCTTTGCTTGGATAGCTCGACCCTTTTTTATTATTTTTCTTTTTATTATTTTCTTTTTATCTTATTATTTGTTAAAATAAAACTCATTCCATATATGATAAGCATTTTTTACGGTTTTATAAAACATTTTATTTTCTTCCTTCTTCTTCTTTTTTTACGAGATATTTTAGTATGATAATGGGCTCATTCGAAAGTATTTCCCGGTCACTTCCCGAGTTGGGAAATGACGTCACGCGGGAAGTTCGGGAAATTAGAACTACCATATAGGAGCCATGTTTGTTTATATATTTGTTTCCCGGGAAGATGAGATGTGTACGGAAGTAGTTATATCTCGGTCATTTTTCGTAAGGCTATATGGTAGATCCTATATGGTAGATCTAATTCCCCGAACCTCCCGCGTGACTTCATTTCCCAACTCGGAAAGTGACCGGGAAATACTTTCGAATGCACCCAATATGTTTTTTGCCACACTGTAAATACAAGTGTCTGAAATTCAGACACAATTGTGTCTGAAACGAGTGTTCAATTTTAAAATGCTAAAAAGTGTCATAAAAGGCACATTGTTTCACACTCGAAACGTCTGAAATTCCGCCATCTTTGATCCTGTCTATAGTGAATATTTTTCATAAATAAATAAATAAAAAGATGCGTTTTATACTGTTTACCTGTGAAAAATAGATTTTAGAATCTCCTAGAGCATAAAAAAAAATATATCAATAATTTTTACAAAAAAAAAAAAAAAAAAAAAAAAAAAATCCCCCGTTGCCCCCGCCGGGAATCGAACTGACAAACAACGGAATCTAAGTCGAGCGTCTTTCCGATCAAGCCCTTGGTGCTCACGCTGAACTCTGCTTGTCTAACGAAATATATTCTAGTATCCGTAAAACAAATCGAAGTTTTATGTCTTTGCAATAAAATGCGTAATAAATATAAAAAAATAGTAACCTATGGATTTCAAACGACTTTTTTTTTTTTTTTTTTTTTTTTTTAACTGGTATTTTCAAGAAAACAAACTATATACATGAAACCAAAAAAAAATGATCTTTTACATTTGGAAGTGTTGGGAAACATAAAATAATTTTTAAAACGCGAAAAAAAAATCAATTATGCACAAATTGTTTAAGATTGTTTAGTTAAGAATTCGCTTTCTTAGCTACAAGTTACATGCTTCGTTTATCTTAATATATATATATATATATTTTTTTTATTACATGTGAGAATTTAGATAAATTAAATAGTTTTAAATAAATTAACTACTTATATTACAAAAAATAATGTCAAATTTATTTGTTTAAAAAAATGTTAAAACAGGATATGCATGCTGCTTAAAGTAGATTACATATGGAAAATTTGTTAAGTAATACAAATGTCTGAATTTCTAAGTGTCTGAAATTTGTAATATCTGAATTTTTAATTGCATAAATTGTAAAATGTCTGAAATTTTATGTGTCTTAAAATGTTATATGTCGTAATTTCAGACATGTCAACCGTATTCAGACACTTATCTCAGCTCATTTATAAGAAAGATACTTACGTGTCTTAATTTAAGACAACACATGCGTCTGAAATTTTGCATGCGTAAATGTTTCAGACATTTATGTGCCTGAATTGACATTTCAGACACATTTCTGTCTGAATTTAAGACGCTTC
Source organism: Salticus scenicus (assembly GCA_963930645.1). Classification (NCBI taxonomy): domain Eukaryota; kingdom Metazoa; phylum Arthropoda; class Arachnida; order Araneae; family Salticidae; genus Salticus; species Salticus scenicus. The sequence continues at coordinate 80,654,706 of OZ005652.1, read as the reverse complement.
TATTTACAGTGCACTGTCCATTCTGCAACTCTTAAAATATTTTATGAAAAAATTAGCAAGAACTAAAATAATGTGCATAAATATTTATAAAACTTACCCCCCACCCCCCCAACCCCCCCCCAAAAAAAAAAAAATAATAATCAAAATTTTTTATGGAATTTTTAACATACCAAAACACCAATTATTTGCATAAGTAGCTCATTTTTCAGTATAAAATATCTCAATAAGTAATATATCTAAAATTAAAGGTATTTTAAAAGATAGTGATTTGTAATATTAATTTACGGATATATATATATATATATATATATATATATATTTATAGTAATATAATAACAATTTAATATTAGCAGTGCAAACATTTGAAATTAATTTCGGTATTCAATATATATATATATATATACAATGTCAACATAGAGAGATACTTTTTTCATTTTTTCTTAAGTTTATGCCATCATATAGGGGATGGCTTAAGAGTAACTACGTGCCATTCGAAAACAAATTGTAACTGAAAGTATAATTGTAATGATATATTTAGTTATTTATTTATTTACCCCTTTAGTGAGATAAATTTAAACAACCGGTATATATAGCAGTTAAGTAAGCATATATATTATTAAATTATTTGATAGAAAACATAAATTAGTTTGATGGATACTAAATAATATATATATGTACAGTCGGGGAAAAGAAAAAAACGCAACACTCAACGTAACTTCGTTGATAATCGATGTAGAAAAATGTAATAGGTATCATTCGACGGGGAATTGTGAGTAGTTTCAGAAAATGAACTGAAATTTTGAATTGGGGGTCGTCTACATATTAAAACGCACACCAACTTTGATTTTTTCAATGGTAACACCCTATTTTTATTTTATATTTGGATTCCTGGGATCGCGACAACGCGAAAAAGTATATTGGTTGAATATTTTACTAAATTTTTCACAGAGTTATAAGCGTTCAAAGTTTGAAGGTGCTAATGTTAAATTCATATTTCAAACTTTTATTAATATCTTCACAAAAAATAACTTGATCGATATAATTTTTTTTTTTTACGAGATACAGTGAACAAACCCAAACATAATTCATCATTACTTTTGATTCTGAAAAATATTTTTAATACTGAAAAATATTAATAAATTCATATTCATAAAAATTATGAATTATGACCTATATTAATTTTTACATAAAATGAATCCTAATGCTGAAAAATACGGGTGTGCAAATTTGCAGCTCATTCCAGTTATTAGTTTTCGATATATAAATAAATCTTTCTTTTGAAGTGGTTTAGGGGGCCGTCTCTTATAAAGTTTTGCATGAGATAACGAATCAAATCATAAAAAATAACAAAGAAAATTAAACAAAATATTTTTATATTTAATTTCCGGTCAAATTATATAACAACAACGTCAAACGCAAAGAAATGAAACAAAAATGATGATTTTTAGACATTAGTGTTAGCATCAAGAATTCCTGTTTTCTAAAGAAGACAAGCCCCGCCTTCATCGTTCTTCAAAACAAAACAATACATGAAAGAAAAGTTAATGTGACATTGATTATTCGCGTTAAACCCCTTATTTTATGTTGACAAAAATGTGCACTTCATCGATTAATTGATAATAAATTTTGAATCTTTCAAACAAACACTAGAAGAAAAAAAAATAGCTAAATAGGCGGGGTTTACTGTTTTAAATAGAAAAATAGGTTTAATGTGAAATTGTCAAATATAAAAAAACGAACTTGTAAAATCGTTTCTTAACTACCGTCATAGTTAAAAAAGACTTAATCATTTGCTTCATATATTGCTTTATTTTATTTTATTTTATTTTATTTATTTACTTATTTATTTATTTTGTAGGGGGACGATTATTATTTTAAGGACACTTTAGTCTTAAAATTTTATTAATATATTTTAACTCTATACATTTTTAAAAACATACTTTAACTTTTATAAATATATTTTAACAATTGTTGCGACTGCAGGATTTTGTCTTTTTTGTGAGTAAGACCCGCCTACGGGCGTATATACTCTCAAAATAAAATATTTCAGAACAAATTTTCTGTATTCACAATAATATTACAAATGGATATACATTATAATTATATTCTTTCTAATCAATATACCATTTCTATCCATAGTATATTTTATTTCAAAAATATAAACACTGGGTACACACTTAAGAAATGTGTAACATACAAATTAAGAAAGAAACGCCCACTGACAGAGTTACAGATTTTCAAATGGCGTGAATCTATGTAAGCAGTCGCGAAAGGGTTAATTAAGAAATTATATTTTCATAGAAATTATAAAACGAATCGTACAGTTCCAAAGAGTTCAACTGACCCAAAACTGGTAAGTGCGATTAAAATTGTTTAATATTTACTTCATGGACCCTTACAATAATTTATCCGAAAAGATTTAGTTTATGCGTTGTTATATATATCTATATCTATATTCTTTTATTTCGTATATTATGTTACACTTACGAAAGAAAATTTAAGCTTTATTGATGATCAGTACAGCTATAATAGACACTTTTACTTGAAAAATATTGCACTTTTTTTAAAGAGTACTGTATGGACTAATCGCAAGTGTAATGTGTTTAAATAGACCTAAAATTATCTAAAAAAGTACTGAAGTATATACAAATCTAAATAAATTGAATTCAGGATAATTAAGGAACTGGAAAAGAGGCAGCGTTTTATTAATTTCTATAAATATTTTTTCCTGAAATATTTCCGGCGTGAAACATTAAAATTTTCCTAAAACTTATGGGATCTTAATTTTATTTTTCTACATTTATAGATAACCCCCTAACACATTTTTGATTATGACTTTTTAAATACTAAACACAAAGTATACAAACAGTATACTTTTCCGCACTGCCAGATTCTCAGAAATTCGAAAATGAAGTCAAAATTGGGTGTTGCTATTGAAAAAATCAAAGTTGGCGCTCATTTCAATATGTAGATGACCCCTAATTCAAAATTTGATGACATATTCAGAAAGTGCTTTTAATTTCCTGTTGAATGATGTCCATTAGATATTCCTGCGTCAATTAGGAACGAAATTGCAGCGGGTGTTGCGTTTTTTTTTTCCCCGACTGTACATCTATATACAATTAAATATATATATATATATATATATATATATATATATATATATATATATATATATATATATATATTACTGTACACAGCATATATGCTCTTAATATATATATCTTAGTATATACATCAGTTTTAGTGAACCTATATTTATTTATTAAATTATAAGTTACATATATAAATCATTAATATTTATTTTTATAAATTTGCTTGGGGGATATTACATGATTTTGTTTTATATTAACAATACTCTTATTAGACATAGCTTATGCATTCTTTTTAAGTATATCCTAGTATACACAGGAAATTTAGTAAGAATACATCTATTTATTAAACTAAGAAGTAAAAATATAAATTATGTATATTTTATTTGACAAATTAGTTTAAGTGATATTAACTGATTTTGTTTTATGCAAGCAAAACTCTTAAACAATATGACTATACGATTTTGATATATCACCCTTTAAGAATAAATTTGATTATATCAATGAAAGTAAACCATCCATTTTCCTTTTATTAATTAGGAAAACACGCGAAACCTATCTATTTCTTAATTACTATCTTTTATCCGCTTTGTTTTCAGATGTTATTATTAAGCCTTTAGATATGCAAGTATTATTACGACGAATATGTTCCCGATTTGCATTAATGATTTTCTTCAAAGATAATTAATTGAGGGTATGATTTTTCAGTTCATTCAATATGTTAATAATTTAATGCTGTATCATGTTTGCTAAATGAATCCAATACCTTTAAGATATTACAGAAATGATTAATTTGCTCTATATTTAAACAACATTAATAAAGGTATTGTAAACGAAACGAATTTTGATATTAATGTATACTCATTAAAATTTTAACATTATGCTATGTTTTGTTAAAGACTTGTTTAACATATTAAGATAAATCAATTAATATGTATATATATATATATATATATATATATTCCTTTTATGAATATATTTGATAAAGTATATTAAATTTAATATGTATAAATGCTGCGATTTTTCTTTTTAAAGAAATATATACATATATGTTAATGTAATATATTAACATAAGGAACAAAAAAAAAATGTGAATAAACAAACTTTAAAAAATGTTAAGTTGAATCAAAAATTAAAAAAAATAAAAATAAAAAGAATGAATGAAAGAAATATCGACTTCTACAGCAAATGGGAATACTACAATTAAATTATGTAAAAAATTAAGTAAAATTATTATAATAGTTTTTAATTTACTGTAAAATTTAATGTTAATTACATATTTTTAACGAGATACCTTCTTTTTAAATAAAATTCAGGTTTTTTCCCCTACCCAGCGTAAAATCTATAGTTTGCACATTTTTTGACACTTTGTTAATATTCTCCATATCTGAACGAAATGTGGTTTAATGGTAAGTTAGGTATCATTATTTTTCAATAATTTTGGATATTTTAAACACCATCAAAAATAAATCAAATAAATTTGTGTATTTTACAGAAAAAAAAAAAAAAAAAAAAAAACCCTTTAAATTACAAAAAAAAAAAAAAAAAATCCTGCAGAATTTGTAATAAAAAAATATCTGTCAGCAGTCTTACCAATTTAGCACTGTAATTTTTGTATTGTACCTTTAAGTTACCTATTAGTAACCTTTAAGTACCTATTAGTTAGCACCTTGGAGAGTTCATAAAACAGGACATAAAGTGGAACTCTTGTGATATGAAACAGAACTTTTCCATTGTACAGACAGATTAATCCTGTTAAATAATACAATTTTTCTGTGTTTGAAACTGAAAAGGGTAATATTCTTCTAATGAATTTCTGTAGTCCATTAATTGTAGATGGCACAAATTGTTTATAAAACTGTATGACAAATTTCCAGAAAACTGTTTTTTTTTTTTTTTTTTCGAGAAAGAAAAGGTAACAAAAGAGGATTATACTATAGCATATTTCTAGACTCACTGTTCGTAATGTACCTCATATTCTTTTATAACTGTATTTGAATCTCTCATCAATGTCAATTTCTATATTTTAATATGAAAAAATTTATGACAGTACCTCATTATTTGTATCGCACTCAAAGCCTGCGACTGGGGCCCATTGCTTCTAGGAGGTCAGAGTATTGTTTTATAACAGAATGCTAAATCCTTAATATTTATAAATTAATACGGGAAACCTTATATCAGTCCTGATATTTTCACAAGAAATAACACGCCCCACCCCCTTTTACTTGACTTAAAATTTTTAATATTAAATTTTACTAGTATCAGTTAGTAATCGAAACTCGGCCAATTTTTAAGTGTTTAATAATAAGTATAGAAATTAAAATTTTCCGTATAAATAACGTATCGTAATAACAAATAAAAAAACAAAATTTATAAATAAATAATATAATTAAAAGAATAAACTCTAAAACACGAACCATGTTTGTTGCATGCATATAACATAACCTCTCTGAAAATGAAAATTATTTGCAGCAAAGCAGCGCCGTTTTTCGCCGGATATGCACCCAAATTGAATGAGCATGATTTTACATATTATCAATCTCACATACTAAGATTGCTGAATTTATCATAGAAGCTGAGATATTACCTTGTTGTAAACATAATTATATTGCAACACACCAGCTCCACGTGCCGGCTGATTTGTAACCAAGATGAAGAAGCACAGTTTTGCACATATAATATACCGTGTTAGATGTATTTATACAATACTGAAATTGATGTAAAGCGTTCATTTAAATGGGTCGAATCACAGCATAGAAAATGCCTGCATTAAAAATATGCATAAGGAAATGAGAAGAATGTATCAAAAAACAATATGCAGCTATCATATTTGTATAATGTACCAGTAAACGTAAAAATAAAAATCCCGCTTCATATTTGATTCACCATCTTCTATATATATAGTTGCGATGTTAATTCACACCACTATTTTCGCGTAACTTAATCACAGGTAATATTAGTAAAAAATACTATTAACAAATAATGTCATAAGCATTACAAAAAATCCGTAACATCTTTGCAACTTTGTATATATAAATATATTTTTATCCCTAACGGCACACTTGTCCCCAATACATCCTGAAGATATCTATAGGATGTCCATGGACGTCTTTTTCATCTATTGGACATCCTAAGGATGTCATATAGATAAGATTAGGGTTAAGATGCCGTTTGGGATAAGAAAATATTTTAACGTTAAATATTTCTGTCGCTAGGAAAGATTATTATTCAAGATTTGGAGTAAGTTAATGTTAAAAAAAAAAAAAAAAAAAAAAAACAATCTTCATCTGATAAAGTATGTTATTTCACTTCAAGTTAATGATTAAAACAATGATGATCTTTACCTTATTATCTTTGAAATCTGATTTTTGTGTATTTTACAATTCAAGCCAAAACGTTATGTATTTTAGTTTATTACCATTTATTTAAAACTTGTCTTAAAATGAAGTTAAATATTTCCTTCCTACAAAGGTTATTTCTCTAAATGTTCATGTCCCTATTAATATTCATTAGAGGTTGAACAAAATGATTATTATCTCTCCTTTAAATGTTCAGTTTTAAAAATGGTGTACTGCGAAATTTTGCATTTCGTAATTGCCCTCTGAAATGAAACTCATTTTGTGATGTAATTGCAATCTACATTTAAACTGACTCGGACTTTATAATTTTGTGAAACATTATTTAGTAGATTCAAGGTGTATGGTATTTTGAAACAAAAGAAATAAATGTAAGCTTTCTTTCTTTTTCTTTTTTTTTTTTTTTTTTATGGAAATGCATATTATGGAAATGTAATATTCTTTTAATTTAAAGATTCTGGAAATAAATACCATTACACGGCTGCGTGTACGCTTCGGAATGGGAAGTAATTATGTAATTTAGGAAATGTAATTTAATTTTATTGAAATGCTTGGTAGGAGTTTAATTAATTTTTAAATTAGGGGTATTTATATAGATATCTAGTTTTGTAAATTACCTAAAATAATGATTATATATATTTCGTGTATTTTCAAAATGCTATAATAATAATTTTGCTTTCTAGAATTAAATTAAAAGTTGAACTTAAGAAAACTTATAATAATCTTTTGTACTAAATGTATGGTCATTTCTAAATCACAAATATAAAAATTAAATAACATAATTTTAAATAATGAAAGTGTACTGTCAAATGTATTAAAATTTCGAAACTGTTTATTCTTTAAATAAGCGTGCTTAAAACGATAATCTGTTGTTTTTGTTCAGATCTAACTTAACTTTGTATGAAATTAAGCATACACACAGTTTGAATTTGAATAATATTCAAATTTCACATTCAGTTTTAAAATTATAATGCAGCAAATTATTACTCTACCCTATGTTTTCGACCTTGTTCTTTAACTTAAGATTACTTTGGTTTCAATAGCAATTTTATAGATTCATACTTCCCTTGTAAGGGAAACTCTATAAAAATAGATAATGTGATTTAAAAAAAAAAAAAAAAAAAAAAAAAAACCTCAGTTTTGGATACATCATATAAGTACATACATAATATAAGTTCAGTAAATGTATGATATAATTGACAGTATATTTCAAAATTCGAAACATTATTTCAGTGTGTAAATATACATTCATTAGTAAAATCCAAAATAATTTTAATGAAATTTAAAAACAAAACTTTTAAAGTAAGATCAAGGTGTCACTGGAATTTTGATATCATTTATTTTAAAACTCATATTTTGAATTTATCACAGATGTGAATTAAAAAGCATCAGTGAGTAAATTATATATATATATATATATATATATATATATATATATGTTATATTATATAGAATATTATATTCACGCTCTCGATATAGAGAACAAAAATCGATAGAGAACAGAAAAATCAAATGATGAAATAAAAGTATCCCAATATATATATATATATATATATATGTATATATATATCTATATTAACTAATTAATAGTATAACGTCACTAAAAATTTTATGTCATTGTTTTTAAGATCCATATTTCAAATTCATAAGGACGTATAGTTAAGCTCTGCATCACAAACTTTTAACCCGTTAAGGGTTTTTGTATTGATAATATAGACACATGTATATATATATATATATATATATATATATATATATATATATATATATAATTTTCTTGATTTTTAATGAATATGGACTAACATTAATATGTTTTGTTATTTTCGTTGAATTTGTTGTGTATATACATACATATGTATAATGTATGCACACACACATATATATCAATGTATGTATATATTTATATTTGCATATGTATATACAATGTTACATTTTTTATTATTTATATTGCTGGTATATCTTTATATATATAAAAAAATTCGTGTCACGGTGTTTATCTGCGTGAAACTCCTAAAATAATGTACCGATTTTAATGAAATTTTTCACAGTGTGTGCAGTTTGGTCCAACTTAAGAGATAGGATACTTTTTATCTCAATTTATAGTCACGATTTTTTTTATTGCAATTTACTTGTTTATTATATGACAAAGGGTTAAATTATCTGTGAGTTCCATAAGTTTAATTGTTGCAAAAAAAAAAAAAAAAAAAAATATATATATATATTTCTACATAAAAATAAATAGGTTTAATCAAACGTGAACGTTAAAAAATTATAAAAAAATAAATGATGCATCTCACAAAAATTGACGTCATAATCAGTTTAAAAATTTTATACACACAGATAAAGAGCTAGTTCTATACACAAGCGAAGCGTGGCTGTGGAGCCATGAAAAAGATTTCCTATGTTAATCGCCTATTGGATTTTTTGTAAAAAATTAATTAAAAATCGAGGAAAATTATTTTCCGATTTTAATCCCCATATTTCGGTATAGATATATATTAGTTATCGTGTACATGCTTTATATAGAGTTATTTTACTGTCAAATTGACAAAATATTAATTTTAAATTTCAAAACTCTGTCGTCTTTTTTTTTTTTTTTTTTTTTTTCATTTGGCGATCAAAAATGTAACACGAAAATATATCTTCCAGATTTTCGTAATATGTATTATACGAAATAATGTTTCATATTATTCATTAATCTCTTAATATAAGTTGTTCAAATAACCATGATTTTTGAAAGGCATTAAATATGTTCGCCAGATAATTTGGCGACATATTTTTTTTTTTTTTTTTAGGTAAGGATGACAGATATGAATTCCTTTCCATTGTGACACATTAGTATCTTATATAAGATACTTTATTTAGACATTTGAAAACAAATTTAACTTCAAATTATGATTTTATTTATAATTTCCCTTTTAATTAGTATTAATTGGATATTTATGGTGTAAATATCATTCTTTGAAATGAAATGTTTATGTTTTCAATCGAATATCGAAGTTTGCCATTTTTTTTTTTTTTTTTTTTTGAGTTTTGAAATTTAAAATGTTATCAATTTTACAGCAAAAACAACTTAATATAACGCATGCACAAAATAACTAATACATATCTATTTAAAAAAAAAAAAAAAGGGGGGGGGATTAAAGTCCTGAAATAATTCTTCCTCGAATTAAATAATTTTTTCCAGAAATTCAAATGGGTGATCTACATAGGAAATCTTTTCCTTGGCTCCACAGACGGTCAGTGACGTATCACTTAAGAGAAAATTTAAAAACATGGTATATAAAAAGTTTTTTTTTTTTTTTTTTTTTTTTTTTTTTAAATCTTATAATTATTCTTTTTGTAATCCTCAACGTTTCTCATCTTGATTAACTTGAATTTACTATTACAATTTTAACATTCTCAAAATCTTCTCATTACTTCGTTAAAATATGTTAATATTTTCCAAAATCTTTTTCTATCTAAACTGATACCTGTATTTACTTCAAATGCCCAATATTTTATAAAATATCCTATTTTAAAGTTTTAAAATTTTTATGAAATTTACTTATTTTTCTGGCTTAGCCATATTGTTTTCCCTTTCATAACAGCAGACGCTGCAATCTTCGCTTTAGAAATAATATGCTTCACTTCTTCATTAAAATTTATTAGACCCTACAATAAAATTAATTTGCGCTTAATATCAACTGGAAATTTTGCGTTTTCATTCTGAATCTTTCTTAATATATTTTCGATTGACATAAAAAAGTTTTTGTAAGAAAGTTAAGCTGCTTCAATCTGCTTTTTAAAATCAAGGAAATTTAAATTTTTCGTTGATGCATTGAATGTAACTTCAAATAGAGCTTCCGTTTTTAAGTCCTGCACTTTTCCAGTCCATATATTATTCGAACAAAAAATTAAAAATCTCGGGATTATTATTATTTATGTATTTAAAACATTTTTTTTTTTTTAATTTCTTGACATGTAATGACATAAATGGCAATAATTTCTGGACACTAATAAAGCAGATTATGGCTTTAATTTTCAGAAAAAAAGTAGCTTCTTTCTATTTAGCTAAAAGAATAGGCTAAGAATAGTCTAATAGAATTGCTTCTAAGTGTTTTTATATTGGGCTAAAATTGGGATTGAAAAATAATTTCAATAATGGTCCTTCTTTCGTTCAAATTAAAAAATATATTTAAACTCATCATGATTTTTTTTCTAATTCTATATATATATATATATGTACATATATATGTATTATAAAACTCCAGCAACATTATGCAACAACATATAAAATAAACTATATTCAGAATAATTAATTAATAATAAACTGAGAAACTTTGAATACAGATCTGTACATTGTAATTTGATTTGGTTTTTAAATACTTTTCTTCATTTTCTAAATCAATATACCAAACCTTTAAAATGTCGAACTAATCTAAAAAATTAACAATACAAATGAAGATACAGATTTGTTTAAGTTTCGTTTACTACCATGGTTATAAATTTAAATTCCATATATAGGTATAAATGTTCTAATTGAAAATAATGAATTATTCAAAAATTTAACAAAAAAATTAGTAAACTAAATAATTAAATTTGGAAACTCATTGGAAAAACATGAAATTTCAGAAGTACGTTTAAGTTCATTTGTAAAATTTTAGAGAAAATTTTGCGTATAAAAAATGTATATATCAAGAAAATACTCTTTCTGTGGAATAAATTGTACTTTTTATCACATGAATCTGGTTATTATCATGTTTTTATTAACTTCCATTCTTGTTTGTCCGGTACAAATCTTGCAATCGATTTTTAACTAACTTCCCCACTAGTTAGACATTTGGAATTTTCAGAATAGCTCGGAACCTGATGACAACACGATGCTTCGAAGCACGATTTTCAAATTTTGGATTTGTTTTCTTTTAATTAATTAAAATATGAAAATAATAACATCCTAATAGCTTTGAAAATAGGCATTAAAATAGTAGCCATAATTTAAACGTTGCAAAAAAAATTGAGAGTTTACTTTTCTTCGACATAAAAATAAATACATGTAATTAAACGTGAAGGTTAAAAAAATGTAAAAGTTAAATTATGCATCTCACAAGAATTAACGTCATTATTACTTTAAAAATTTGATACACATTGATAAAGTGCTAATGTATTTCTATAGCTGAGCTGAGATTCAAAAGTAAATTTAAAAACATGGTATATAAAAAGTTTTTTATCTTATAATTATTTATTATTTTACTTTCTATCTTCCAAATCTGTGGCTGTTAACAATTGATTAGTGCTTTAGAATATATTTGGTAGATTCTAGATTCGAATCTTAAGCACACTTGTTTGCTCGTACTATTTCGGAATTTGGTTTCATTTGTGATTCCAGCCTACTTAGATTTGTTGTGCTAAAACAAATCGCATATCGAGAAAACCAATTACAGAAAATCCAGTCATACGCGTAAAACGACGTTATATAACTTTTACGATAAAATTTTTCTATGTTTGAAGGCCGTTTTTAAAGATTTACTTTTTACTGTTAAAGAAGAAAATGGAAACACAATACGGCATATTTGACAATTACAAATATCATTTAAGGTATAAAAAAATGTGATATATGTAAAATTCAGTTAATTCTCTTCCCATCGCTTTCTTTAAACAAAAGAGTGGAAAAAATATTTTATTATTATTATTATTATTATTCCAATGTAGCTTATATAACTAACTGACAATTATTCCACAAAAAGTAAAAGCGTAGTGTGTAAACCTAAAAATAACTAATTTATGATATGTATAATTTTTTCAAATAAATTATGCATATGTAATCGCCAGTTGTTATGGTTGTATTTATAAAATTCTTTATAGAATTCTCTTTCTTTCATTATTGAATAATTTCTTTATAGAATTTATCATATGCTGTTTACTGTTTTTTTTCGCAGAGTGCATGATGAAATGACTTATTTATATTTATATAATTTTAGTTACATATTTATAAGTATTACGTGAAACATATATTTAAATTCTAAATTTATCTATATGATTCAAAAAAGACACATCTAGGAATAGTTTAAAAAATATATGAATTTAACAACAATACTCATGCTTTCATGAACAAGATTACCACACACGCCAGCGAAGAATCAGGTTAAAAATATCATACTAAAAACAGAAAAGAATATATATATATATATATATATATATATTACTTGCATATTTCAAGTAAGATTATTCTGAGTTTTGACACAGTATCTGGTATCCGGAAGTGTTGACCGGTCGTAAAACATGTTTAACCGGAGTGGGGTGGTCACAACTCCCCCCCCCCCCCTGCCATTTAGATACTTTAGTCTCCATTTTTACTTTCGCTTCTCTTCAGTTCCATTTGTTGATGTCTATTTATAAATATAATGTAGATTAGTAAGGAGCAGCGTTGCGCTCATCTAATGATACTTTTTGTATGTTAAATTAAAAAAAAGAAAAAAAAAACACACACATTCTTACATTTGTACAATATATATATAAAGATAGATAGAGAGATAGATATGTAGGTAGATGTATATTTGTGTATGTATATATATATATATATATATATATATATATATATATATATATATATATATATATATATATATATATATATATATATATTTATATATATATATATATATATATTTATATATATATATATATATATATATATGCATTCTAAAAGAGTAATAAACTATATAACAAAAATAAATTTTTAACATTGAAGAAACTTCCAAATATTATGCTACGAAATATCATTTATAAAAATACGTTTAAAATTTTAATTAAAATATATATTACTTTTTTTTCCATTCCATAACATTGTAAACACCTATATTATTAAGTTTCCATTTCATTTTGAGCTTGTATCAGATTTCATTTAAGTGCTTCCTCTTTTAACATCATTTCTCTAAATGTATGCTTCTCATAAATATTCATTAAATGCCCAGGAAAGAGATTATTTTCCCTCTTTCCAGCAGCAGGCTTTATAACTTGCAGAAACGGGATTCTCCATTTCTTAATTAGCATCTTAGGTCAGATTATTCTTAGAATGTGTGCATTTGTGACAAAGAGAAATGTAGTTGGGAAAGTAGTAATCGATTAATTATAATTATTTTAAGTAACAATTTATTATGTTTATTTCCGATTGTTAATTTAGTAACTATAACAATCTATATATCTAAAGCTTAAATATATTTTTAAAGAAACAGTATTTATCTATAAAAATCGATTTAAATTAGAATGTTAGATATGAATTTATATTCAAGCATGAAGAATAAAGAAATATATATATATATATTTTTTTTTTCCGAAAATAAAAAAAATGGATTTGAATGGATTTTACTAGTATATTATGACCATCCCAAATCGAATCGTTCTTCTATATTTTATTGTAACAATTCACGCATTATATATTATTTATTAAAATTTTTATATACAACTTTGCATGATGAATGCAGATTATTTCATCTCAGAGAAATGTAACATTATAATATTATAACTATAACATTAACAAAAATGATATGATAAGAATGATACTATAATACTAAATGATACCATAATACTAAACTTTGTTTGTCAAAAATACAATGTAAATCTGGTCTTGAATGAGAAAACAAATTACAAACCATCACCAGAAAGTGTAGTTTCACAATTAAATATTTCATAAAGCAGTAACCAAATAAAGATAAATAGTAATCGCGTTTACACAATGCTTATTTTTGTATCGATCAAACATGCGTTTGCTCGATACAATGCGTTTGATGCGTTTTTTTTTTTTTTTTTTTTTTTTTTTTTTTTTTTTTTTCACCTATTCGTGCTTAAAAAAGAGTTGGATTATGTATTGCTGATTTCACACTTCACTGCTGAATAGAATTGGATTTGTAGAAAACGCAACAAAATAAAGACGTGCCAAAAGAAATCATCAAAAAAGTTATCAAATGTAAGACAAACCAACATACGTACACATAAAAAAAACATACAATTTTGATGTCTAAAGATTATATGACACCCATTATAAACCATCATGATTGTGCAGTGTCAAGTAACACTTTCTGGTTATAACAAACAACCACAGAATTGGCGTTTTAAGGTAAAAAGTAGAAAACTTTGAATGCTGCTTTGATTGCAATTGCACCACTCATGCGTGCTTTGTTCGCCTGAAAAAGGGTCATGTTTTCTTTCGACCCGAAACAAATGTTGCGAGTTTATTACATTTTATGGTTTTTATTCAAAGTTTTGTACTTATCAATACTGTCTGCCGTTTTCACTAAAGGTATCACGATTAAATATTAATTATTTTATGTAATATCATTTATGTATTCATATATGGGTCGATTTTATTAACGTCGCATTAGAGTTCTCCTGTGGGCTATTTTCGACGACCATCTCTAGGACGGGCCTAGAAAATCACAATTTTTATCCTCTGCGTGACGGGTGGTTTATCCGTAACTCCCAGTGGTATTAGTTTTACGGAATATGGTAGAAAATGCAGCCACGATAGAATTTACGTACACCAGACACCAGTGATGTGCACGACAGTCGTTGACAGTGTCGAAATATATATTGAAACCATAAAATAATATTAATAATTTATTGAAGGATTTATATTTCCTGAATTTATGTATTGAAAGTTGTTTTAATTTATTTTTATTTTTAATTTATTTATTTATTTTAACATATTGAATTTAAATAAAGCGTGAAATTCAAACTTTACTTCTTAAGAAAAAAGACCCTTCTATTCGACGATTTACTACCAATAAGAGCTGTTGAAAATTGGTAAGAATTTCGCGCCATATTCTTATCTGTTGCATGAATGCATTGCAGTAGATTTCTTAAGTAATGCAATGCTTTCGAACCGTTGTTTTTTGAAGTTATCCATTTAATTGTCTATTGAAAATTTATCTATTTCTTCAGGCTGTTTTATTACATTTTTGCAACGTAAAATGAAAATTTCTAAATTGGTTAAAATTATAATGATTAGACTAAAAAATACTACATAAAACGTCGATAATTGCCGAAACGTCAGTGGAGGCCCTCTGTTGAGACTCAAAACGGTTTTGGGCTGTGTCTGTCTGTCTGTCTGTTTGTCTGTCGCGCGATAGCGGCCGCAAAAATAGCGCTATTGACTTGAAATTTGGTACACGTGTTCATGAGCCCCACGAAATCAGCTGTATAGTTTTTGGTATGTACTCCATTTGTAGTTCGTATACAGGGACACGCCAAAGTTTTTCTTATCATTACGGCCTATGGGAGGAATTTGTATGTATCGCGATAGCGGCCGCAAAAATAGCGCTATTGACTTGAAATTTGGTACACGTGTTCATGAGCCCCACGAAATCAGCTGTATAGTTTTTGGTATGTACTCCATTTGTAGTTCGTATACAGGGACACGCCAAAGTTTTTCTTATCATTACGGCCTATGGGAGGAATTTGTATGTATCGCGATAGCGGCCGCAAAAATAGCGCTATTGACTTGAAATTTGGTACACGTAATCATGAGCCCCACGAAATCAGCTGTATAGTTTTTGGTATGTACTCCATTTGTAGTTCGTATACAGGGATACGCCAAAGTTTTTCTTATCATTACGGCCTATGGGAGGAATTTGTATGTACCGCGATAGCAGCCACAAAAATCACGCTTTCGACTTGCAATTTGGTACACATGTTCATAAGCCCAACGGAATCAGCTGTATAGTTTTAGGTGTGTATTCCATTTGTAGTTCGTGTACAGGGACACGCCAAAGATTTTCTATCATTACGGCCTATGGGAAGAATCTGTATGTACCGCGATAGCCGCCGCAAAAATCAAGCTATTGACTTCAATTTTTTCCGAAACGTCAGTGGCGGCCCTCTGTTGAGACTCAAAAGGATTATGGGTTCCGTCGGTCCGTCCGTCTGTCTGTCTGTCTGTCGTGCGATAGCGGCCGTAAAAACCACGCTATTGACTTGAAACTTTGTAAACATGTTCATGATCCCCACGAAATTAGCTGTATAGTTTTGGGTGTGCATTCCATTTGTAGTTCGTGTACAGGGACACGCCAAAGTTTTTTTTTATCATTACGGCCTATGTGAAGAATTTGTATGTACCGCGACAGCGGCCCCAAAAATAACGCTATAGACTTGCAATTTGGTACACATATTCACGAGCCCAACGGAATTAGCTGTATAGTGTTAGGTGTATATTCCCTTTGTTGTTCGTGTACAGGGACACGCCAAAATTTCTCTTATCCTTACGGCCTATGGGAAGAATTTGTATGTACCGCAATAGCGGCCGCAAAAATCCTTCGATTGACTTGCAAATTGGCGCACACATTCCAGCTTTCCATATAAGTAGTTGTATAATTTTCATTGCTATATTTTTTATAAACTGTGTACAGGGACACGCCAAAATTCTTAACATTATGGCGTATGGGGTGAATTTCGTTTAAACGCATTTTAATATCATTACTTTGCAATGAAGAAAATGAAACTAGAGTACGTGAGTAAGATGCTTAAACTTATGTTGCTTGAAGAAATTATGTGCTCTTAAGCTTTCTAATTAATGTACAGGACCTTACAAAAGTGTTCTGACAATGTCACTTAGTCATCCAAACGATGTTAAATTTGGAACAAATATTAATTTTAAACGCAAAATAAGCTGAATAGTTTTTACTGGTGTGTACAATGTTTATGGTTCGTTTACAAAGACACACGAAAGAATTTCGTAACATTAGAGCTTATGGACGACTTTTTAATTTAATCGCGCACTTTAATGCGTTTATGCTGAATTGAACTTAATAAAGTTAACATACATTATAAAGATGCTTAAAATCATGTTTACTCTAAAAAAAAGTTATGTATAGACTAAATAATTTATGGGGCCACACAAAGTAATTCCGAGTATGTACTGTAATCATCCAAATGATGTCAAATTAGTTTGAAAGATTAATCAGTTATAATTAATTAGATTTATTCTTATTATTGGCGTTTATAATGACTGTGGCTACTTTTCCGGGATACATAAAGGAATTTCGTACTTTTATGGTGTATAGTCGGTATTTCTTAAAAGTGTATTTTAGCATGTTTACACCCCATCAAATATAATGAAATTTTATTAGAATTTTAAAAGCCTGTTTTCACGTTGAAAATTGTGGGCATAGAATTGATAATTAGTTTAAAGATTACGCAAAATATTTCCGATATGCTATGTAATTTTTTTTGTATGAAATTCGGTATTTATGAATTTCCGGGAAATAATACAAGACCGTCGTTTAATAAGAATGCCTATTGTTGCGTACTTGGGGGTTTGTAAGTTGTCCGAGAATGAAAGGCGAAACTTGCAAAAATTCAGTGATTTATTCACAGAAAGTTCCAGAAGAATACAGGTCTATAAACCAAGTATCAGCTTCAATTCAACCAGTAAACATAGCTTAAACAACAGCCGTTAACAGCAAAACAACAGTACAAACTGTTTAGCAATAACACATAAAGCAAGTCTCATTCAAAGAGGCTCAAAGCAAAGCAAGCATTTGACGAAACCGACACAGATCTGAGATTGGAAGCCTTGGCTAAAAAAATGCTCCTTTTATACTATTCTATCGAACACAGACTGTTCTGGAAATTTATCGTATCTCATCAGCCAATGAGATTAGAGCTTCCATATTTGGTATATCCCTAATAAGGATTTTCTCGCCAAGGTCGCAAAAAAATCGCCAAGGAGGGAAACAGTCGCCAAATTTGGCGCCAAATCCATTTCTTCCCTTATTGGAGCTTTTCAATTCGTTTTTAAAGGAAAATTAGGCTATTTGAACGGTAAAACGACTAGAAATGCACAAAATTAGCATTTTGTCGACTTACTAAGCCTCTTTGAAAAAATTTATACAAAAATAAATGCAATTATTTACAATTCCGTAACACTTTATATGATATACAAATAGGTATAGAAAGAGAGATAAAGCGGGGGGTTGAGGGGGGCTGCCGCCCCCCTCAGGAATGTATCTGATTATGGTAATAAGTCGATCGAATCAATATATACTATTATATAATAAGAAATAAATAAAAATGACCTATTGAAAAATGTCTGATGCAAATAGGACGTTGAGGCTCCTGATCTGCAGATCCACTAGTAATTGGCATGTTCGGTACAATCTGAAAACAAAAATCTGTTAATCATATAAATTTTCTTTTTTTCTTTTTTTCTACATATATAAAAGTTTTGTGTGTGCCTTTTAAATTTATTGGTATACGTAGCAAAATTAATAATGTTAATTACGGAAAAAAAAAAAAACTTTTCTAGATCGACGAATTAGATGGTAGATTGGTAAGACGTTTCCGAACATCCTAACTCTATTTTAAAGGCAATGAAATATTTGATTATTGTTTTTTTTTTTTTCATCTAAACTCAAAGTATTATCTACTGTATTTTGATGATACAAACGACAAAAATTCACTCTAATCGTGGCTTATTATCCTTTTATAAATTCTTTTCTTTGTCCAAAAATCTTTTTTTTTCTGATTATAAAATGTAAAATAATATTGTGATAAAATTTTTCATCTTTATTACAAAAGGAGGATTTTTTAATTTCATTGGTTTTATATAATGAAAATCAATAAAAACGCACAATTACAGGGTGAAAATTGCATATTAAATTACAAGCAGTTTCACAATTTATACTTAAAGAAAAAAATCTGGAGTGACTCCACTCGACTTTCCGAACATTGAGTAACTAACAGTTTTGTAGATAAAATAAAGAAAGAGGAATTGCTAAACAAACAAAAGAGAGAAAACCATAATAGAGTGTTTTTTTCTCCATATATCACACGAGGTTTTATTTAACGCTACTGAACTTTGAGCCCTTAGATCATAATGATAAAGAATTTTTCGTTTTGTCCCTGTAAAAATCTATAGATGCTAGATTCACCAAAATGCTTATAGTTAGTGCAACAGTGATTTATAATATTCATACAAATTTTCAGCTCAATTGAATAAGGCGTTTAGATGCTATCGCACTTTTAAAAATTTGGTCTCATAGGCCATAATGATAAAGAATTTTTCTTTGTGTCCCTGTAAAAAAACTGTAGTGCTAGATTCACCAAAATCTATACAGTTGGTGCAAATGCGACCTATAACATGTGTACAATTTTTTTTGCTCAGATTAATAAGGCGTTTAGACGCTATCACACTTTTAAAAATTTGGCCCCATTGGCCTTAATGATAAAGAATTTTTCTTTGTGTCCCTGTAAAAAAACTATAAGTGCTAAATTCTCCAAAATCTATACAGATTGAGTATCTGTGACCTATAATATGGGTATAAAATTTTTGCTCAATTGAATAAGGCGTTTAGATGCTATCGCACTTTTAAGATTTTGGTCCCATAGGCCATAATGATAAAGAATTTTTCTTTGTGTCCCTGTAAAAAAAACTATAAGTGCTAGATTCACCAAAATCTATAGGGTTCGTACTATGGTGACTTACAATATACGTACCAACTTTCAGGTTAATCGAACAAAGCCTTTAGACGCTAGCGTGTTCACAAACATACACACATACACACATACACACATACACACACACATACATACATCATCGTAAAAATAGTGAAAACGGACTCAGGGGACCTCAAAACGTATAGAAACATCAAAATCTCGAATTCGGATTTTTGACATGATTACAATACTTTCCTCACTATAGTGTTCGGAAAGTAAAAATAATTAAACACTTTCCTTTAAATATTACGAGATATATACAAAAATAACATTTTGCTAATACAAAATAAACTTAGTAACATTAAATTTAAATAATTACACACAAAAAGTACTAAGCACTAAATTATGCATAAAAAGAAAATCTGTAATTTCCGGATTAAATGGAATAAAAAAAAAAAGAAAGAAAAAAAAAGATTTATTTATAATCACCTCAATTTACCATGCGGAAACAAAACATTTAAAAATTAAAAATGTTGCTAAGCGATGGAGTTGTTAATGAGGTTATGTAATTAAATATCTTTATAACGAGTTTAAAATAAGAAAAGTAATTTTGCTTTGAAACTTTAGGTAGTAGGAAAAACTAATCTTGTAATCCTCGATTTAAACGGGCTTGTAACCAGAAAAAAACATAACAAATGATAAAAGTGCTCAACGAAATAAATAAATTTTAACATTAAATTGCTGAACACGCAGTACATAATAGAAGCACTGCAAAATAAAAATAGAAACTTTTTCAGAGATTACTTACGAGAACATTTATCTTTTCGAAAAAATAAAAAATAAAAATTAAATAAACAAAAATAACAGACTATCCATTTTAATAGTTCGGTTTGCTTTATCCATTGTGTAATAATATTAGTACTTTTTTCTGTATATTTCACAGGTCCACTAGTGGCCTAGTAGTTCTGCGCTCAAACCTGGTAGACGTAAGGTGCCGCGTTAGACCTCAGATCGCACTCGTCGGCCTAGCCGTTCGGAGTTTTCCGTAGTTTTCTTCGAAACTTGCGTAAATACGGGCTAGAACCCCTTAGAAAGACCCCAAAGGAAGGCACTTCCCCTCAGGCCTAGGTCCAAAGAGTAGTCATTTAGCCTTACTCTCAAATCCAATCCCGTGTATTTCACAGTGAATGCGTATTTGTAAGATAAAATGTATTTTATTTATCTTAGGACAGAAAAAGCAAAATTAATTTATATGATACGATTAAAACTCTAAATATGTTACTGAATTTCAAGTATAATTTTTATGTTTAGTTTACATTGCTCTAGTATACCTCCATATGCTTTATTTAATCACATGTATACAGAACAGTGCCAAAATTCTGCCGACTTAAAATCTGCCAAAATCTGAAATCTAGATACCTTGTCAGATATAGACTGTTAATTCACTGTTAATAAGTTAGCAAAACTACAAATTAGAATATATGAAAACGATCTTAAATGTAATCACACGATCTTGCACTTATAAATATTTTGTAAGTGTATTTTGTAATTTTTTTTTCTTTAAATATAGATTTGTCTTTACCTTATAGCTGAATCCTAGAATAACATCACCCAAGCAACACTTTTTGAGTAGCACAATGTATTGTCAAAGTCTGCTTCTTTTGACAATGAATTCCTTTCATCATGTATATATTTCAATGTTTAGTACTATTTTCATTTACCTTCTACTTTAATGTGGAGACGAAATCGATTGTGCTGTTATAAGTTTTGTTTAATGATAACCTGCTTCTTTATTCAAAATCGTGATCACCATTTTACAGGCACACACACACCACAAAAAAAAAAAAAAAAAAAAAAAATCCGCTAAATACTACAATCTGTGAAACCTCTAGTTCCGACATTTATGATTTTTTTTTTTTTTTACCCTCTCTCTCTCTCTTTCGTTCCTTCTTATGTATATATACTGTTAAATAAATTGTTTAGCTTTATGATAAATGGTAATACTCTTTTAAATGAATGGAAGATTATTTAGTAAACTTTTATTTATTTATTTTATTTATTTATTTATTTATTTATTTTTATTTTATTTATTTATTTATTTTATTTTTTACTTTTATTTATTTTATTTTATTTTTTTTTTGGGGGGGGGGGGGTTAATCGCAGTCATTTCGCCATGATTTCTATTAAAATACTTTTAATACAATTTGCAATACCATTCCTCAATACATTAGCTCGCTATATGATCATTATTAATGTCATTTCTATAACACATAACATACACGACCATTTATATAATAAGTGTTTCAAAACTGTTTTTTTTAACAAAAATTCAATTAAAATGTAAACTTACATTCAACTAAAATTTCATTTAACCCACTATATGATATAATAATAATTAAAATTTTTCTAATTATATGATTGTATAATTACTGTGTGATACTGTGTGAATTATTATTATTTTTTTTTTTTTTGTATGAATAAAAATAAAAGATATGATTTGCAGTGATAATGTGCACTGATGTTATGATATTATGCAATGATAATTATAAAATTATTAATTACACTATGAGAAATAAAGCTGTGAGAAATATTATTTATTTATACGAATAAAGATGAAAAATACAGTGTGCAATAATGGTATGCAATGATGTTATGATATTATTCAAGGATAACAATAACAAATTTATTAATTACATTATAATGAATGAAAAAGTGTGAAATATTATTTATTTCTACGAAGAAAAATAAAAGATATGGTTTAATTCTTAAGAAAATTTAATATATACGTATACCACTTCATGATATTTGAATTAATGTTTTAGATAATACACAAAATTTTAAAATACCTAAAAAAAAAGAGAGAGAGAGAGAGAGAGAGAGAGAAAAGAAAAAAAGAAAACTACGAATCTTCTATATAACTATCGTATATTTGCAAAAGTTCAATAATGGCTGCAAAATTCATTTTCAAAACAAATTTACTATCGTAAATATTTTACATTATTGAGGCAATTGAAAAGTATGATTTAACTCAATGTTCAGTTTTAGCTAGAACAAAATCACTGTAAAAATGAATGCCATATTACTGCTATTAATTAAAAGGCTGTTTGAATATATTTGAACAACTTTAAAAACTACAATATCTTCATATTCCAATTAACCCTTTCAGTTGCAGTGTTCCCACTGATGGAACATCTAATTTTAATTCTCAAGTGCAAAAACTCATCCCTGAAATTTTTTAGCAAAAATTTACATTTATAACATAGCAGAAAACTTTTTTTTAACGTGAAAATTTAAAATTTCTTCTATTTTAATTGTGTTCGTAAATTCCGGTGGCAGTGTAATTTAAATGATCCGAATTACCTTGCATCGCAAAGGGTTAAAATACTCCGGAATAAATTGAAATGTTGGGATCTATGCAACATTTACGAGTTTTTATTGTCGATAATGTTTACTTATAAAGTGATTTATTTATTAAATTAAATATTATTTGAATTTAATAAGGTTTACTTACAGATGTTTCAAACCGATAATTTCTCGAAAAGGAACAATGTTATTTTTTTATTTTTTAAATATTTATGATCAGCTATGTGTCTAAAAGCCATTTTTAAAATTAGTTAAGTAATTTTTAAAATAGATTAAGTAGTGAACGTTAAAGGGTTAAAACTCTTTGAATTTCATTATTATAGCGGTTCTCGCGACAAACCGTAAAATTATCTTCAAAAAAGTTGTCAAGTTAGAAGCAACTCTAATAATGCTAAACCGATATTTAGAATTATTTGAAAAATTGTATATAATATATAATTTATTAATAATGGAAATATAAATAAATATAGGGAGAGTAAGAAGGGATGGGACATTGGGAGGGATGGAACACCTAAAATTATTCTTAAAATAGGCATTGTTTTTAATTTCTGACTCTTCCACCAGGTGAAGTAACTATAGCCCCACATTTGTTGCTAAGTATCATTTCAGTTCGACAATTCTGGGAGTTTATGCAACAAAAAAACTTTTATAATATCAAAAGTAAATAATTACTTAATTCCAAGGCACGTTTTCAGTATCACTTACTCATGTTAGCATAATTGCTTTTCATTTTTTATATGCCTGATAACATAACTTATATGAATTAGTAGTTAGATTAAGTCTAAAAGTAGCATGTGTCTAATAATAAGTTATTTTGAAAAATTATGAAAAGGGAGGGATAGGACATGTAAGAAAAGAAGGAAGAATGAAGATTCTGATATTCCTTAAATAGAGACTATCAAGAGGCAAATCAATGAATAAACGAAAGAGGGAGTGCCCAAAACAAATTTAAATCATAAAAAATAACTGGGGTGGCACTCACGCGACATTTGCTTACCATTCAACTTTTTAAAATACTTTAATTACCATATAAATATGAGGAATTAATTTTCATTCCTGAGCAGCTTTCCTGTACATGACAATATATACTAAAGAAATTACATTCACAAAATACAATAAATAAAAAGGAATGATTTGGCTTAATTATTGGTAGCCATGCATGTTCTATAAAAATTATGTACAGACCACATCGTGTGTTTAAATATAGTTCTAAATTAATAAAAATGAAACACATCACCACTTGAAATGTACTTCCAGTAATTTTCAGATATAGTGTCATTATATTCTAGTTCTTTTGTGTAGCCCTGTAAACGAATGATGGATGACTTACGTACCATAATCGCTACAGAATATGCTTTTATGCATATAAAAGAAATCTATATTAATTTAATTTTGCTTTGTGCAGACTATAGATGTTAAAATGTACCTACCGTATATTTAGCGCATAGACATAACGTTTTTTTTTTTTTTTTATTTTTTTTTTTATTCTATTGGATGGCCTTGTACATGAACCATTTGCTTGATCTAAACAAAAAAAAAAAAAAAATGTGTAGCATCTATGTATGATACACATTTAGAATATGAAGATAGAATTTCCTGCTAATATTACTTTCTCTTACCCATAAGGTAGAGAAAGTATTGTTTCGGGGTCAAATTTTCAAACGCGAGATTTTGTTATATTTTTACTTTCTCTTACCCATAAGGTAGAGAAAGTATTGTTTTTGGGTCAAATTTTCGAACGCCAGATTTTATTATATTTACACGTTTTCAGGTCCCCTGAATACGAAAACCATGTTTTTAGCAGATGGTCTGTGTGTATGTATAAGTGTGTGACTGTGTGTCTGTCTGTTATCAGCATATCTCAAAAACAAATTACGGCAGAAAGTTCAAACTTGGTATTCTAAATGTGTATCATATTATAGGGATGCGACAGTAACTTTTTGTTAAGATCAAGCAAATGGATCGTGTACAGGGACAATCAAAAGAATTCTAATACATTACGTCTATGGGGGATATTGCAGGTAAGTAGAGTTTACCGTCTATAGACTGCACTAATATACGAATAGACTGCACTAAACGAATATATATTTTTTGTAATAGAGATAGATAACTGGGAAAAAATTTTGTGTATGTAGGAGCCTCGCCTCCCCCTGGGGAATGGGGGGGGGAAGTCCCCCCCTCGAGGGGTGTAAATTTTCATGATGGGTATCTTTCAAAAGAGCTCGCCAAATATCCTTAAAACGAATGGTTGAACGATCGATCTGCGATAATTTAAAACAAAGTTATCGATTTTTTTTCTTTTAACGAAAGAAAACTTAGAAAATTATTATTATTGTTATTATTTAATATTGAGAA
This sequence comes from Salticus scenicus, assembly GCA_963930645.1. Classification (NCBI taxonomy): domain Eukaryota; kingdom Metazoa; phylum Arthropoda; class Arachnida; order Araneae; family Salticidae; genus Salticus; species Salticus scenicus. Next base: position 80,629,130 of record OZ005652.1, on the reverse strand, counting down.
TAAAAGGGACTTTTTTTTGGGGGGATATTTAGTGTTATACTACTTCTCTAATATGGAAATCGTTTGCATTATCATAAAAGATATTTTTTTTAAATAATAATTTAATGTATTTTTTAGAAACAGAATTATTTTTTAATAGCCGAATTAAATTCCATATAAATGTAGGTGCATTAATGAAATGGGGGTTGAGGGGGGCGGTACCCCCCCCCCCACACACACAGAACTAATTATCATATAAAACTCTTTAGAAGCGTAATTTGGATTGTTTAACACAGGTTTACATAACAGTACTCGTTATCTTACCTGTTAATCTGCAACCTGTATTTATAGTATTAAATTTCAGGGTAAAAGAAAGTCGTGTGAGTGACACACCAGATTATTTGTTCTTGAAATATGCTGGTAACACGCACAGGCTAACCACTAAAAACCTTATTTTCCTATTCAATGAACCACAAATGAAGTAAATATATCAAAAACTTAATTTCGAATATCTGAACTAAAAAACAATACTTTCTCTGCTAGAAGAGAAATGACAAAGTAAATAAATAAATAAATAAATAAAAAGATGGAACTAATTGAGTATTGGAAATTTTTTATTTAATGTGGTACGTTAAATTATAATGATGAATAAAATATATGTTATTAGTACTAAATTAACCTTACATACGTAAGTGACCCACTGTCCTTTGTCATTTTGCATAGTACGATTGTATATTATGTGTTTATTTCAACTTTAAAAACATATCCATCCCTCCCTCATATAAGGTAGGGATGGGACATTTTTATAACTATGTTAATTGGCTTTAAAACTAATGTTTTAATAATTGCTATCAAATTTATAATTTTAAAAGATGTTAAAATTCTTCAATTTGTTCCTCTGAAACTTACAGTGTTGTACCAGTAAAAGTAAATTTGTAAGAAATATTTTTGTCAAAACTGTAGCAAATCTCTCTAGTCACCCATATTGATAAAAATTTAAATGAACAAATAAATAAAAAATAATAATAATAATATATTCAAATAATATAATTGCCTTAAAACTAATATCGATAGTAAACTTTGGATTAATCTTTGCCATAACCTAGCACGTTTTAATAATAGAGTCACGAGTCCTTTAAAAAAGAAGTATTTTTTATTGTAGAGGACATAGCAAAAAAGAAACATTGTACACTTTTTAAAGTTTAATATCATTAAAATTTGTTTATTTAATGTGGTTTTGTAATACACAGAATATGATTTTAACAAAATTCTTATTCATCCATTTTTATATTATAATTAAATACTTAAGTGTTTATTCATTTATACATAATGTATGCAATAATATTTCGTTGAATTCTCCTTATTTATTTGGCCTCAAGGGTAGAAATTTTATTAATAATTGTAACCAAATAAAAGAAAGAAGATGATGATTAGTACCATCTCTAATGTTGATTATCGAAAGCATTTAAATAAGACGACATATCTAAGAATTAACTTTTTACAATGATAATATTTAATAGCATATATTCGAAAAGAGCCTAAAGGGATCATTATTTTCGGATTAATTCATAACATAATCAGAAAAAAAAAAAAAAAAAAAAAAAAAAAAAAGTTGAAAATTATTTTTTAGATAAGAGTTTGTAAAATATGTTTTTACATTACATGATAATAATAAAATTTAAGAGTGTAATAGTCTTTGGAAAATTATTTTACAAAATGGCAGCACGTGATTTATAAATTTCTTTTAGTATTATTTTCTATTTTTTCATGCCATCTATAAAACATTGTTTAGTTCACTGAGAAAAAAAAAAAATATACGGCTTCCACGTAGAACGAATAGTTGGTGCTTTTCTAAATCCCTAAACTAAAAATATAGATTTCCGTGCTATCAGTATAAGGCACGCCAATACATTGAAAAAAAATTCTATAACTGGCATCTAGAATCTAAATTGTGGCTCCAGAAAAATTAGTTCCATGTCATCCTGTTAAATTTCTTATAAATATTTTCTAGTCCCTTTTGAAAGCGAATTCTAGAGACCTCTATTAGAATTCTTGAGCGTTTGCCTATACTATCGAGGACAAACCTATTTGAAAATATCCCAAAATATATGAGAATACAAGAAGCGGGTTTCAGCAGCTATAATCTTGGTTTATTACCCAGTTCTAGAAAATTAAGCGAGAATTTCTCGTAATACAGAATATTCAGAATATTGTTTCACCATCTAGAAATGTGTAGCCTGGAAATTCTCTGCCATTTCATCTAATCAGTTTATTTTCGTGCCTTATGCGCATAGCTCGGAAATTTATATTTCTAGTTTAAGGGATTTAGAAAATGGCCATTTATTCATTCTAGATGAAGGCGGTATATATTTTTTTTTTCTCAGTGTTGAAAGAAAGTATTTTATATGAGTTTGCCTAAGTAATAGGATTATACAGTATATGCCACTAAGTTGGTTGGTTGTAGGATTTAAGGCCGATTGACTCCTGATGTGTCCTAGGCCTAGAGGGGGAATGCCCTCCGTGGGGGTCTTTCTAAGGGATCCTAGCCCGTATTTACGCAAGTTTCGGAGGAAACCACGGAAACCTCCGAACGGCTAGGTCGATGAGCGCGACCTGGGATCGAACCCGGCACTTCCCATCTACCAGCTTTGAGCGCAGAACCGCTCGGCCGCTGGTGGGCCATATGCCACTAAGTATTTGGACTCTCTCTAAAATGACGCGTCATCAAATATCTAGAATAATTCTTTAGGAATCATCTTCAATCTTTGAAAGTATAAAGGGCATGCTATACCTCATATATTTAAGCAAAGGTTTTATCAAAAAGAGAAAAAGGGATCCTGTTATGAATCAACAAAAAATAAAAATGTTTTGGATCAACCTATAGAAAATAACGCTAAAATGCGTATTGGTTTAGTATGTGATTGTAATGATTCTTCTAAATGTCTGTATAAATTCTTATGAAACTACCACATAAATCCATGGTGATATAACGGTTTCTTTAAAAACTGGAAATAAAATTAATTTTTTTTTTTTTAATTTTATAATACATAAGGTATTAGACCCAGTACAAATCTATTTTCAGGAAACTCGGCATGCTACATTAGGCACAACATATTCCAATCGGAATGCAACAATATTAGATACCTTACGAAATATAAGCAATTTTACATTTTTTTTTTTTTTTTTTAATTACGCATGCGCAAACTTTATAAAAATTTCATTTGCATAATTTAATAGCCAAGACTATTGTGCTTTTTACATGAAAATCACAAATAAATATCGTGTAAATTAAAAAAGGTTATAAGAGATGGAATGACAGAATTTCAGCTCCTCTTAAGGGAAATGATAGGGGGGTTTATCAATATTTATTTACAATGAGAGAGCATTGTATAATTATTGATTCAATAAAAATCAAAATGTGAGTAAAACCCCTTTTAGTTTAGCTTTTATTTTGAGAGAACTGATATTCTGTTCATTCCATCCTCATAAATTTTAATTTACACTATATTTATTTGGGGTTTAGTAAGTAGAGCAATACTTTTTCCTAAAAAGTTATGCAAGTGGCATTTTTTAAAAGCTTGCGCATGTGTAGTTAAAGATTATTCAGAAAAAAAAAAATTCATAATTCGTATGGTATTCAATTTTTTATTTATTTATTTATTTCCATTCTGATTGCAGTATGCTTTCTCTAATGTAGTATCCCTAATAACGGCATTTCACCGGGTCTAATACCCTACTCGTTATAATTAATAATTTGGTGTGTCACTCACACGACTTTCTCTTACCCTGAAATTTAATACTATAAATACAGGTTGCAGATTAAGAGGTAAGATAACGAGCACCGTCATGTAAACCTATGCTATACAATTCAAATTAGGCTTCAGAAGAGTTTTATACGATAATTAGTTCTGTGTGAGGGGGGGGGGGGTACTGCCCCCTCAACCCCCCGTTTCATTAATGCACCTACATTTATATAGAATTTAATTCGGTTATTAAAAAATAATTCTGTTTTTAAAAAATATTTTATTAAAGTTATTATTTAAAACAATTATCTTTTATGATAATGCAGACGATTTTCATATTAGAGAAGTAGTGTAACATTAAATATCCAAAAAAAGTCCATTTTACTCTCAATATTAAAAAAATTGAAATTATTAAAAAAAAAAAAAATGTTAAAAGTAAAAAAAAAAAATCCATAACTTTGTTTTAAATTATCACGGATTTATAGTTCAACCATTCCTTTTAAAGGTATTGGCGAGCTCTTTTGAATAATACCCATCATGAAAATTTACTCCCCTCGATGGGGGACTTCCCCCCCCCAGGGGGGAAGGCGAGGCTACTACATACACAAAATTTCCAGTTAGCTATCTCTATTACAAAAAATATATTTTCGTTTCATTTGGTTTAGTGCAGTCTATAGATGTTAAACTCGACTTACCTGCAATTCCCCCCCATAGACGTAATGTATTAGAATTCTCTTGATTGTCCCTGTACACAAACCATTTGCTTGATCTTAACGAAAAGCTTACTGTAGCATCTATATATGATACACATTTAGAATAGCAAGTTTGAACTTTCTGCCATAATTTGTTTTTGAGATATGCTGATAACAGACAGACACACAGACAGACAGACACACACACAGACCATTTGCTAAAAACATGATTTTCTTATTCGGGGGACCTCAAAACGTGTAAATATAACAAAATCTCGCGTTTGAAAATTTGAGCCAAAAACAATACTTTCTCTACCTTATGGGTAAGAGAAAGTAAAAAGCGGTAATTTTATTTAAATTTTTTTAAAGAATCCAATATATTTCCATGAATATATGTGGTATCCTCATATAAACTTATGCAAATAGTCACAGGTTACAGCCAAAAGGCATTTCAAGCATTACTTTCTACAGGGTGATCCAAAACCCTTTTGGGTTTTGTTTAATTTTTTTACTGGACATCTTTTCCTCTCCAAGACTTTTATTTGTTTATTTATTTATTTATTTATTTATTATTTTTTTAATATATGAGGTATAACGTTATCTTTATTCTCCTAAAGTTTAAAGATGATACCTAAAGATTTTCTAGATATTTGTCAAACCATTTCAATCAAAAGTTTCCGAATATTTATTGGTAGATAGTGCATATCATTTTCGTTTAAAATTTCCTAAGGAGATATTTCCTTTTATTCTATATTTATTCTTTGCTAATTATATGAATTTAAAAAAATGCAAAGGAAAAGATGAAATTTTATTAAACCAAAGTTGAAAAATATAGATACAACAAAAATATTAATATAAATATAAATATACAGCGTGGTCCAAATATTCCTGATATAGTATAAACTTTAATATACAATTAAGTATTGTAACTGTGGTTTGCAAGAGACCGTTTAGAAACTTGTGAAAGCGCAATTATTTTATTAGATTTTATTAGAGTGCTTTTCCCGACGAAAAGTTTTGTTTAACAAAAAGTTGGTTCCATTTTTTTTTTTTTTTTTTTTTTTTTTTTTTTCAAAGATATTGCTAAAAAATTTGTAAGAACTTTAAAAACAAAAAAGAAAGAAAAAGTATTAAAAAGCAAGATAAGCAATTAAAACGCAATATTGTGAAATTTACAACCTATTTCAATATAACTATCTTTAGCTTAGAGTGCACACAAACGGCAGATCAGTTCAATTGGCGTTTTTGCCAATATGAAGATATATTAAATATGAAGATACTAGATTCAATGCGTTTTTTTTTTCTTCTGTCGTGTTTGCGTGTGTACGTTTTCAATTGTGTATACAGTGGGGGTGAGCCACATGGGAAGAATATATTTTGAACTCCATATAATCAAAACATGAAGAAATATAAAGATATTTTAAATTTGAAGATAGAGATAGCCATAGAAAAACCAGAAAAAAATCTATAATAAGCAACAATGTGCTACACCGTCTATCGGCAAAATTTCGAACTTAAAACTGAACTTTTCATGTACTTTTAAGCATCGCAGTGCAAACCACACTCTCGTGTGTACATGATTCGATATTAATGTTTAAAGTGTTACAGGAACTTTTTGATCCTCCCGGTATCAGATATATATATATATCTGTGTGTGTGTGTGTGAGGAAAAATATCGAAGGTTAAATTGCTAAAACTAACACCACGATGTCGAATGCATATCTTTTTTATATTTTCACTGCTATTCATAACTGTTAAAATTTCGTAAATATTTTTTTTCCTTTAAGTGAGTTGGAGTGTTGTATTTGTATAATTTTGTTGTTTTTGGTAAATGTTTTTTTACAGCTCTTTTTGTAGGATTTTTTTTTTTTTTTGTATAGATTATTGTGTAATTTTGTAATTTTTCTTTGTATTCAAATAACTTTTCATTTCGGTCTGCAGGGGAATTTTTTTTCTCTTGGTAAGATTTAAGGGAACAAGTTACTTTCTGTTTTTGCTAGTAGCTCTAGAAAAAACTTACTGTTTTTTCCACCCTGCATTGAGGGGGTCTTCTTAATGATGGCCTCGATGTTTTTTGGGTTAGTTAGTATTATCTTTCTTGTTTTATTGCTCTTCTGGATGTATTTATTTTCAAAATATTTAAAAATTTACATAATATATATGTACATATATATACACATTTTTTTATCATGTCTAAATACTTACACTAGTCATTGCGATTGGTAAGCAAAAGTGAAGCATTATCTCTAAATATTGGCAAAATTCAGTGTTTATTAATGTACGCTTTACATGTTTTTTTTTTTTTTTTTTTTTTTTTTTTAGTTTCATTTTTGAAATGATGTAAGGTAAGAAATAAAACTTTATCCTTATCCAAAGTATTCAAGAAACAACAAACATTTTGTTAAATATAATTTGAATATGTTATTCAGTATTATGATTAATGAAGGTAATATACTGTGCTGCATATGCCTGCTGTTGGGAATTTCTCTCATAGTGCATTTAAATCTCACTTTGTATACATTATTTATGTAGCTGTAGGAATCTCGTAAATATTCATTAAACGTCTAGTAAAGAGATTTCTCTACATCTATGGGAATTCAGAACAACCAGAAACAGAACACTGTAAATCATAATTACAATCTGACAATCTGTTATACATTAAAATACATTCGTTTGAAAATTAATTTATGTATACAGCAATTAAGGATTTTTACGCGAATATATATATACATGCATATATTAATAAAAGTATTAAATAACATTATTAGTGCATGTACTATTACATATACACTTTATTATTCTGACTAAATAAATAAATAGAAAACATGCTTAACGACACATTTTTAGACTTTATTTTATTTTACTGAAAGAAGTATATGATTTTAGGAATAGTTCTTCATAAAAAAAAAAAAAAAAAAAAAAAGAAAGTTTAAATTATCTACAGTCGGTAACAAAAATATCCGAACACTAGCAAAAATTCCTATATATAGAAAAAAAAAAAAAAAAAAGAGTCAATACTCTTTTGTTAAATAAATCCTGGTCGAATCGTGTTCTTAGTCAGTCTAAGAACAGGATTCGACAAGGATTTATTTAACAAAACAATATTAACTCTACTTTTTTTTAATAGGAAGTTTTGCTAGTGTTCGGATACTTTTGTTTATTTTTTTTTTATTTTTTTTTAAATATAATATTAAAAAGTAACCAATTCAAACTCAATTATCTTGTTTTATTTTTTATTTCATTTTGCACGCGCGCTTTTTATTTCCTAATTCAAAGTTATTAAAAAAAACTCTCGATACTGTCCGTTTCGAAACGTACTATAATTAATTTTTCTTTTTCTTTTCTTTCAAAAAAGAAGAAGAAGAAGAAGGATTTTGATGAAATCCTGGCAAAAGCAAAATTTAGTTTAGTACGGAGGACTTTTTTTTTTCTTCTTCTTCTTTTTTTTTTTTTTTTTTTTTTTTTTTTTTAATATACATAACGTCGTTTTCAAGTTATTCAATTATATTTTTGATAATTTTTCGAGTTCGATAAAGGTCCAACTATCGTAAAATTGAATCGTAAAAATCCGTAGATTGAGAATAATAGAGATTGAGAATTATTTATCTACCAATAAAATTTACTGTAAATGATCAGACTTATTATAACCTTCTTAAATAAAGTTAAAATGCTAGTCATTTTCATTAATACTTAAAAATAATCACCTATATGTTTTTCATTACATTACACCTAATATTACTTCAAATATAGAAAGTCTTTTAGTTGAAAATAAACGTTACGATTCTGAAAAATATGCAAATACGAATAAATATTTATTTCTAAATTTGAATATCCTATCACTTGACATTATTTATTATTATATTATAAAAGTTATCCAAAATACTATTGTCATTATTACTTTTCATGGTTATTTTTATCAAACGGATTATTATAAAAGTGGAAATAACGATTTTTCTAAGGACGATTATAAGTAGTATTGGAGAGTGTACATTTTAAGAGAATTTACTTTCATGATTTGGGGATTAAGCTCTTTATTTCATCAAATAAGAGTATTATTTGAGATGCTCTTTCAAAAGAGCTGAAAGCTATCCTCAGAAATTCCACTCATTGTTTGGAAACATACAATAATCTAAAGAACAATGCAAATTACCATGAATAAAGTATAATAGAAAATATTTTTCTACGTTTAGTTAAAGCATCATTGAATAAAAGTAGTTGCATTAGACTTATATTGTTATTTGGTATTTTCTTAATTGCATTTTATAATACCATTGACAACAATTGTAGTTTAAATATAAATTTTGAATTAAATATCAACTTAAAATACTTTTTATTAAAAGAGCTTTTTAACTGTTATTTTAACATCACGAAAAGATACGCTTTTACATAAAATATATATTATATATTAAATATTTTATTACCACTTTATCAAATAACACACAGTTATTTCGGCGTACGATACTGGATACATTACTCTGATAATAATATTTCTGAGACGGTTACACAGTTTTAACACGTGTGAAAAGTTCAAATAAATAAATAAATAAATAAATAACATTTGGAAATTTTTCTTTAATTACACACGCTCTGTTTTTTTTTTTTTTTTTTTTCACTGACGTATTTTAAGAATGTAATTTATACGATATATATCTATCTAATCTAATATATATATATAATATTTAATTTATTATGACCTTATTATGAAAAGAACGATGGGATCTAAAGAACGATGATTATATATATACATATAAAAACAGGTTGCTATTCAAGTTTGTCCAAGTACGTATTTATTTATATTCTTACATTTTATTTTGATGGATTTACTTTTGTACTTTATTTATGAATTTAATTGCTTTTTGTGCTTTGTATTAATTAAATTCGTTTGATGTATGGTCTTGCTTCCATTATGAGAAATTGGGGGCTAAAAATGTGTTTTTCTGGCTAGATAGCCGACGTTTCGTCAGAAACTTCTCACATTTCATTCCCTACATGGGGGAGCTCCCCTGAAAAAGGCCCTGATGTGTTTTGAGATTAAATTTCATTTATTCTTGGTAATTTTGCTTATTTATTATAGTTTTATATTTCCTTTCGCTGCATTTCGGCATAGGTTTATAAATAATCTGTTCTAGTTCTGTATTTAAAAATTCACGTTTATTCCATCTTAGATTTAAAATTTATCATATGTATATATATATATATATATATATATATATGTATGTGTCGTATCTGAGAAACGATATTATAAAAAGAACGATCCTATCTAAAGAACGATGATTATATATATATATATATATATATAATCAGGTTGCTAGAAATATTGTGTGAATGAAATTTTGCATGTACAATTACTTTTATATTTGTCCGAATATGTGTTAGTTCAAAATATTTTCTGGATTAAGGGTGTTTATTAAGGGTGTTTGCTATAATATTGGTTTATTACACAAACCAAATACTATTTTTATATTGAATAATGAAAAGAAATTCTAAAATTTTATATATTGAAATACCTTTGAAATCATCCACAATAATAGAAAAAATAATGAAAATCTATAATATAAGATAACATCAACTTTTATATGTGTGCAAATAGAAAAAAGAATTATATGCTTTCTTTAAAGGTTTCTCTAATTTTGAATTTACACCTATATAAAACACAATTCACAATACAATTTTGATTAAAAATTTGGCTGCATATGGATGAAAAGTAATTGAATATGTGCATGCAAATTTCAGTGTTGCATTATTGCCCCCCCCCTCCTCCTTTTAATTGTTAATCTCTTTCTATCTCTCTCTCTTTTAATGAGTTATATGAAACGTGTTATTGTTCGTACAAAAACATCCTAATGTTACAACAATATAAACAAATATGCAAGTTTTATTTTACAAATCACAAGGTTTAGGAACTTAATTTTCGTTGTGTTATTACTTTATTAATAGGCAATTTAAAGAAAACTAATTAAAGTTTTAAATAAAAATATATTGTTCGTATTTATATATTTCTATTTAAACATGTGAATAAAATCTACAATACTAGCTTCCTCGTTACAAGAAAAATAACTCATTAAAATCATATAATTAAATATTATATTACCATAGAACGATAATCTTTAAAAAACCTAAATGTATTTAACATATTTAATTATTGATTTTAAGACATTAATTATTTATCGTTAAATACAACTTATCATTAAACATGCATACAACATATCTTATAGAGCTAAATTAGCAGATATTTTGAAAAATAGGCAATATTAATACAATTAAGCAACTGATTTAATTTGATAGACTTACAAAATTTTAAGTGAAATTTCAATGCTTGCAAATTTACACCAAAGAGGTGAAATGTCCTACTTTAATGTAAATATCCGTAGAATGAATTAGCTTAAATATTGATTTGTCATTATCACTCTCGTCGGGTCTTGACATATATGTAGTAGCATCTGCCGTTAGCGACGCTTACATTGATATTCAATTTGCATTATCTGCAGCACCGTATTATCGAATCTCCCACAAATAATGTACAGATAGTTTGCCTAAATTAAACGAACTAAAGCATAGGGAAAATGGATTTCAGAATTTTTATCGATTTGGAAAACGCTTAGAATTTCTATGAAAATAACTTTTCTGGTGGAATGCTTTTATTTTATTATGTATTTTTTTTTTTTTTTTTTTTTTTTTTTTAATATTTGATTGTTTTTCTTTCTTTCTTTTTAAATAAAAGATGCAGTTGTTGGACTTTATCCAAATCCAATGCCTCTTTGATTAAAGTAGCTAGCAATTTCAGCAAACGTTGATAATAAATGGTGTAATTTTTAGAAAGTTTGCAAAGAAAGTTTTGATTTTAATAAATGGTAGTAAATGTCAAACTTTTTATATCTTAATCGGTTTAATATACTTGGATTTCAAAATAATCCCCAAAAAATAAAATGTTTTTATGCACTTTTTAATGTATAAATATGGATGCATAGACGTCAAGTCTCTCGATTTCACCGTGAGACTTCATATTACAAACTTTCTTACAACAATTTTCGATTTATGTAATAGTAGGAAAATAACAGGACATACCTCTATTAAAACATTTCGTGTCAAACATGATTTAAAAATTCAAAAATTTGTCAAGTATATGAATGTTTATAGGAAGCGGATTATTATCCTTCAAAAATAGAATTTAAAGGAATTACTTTAACGCCTGTGTTATTACACAGGTATAAAGAATACTCACATAAATTCATAAGTAAAAATAAATAAATAAATAAATCATTAAATATAAAAAATAAATTTCGGAAATAGAAACCTTATATATATATATATATATATATATATATATATATATATATTTTAATTTAGTTTTATATTTAATTTAATATTGCTGTTTATTTATGTGTATAGGTTAAATAAAAGAACTAAATTTTCACCCACTTTCTATCATCTGATTGAGGTTAAATTTGGCATACATGTTTAATTCTGATGACACTATATGCTGAAGCAGTAACAATCTTACAGGAAAAGGGGCTGCGTGCAATAGCTCTTACAGTCCATTTCAAAAACTGTTTCGAATTTTAACCCATTTTCTACTATGGGATTGAATTATGACATTTTGCGAAATTGATTTTCCATATAAGTATAATTTTACGTACATGAATACCATTTTGCCTATATGTAAAGTCGGCAACAAAATTATTGAAGCCAATATCCACATTTTGCATATCCTTTTTTACTTTAGTTTAATCACTAATTTTTATCATGAAATTACTTTTTTTATAAACAACATAACACTAAGACCATGACTCAACTAATATTTACTCAACAAAACAGTATGAGGTACCCATCTTTTAAATAGGAATTATTGCTAGGGCTTCAATAATTTTGGTGCAGACTGTATACAGTCAGCTGCAAAATCATCCGAGCACTAGCAAAACATCTTATATAAGAAAAGTACACTTAATATAGTTTTGATAAAAAAATATTTGTCGAATCCTGTTCTTAGTCCGTCTAAGAACAGGTTTCGACAAGGATTTATTTAACAAAACAGTATTAAGTATACTTTTTTACATAGGAATTTTTGCTAGTGCTCGGATACTTTTGCTGCCGACTGTAATTCCTGCGACAATACATGCTATAGCAATAACGGGTTAAAAACAGAGTCTGAGGACCACGGCATCAACTGAAGTTCAAACTTTGTTTTCGAATTTTAACCCACTTTACATAATCCGACTGAGATGAAGTTTTGAAACACTCTCTACCAAAAAGTATTCAGACACTTTGCAATCTAGACGTTTAGTCAAACATCTAGAAAATAATCTTCAGTAATCATCTTGAAGCTTTTGGATTATAAAGAATATGTTACATCTCATATACAGGGTGAGCCAAAAATCTTGCCCTGATTATAAGTATTTATTTTGCTCAAACTGTTTTAATTAGACATATGTTCGTTTGGATATAAGTACTTTTATAATGTTTCTATATAAAACCATTTACCTCAGTAAATTTCAACGTGTGCTCCTTGGTCGCTCGGAGAATGTCTAAGGTGTATTACAGTTCTCGCCAAGTGTTCTTTAGCATGTATTCTGTTACAGTACACACAGCAGCTTGTATCCTAGCTTTCATTTCTTTGACGTGAGAAACTGGTGTGGAAAAGACTCTGTCCTAGTAGCCTCAAAAGAAAGAATCAAGAGGAGTAATAGCTGGAGACCGTGGAGGCCAGTGTATTGGTCTATTCTTTCCAATCCACTGATCCAGAAATATTTCTCTTAGGAAATGTTTGAGGTATTTGAAGTTCATGTGATGCTTAACCAGTTCATTTCGTAGGAGACCGTGGAAACAATTGCCAAACACGATCAACGATTGCTTCACTCACACAAGGTCTGTCCTTCTGGGACGATCATTAACGCTGCCTATTTCTTTAAACCTTTCATACCATCGTTTTCTTTTTTACCAGGAGAGTTGCATCTATAACAATGCAGAAATTTACGCTGAACATCGATGAGCGATGTAGTTTCGTGAAACCAAAGCACACATTAGGTTTTCGCTTTGCTCTATGCCATTTCGGCCGAAACTGATGTTTTACTTAAAACTATTTACAAGGTTCACTCTTCAAGAAATACACACGCCACATATTGCACAAAACAGCTGCTAAAACTGTCCTATCTAATGATACAAAGTTACATTATTATATTAAACAGTTATTTTGTAATGAATTTTTATAATCGGGCAAGACTTTTCGTTCACCCTGTATTTCAACAAAAGATATATCCCCGAAAAGTAAAAAAAAAAAAAAAAAAAAAAAAAAAAACAGAGAAAAGTTAAACAAAAATCAAAATGTTTTATATCATCCTGTAAAAAGAAAATGCTTAAAATATATTTTGACTGAAACATGTGATTATGAGAATTCTTCAAATTATAAGCATATTTTTTATGAGCCTACCATGTATATTCATGAATGTATAACAGTTTATTTAAAAAATTGCGAAAAATTTGCACATTTTTTAATTAAAATACGTAGAGTATTAAACCCAGTGCCAATCAATTTTTAGGAAACTTGACATACTACGTTAGATACAGCATATTGCAATCAATATGCAAAAAAGTTAAATATCTTACGAAATATGAGCATTTTTACTAAATGAATTTTACAGGGTGACAAGAAATAACTTGGACACACATGATACATTATAACTTGAATGCTAATGAAAATATTACGACCAAACTTCAATAAATATGAATACATTATTTTGTCTATTATATTTACAAATTTTCAAAGTGGCTACCTTTAGCCTTAATACAGAGCTTTAAACGTGTCACCAAATTTTCGGCTATGGGCCGCAACTCAATTACTGATATTTTATCTCATTCCTTGCATAAGAATTCCTTTAGGGATGCCAAAGTTTTATGAGGTTTAGCACACACCCTTGTCTCCAAAATGGACCAAACAGAATAATCCATTGGGTTCGAATCTGGGGAATATGGGGGCCATTCTTGAGCTTCAATGAAATCAGGAAAATTTGTCTTGCACCAATCTTGAGTGCAGGTGCGGAATCTTGTTCAAAGGTCTATCTTTTGTTTCCAGAGAACTTTTGCGACCAAGGTAAGACATCATCTTTCAAAATGAGTTTGCGATAGTGGTAGTTAGAGATATTTGGTTTGAAACTTCGTCCAAGTTATTTCTTGTCACCATGTAACTACGGACGCGCAAGCTTTTAAAAAAAAAAATGATTTGCATAATTTAATTTAAAAAAATATTGAGCAAATTTTATGAAAGCTTCTAAGAAATATCGTGTAAATTCAGAAAGTTATGAGAGATAGAATGGACAGAATTTCAGCTCCTTTCAAGCTGAAAGCTAAACTATATGGGATTTTACTCACACTTTTATATTGATTCAATCAATGTCCAATGCTCATACAGTATTCGATGATTGTAAATAAATACTGATAAAATCGCCTATCCAATTACACTTTTTTAAGAGGAACTAAAATTTTGTTCATTCTATAATTCATAACTTTTTTTTCTTTTCTTTTTTTTTTTAATATTTACACGACATTTGTTTAGGATTTTAATATAAGTAGCTCAAAACTTTTGCCTATTAAATTATGCGAATGAATTTTTTGAAAATTATTTAGTAGAAATGCTCACATTTTGCAAGATATTTAATTTATTTGCTTTATGGTTGCAGAACACCGTGTCTGTTAAAGTACGCCAAGTTTCATAAAAAGGTCCTTACACTCGGTCTAATACTCTAAGTGTTATAATTAAAAAAGTGGCAATTGATTTTGTAGTTTTTTAAGGAAACCGTTATATCTACATGAATATATGTGGTAGCCGAATAAATAATTAGAAAAATCCTCATAATCACATGTCATATCCAAAACGTATTTCAAGCAGTACTTTTTACAGAGTGATTGAAAACATTTTGGTTATTCTTTAAATTTTTACTGTCTTTTTTTTTTCTTCAGGACGAAACTGTATATATATACATATTTAAACCATAATCTATAAATACATCTAACGCAAATGATTTCCATAATAATAAAGTTGTCCTATGACATATTTTGTGATTCCACAATATAGAATTAGTAATTGTATTTAAATGTATTGCTATAAATATATTTTTAGAAATTACTATAAAGTACATTTTTCTATTTTGTTTATACAACTGAAACCTATTATTTCATTTAAGTAGTTCAAACATAGCTTTAAGTAGTAGTTTAAATAGCTCAGACACATTTTAAGCAATTTAAAATCAGTAGTTCTACAGAAAGTGTATTTACGGCAATAATTATATATAAAAAAAAAAAAAAAAAAAACTTCGATGAGGTTTCTTTTCAGGAGGTATTTTTCATTGAAACTTAAAAGAAAGCTTTTAAATACATCAAAAAATTGATTAAACCATAAAAAAGGCTTTAGGAAACAAATTTTAGCAAGAGCCATAATTCAGTTGAATTTAAATTACCGATACAGTGCGCCCACATATCCTGAAACTAGCAGTGAGCAGTCGAAACCTTTGGACAGCCCCTGCCTGCCTGGACGAGCCAAGCTTAACGGGTTGGATGCTGTCCGCCGGAGCGAATTAATCGCCAGATCACTGCATGATAGCTTCCTACTGCCAGATAGTTATCTAGTCGCTACATAGAATGAGCTGTGTCCGATGACTCGTTCAGGTTTCTGGCTTCGAACAGGGAGACTGCTGGCTCCATTTCTGCTAGGCAACAATGTGACTTCTATTGACAGCTCTGGATAGGCAGGGTTGCGACTTCTGCTTCATGACACATAATGCTCGACTGGCACACCACACCTCCAGACTGCCCAAGGAACGGAGCGCACAGACACGCTTCCTGGATGCAAAATAAGAATTATGAATATGTGCATAACTAGCCTAGAGCCAGAGAGGAAGTTTAAAAAGAAAAAAATCTTTTGAATTTGGACGGGGGGGGGGGAGAATCGCAATGGGAGCCAAGTGGATAGTTGTGCACTCAGAATTACGCCAAAAAGTGGAGGCAAATTAGCAGGGGGAGGGAAGCTTAGCACCAATAATGCTGAACGGCAGACATAACTATGAGCTTAAAGAAAGAAAAAAAAAAAAAGGCTTCAAACAGTATTTGAAATCTTGCCACAGGTGGTAGGTAGGAAATTTTTGTAGCACATAGTGTAGAATTTCGAAGTGGCTGGGCCAATGGGGGAATTGAACTATGTACTAAGAGGCCTAATAGGAGATGAAAGAGGGACCATCACAATTTTGATCCACCATGGGGGGATGGTGCCCCGCGTTGGTAGCCCGATGTCTGCTTACGACCCCATCGAGCACTTGACGGTGCAGCACATTTTTACGAGGACCAGACACCGCCACACCCTCGGGAAGATGAAAAAAAAAAGGGATTTAAAATGAAAATAAAATGAAGAATGTTAAATAAAAAAAAACAGTAAAATAAGATATTTAAAGTAATTTTAATTGTAAGTCTTTGTTGATATTGGATTACTGAAAATTAGTAGTTAGGTGAAATACCCTAGAGACTTCGGAGATCTGCATAAAGGTGAGAGGAACACTGAGGGACTGGATGGTAGCTGGGAAAAGTTTGAAACTAAGATGGATTCTGTCACTCCGTCTGAGGGCCTATCGGGGGACCGGTTCAGGGACACCAAGGGGCTAAAAAAGAAATATAAATAAATAGGGAGGGATGAGCAACTCAAGCTTGGCTCCCGGTCGCCTTACCCACTTAAGGGTCCGTTTCAGGAAAACCAAGGGGCTCAAAAAAAAAAGGGGGGAGGGGAGCCACTCACGCTTGGCTCCCGGCCACCTTATCCACTTAAGGGCCCGGTTCAGGAATACCAAGGGGCTCAAAAAAAGGGGGGGAAGCCACTCAAGCTTGGCTCCCGGTCACCTTACCCACTTAAGGGTCCGGGTCAGGAAAAACAAGGGCCTCAAAAAAAATGGGGGGAGAGCCACTCATGCTTGGCTCCCGGTCACCTTACCCACTTAAGGGGCCGGTTCAGGAGTGCCAAGGGGCTCAAAAAAAGGGGGGGGAGAGCCACTCAAGCTTGGCTCCCGGTCACCTTACCCACTCAAGGGTCCGATTCAGGAAAACCAAGGGGCTCAGAAAAAAAAGGAAAAGGGGGGGAGAGAGCCACTCAAGCTTGGCTCCCGGTCACCTTACCCACTTAAGGGTCCGGTTCAGGAAAACCAAGGGGCTCTAGAGAGAAAGAAAAAAAAATTAAATGGGGGGAGAGCCACTCATGCTTGGCACCCGGACACCTTACCCACTTAAGGGTCCGGTTCAGGAGTGCCAAGGGGCTCAAACAACGACAAAAATAAATAAATAAATAAAATAAAATAAAAAAAAAGAAAAAGGGGGGAGCCACTCAAGCTTGGCTCCCGGTCACCTTACCCACTTAAGGGTCCGGTTCAGGAAAACCAAGGGGCTCAAGACCGAAAGAAAAAAAAATAAAATGGGGGGAGAGCCACTCATGCTTGCCTCCCGGACAACTTACCCACTTAAGGGTCCGGTTCAGGAGTGCCAAGGGGCTCAAACAAAAAAAAAAAAGGGGGAGGAGAGCCACTCAAGCTTGGCTCCCGGTCACCTTACCCACTCAAGGGTCCGGTTCAGGAAAACCAAGGGGCTCAAGAGAGATTGGAAAAGGAAAAAAAAGAAAAAAATAAAAATAAAAATTAATAAGATAAAAATAAAATAAAAATAAAATAAATTAGATAAAATGGGGGAGAGCCCCTCATTCTTGGCTCCCGGTCACCTTACCCACTTAAGGATCCGGTTCGGGAAAACCAAGGGGCTCAAAAAAAAAAAAAAAAAAAAAAGAATTTTTTTGGTGAGGGGAACAGGGTCGAAGTGAACAAGGACCGGAGAACTCACTGAGTAGGAGGATGGAAGCTAGTTGTTGAGTATGTGGCACTGACGCCTCCTTGCACTAACCCGAAAGAAACCGCAGGGGGGTGGAGAAAAAAAAGAAGAAGGAATCTTAGTGAATTAATTGCTGATTAATGATTTATTTAGTGATTTTAAATTTTAACAGTAGAGAAGAAAAAAAAAAGGGGGGCAGAAATAAATGAGGTTTAATTATCAGGTGCATGATCAAGATTCGAATGAGCACTACATACGTGAGGTGGCTTGCGAGGCCCGATTGCGAGGGTTCAACCTTTTGGATCCCTTCCTGGGATTCTGGAGTTTTGGATTTCATCTGTTCGGACCTAAAAATGCTGATAGGTGAATCCTGCGCCTGTAATGTGCTGAGCGGTAGTGCTAGCTTCTTGATCATACCATTCATACAAAAAAAAAATAAACATAAATAATAAAAAATAAAAATAAAGTCATGATTAATGACCCATTCATGCGCGGTCATGAGCGTGGTGCGGACTTATAGACCAATTAAAACCGAGGACCGTTTACATTTATATGCACCTTTTTTATACAATTTTTATATATACAGTTTTTTATACATTTTTTATATTTTAATACTTTTTTATATATTTTTTATTTTTTTAATAATTTTTGTTTTGCAAAGATTTTTTAATATTAACATTTTTACTTTTACCGGGCCTCAAGTAATATCGATACTAGCCGCTTTAACGACAAGGGCCTCGTTCATGACTTAAAATAAACAAAAAGTGGCGGTAGCGGTAGGTGCCTCTATGGGCTGGGAGGTCCTCTTCATCCGGTTGTTCTGTTCCATTTGCTGCTGAAGATTGGAGTTTTTTCTTGTTAGTGTTGACACTGCTTTTTGTTATTGTGAAATGTCATCTTATGTTGTTCGTGAGCCATCTGACTATGTGTTTTGCCTTGTTTTGTACATGTGTGTTTTGTGCTAGCTGTTTGTACCAGAGTGTTTCATTTGCTTGTGGGCCAGATGGTGTTGGTCCGTTAGAGGGCAGGCTGTTAAGTAGTGAATTGTTGTGCCTAGTGCACCACAGGCGCAGTCCGGGCTACTCTTCTTCTTAATCCGGTGGAGATAAGCTGGGAAGGCCCCGTGTCCTGTGTATATTTGTGTCAGAAGCTTGCAGCTAGCAAGTGTCTTAGTGTCCACTGTTGGGAAGTATCTGTGTGTTAGCCTGCCCGTGCCCCCATAGTCCCACTCGAACTGCTATTGTTCCATTGTGATCCCTCTTAGTTTTCTCTTTAGATAGGAAATAGGCTTTTCCAGGTAGTAGTGTTCGCGGTTTGTTTTATTCTCCGCTGCAGATTTAGCCAGTTTGTCTGCTTCTACATTTCCTTGAATTCCTACGTGTGCTTTTACCCATTCAATTTTAAAAGTGTTATTTGACCTTCTGATTTCCGAGTGGATTTTATTTACCATATTGTCTGTCGTGAATGGTTTGGATATTGCCTGGATGGCTGACATGCAGTCCGAGTGGATGCTATATGAGATACCCTTTGTATTTCCCCACACAGCAGCTTTGAGTATTGCCAGTGGTTCGGCCTGGAAGACACTGTTGCATTTTCTTAGGGGCACTGACCATTCGTGTATTTTGGATATGTTTTCGAAGGCTACAAAGGCCGAACCTGTAGCTCCTGATTCCAGCTTCGAACTATCCGTGCAAATTTGTGTATCCTTATTTGATGAGCCAATTTGTGGTTCAGGTGTGTCTGCAGGGTACTTGCGCCAAATGTTTTGTTTTTTGACATAGTCAGTGTGATTGAACATGTGGTTGTGTAACTTGTAGTTCTTGTGGAGTCTTGTAATTGTGCCATAAGCTGCTTCATATTGTACTTGGAGGTGTATTGGAATCAGGCCTGAGAGAACCAGAAGTGCCGATGTTGGGGCTGCTCTATAAGCCCTTACGATGGCCAGCGCAAAGTGCCTTTGAAAGCTTAGCAGTTTATCTTTGTTCTGCTGCGTTAGGTTGTTCCCCCAGATTGGAGATGCATAGATCAGTGTCTTTTCCACTACTGTCTTGTACCATGTTTTTACAAATTTGGTTTTAGTCCCCAACCCCTTGAGACCATACGCCCAAACAGATTGAAAGATTTATAGATTTTTTTCGTTTGATGTTCTATATGTGGTTGCCATCTCAGATTTTTGTGGAGAATAACTCCGAGGTATTTCATCTTTTCCTTAGTTTCTAATTCGGTCCCGTTGTAGTGTATCCCATCTAATTTGTGGGTGCATGCTGTCGGGAGGTTTCCCAGGTGTGGTCTGTTTAGGTATAGCAGTTCCGTTTTGCTCCAGTTTATTGTAAGGTCATTTTCCTTTGCCCATGTGCCGAATTTTTGTAAAGCTATGTTTGCTGTATTTACGAGTGTTTCTGTGTTGTTTGCTGATATCGTTAAGATAAAGTCGTCTGCAAAGGCTTGGATCCTTGTGTAGCAGTGAGGACTCATCCAAATTGTTGGGGGCATGCCAGCTTGAAATATGGAAAACATCCAGAAATTCCGCGCTCTGTTATTGCTCATTTTCTCTGAGTTAGATGACTGTCACTATTTTTTTACTATTGGACTCGGTAAAATACCGCATGCGCAGATGCTTCCATGGTTTCATGAAATGTGGTCGAAGAATATGTGGTTTTTTGCAATGTCTTGCTGGGTGGAAATTTAAACCATTCTCTAACTACATTTGTCTTGCGGGGTTATTTTAAAGTAAGTTTTTGAAGATCGGACGAATTATTTTCTTACTGAGTCTTTCTTCCTACCTATTTTGAACATTTATTTATTTTATTGTTATTGTTTTCTTATACAGATTTATTTTTCATGATACTATAAAAGATAAAACAATAAAATGGTTTTCAGTCTTTTTGGGTTTCCTGTGTTATTTATAATGTATAAAAACTTCTATTGGTTAATATAAGAACAAATATAGTTGACTTTGTTTAGTTTTTAAAGATACATATATCATAGAATAGGCAGAAAAATATATGGATAAACAATATATCTTTATATATGATCATTTAAAAAAAAATATTAAATATTTACATTACAAAAAATGTAATTGAAAAGCGAATTTTTTCGCAAAAAACTGTGACGAATTATTCTCTAATTGTTTACAGTTATTTGATTCTAAATCAAAACTATATACACTCCTTAAAATCCTTCACAGGAACATCAAACAACACATAATTACGTGTCTACCTGTGTGTGTTTGACGTAAATGTATAATTTTTGGAGAATTTGTTGACTTAATTTATTTAATGTTTCTCCGTATACTGAAAAAAAAAAATCAGCGGCATGGATTATATATCTAGGCAAAAAGTGTAATTAGATTAAAAGTAAATAAGTAAAAAATAATAAAAAATAGTAATAAAATGAATTTTTATTTATACATTACAAAATCACAGTTATTTTATTTTATTTTACTTTATTATTATTTTTTTTTTTTAACGTTTCAGAAAGTGTTGCAGTTGAATGAATAGTTTTTTTAGAACTACACATAAAACATAGTAGATGTTTTAGAGCTTGTAAAGCCGAAAAAAAAAAACATTTGAAAGAGATTTCATGGAAGAATGGAAATGAGATTTTTAATCTGCACTTATATAGAAAGCAGATTATAAATAATAATATAATATTATCAAGATTTTTTAGTTAAAAACAAATAAATAAATTTATTTTCAGCAAATTTGATTTACATTTAATCCAGTTTGTTTTTTCTATGGGAAAAAAAAAAGAGTTAAACAGATTATATATATTTAAAAAAAAAAAAAAAAAAAAAAAAAAAAATGAAATTCGAAATTTGAATTTATTATTTTTAATGTTCATAAACAATATTTTTATTTTTCACAACTTCTGCATTAATTTATTTACTGTAACTTTTTGTTTTATATTCTTTGCAATGTTTTTCAAGCTTCAGCATTAAAACTTTTAATGAAATCTAATCAAAATACCCTAACATTACCGAAAAAAAGAAAAAAAAATAGATTTCATAGAAAGAAGAATAAAGCACGAGAGGGCTTTTGCAAGAGAGCTTTAATATGTATAAAAAGTACTACGTTAAAAGGAATTAATCTCCATTCTATACTTTGTAATAAATATTTAATTTTACATAAAACTATTACAGAAAACTATTACAGAAAATTGTCCAAATGTGAATATAAATAAGAAAATAATAAATTTAATGTTTCCATCAAATTATTGCTTTCCCTTACCCATAAGGTAGAGAAAGTATTGCTTTAGGATAAAATTTTAAAAAGCGAGTTTTTGTTATACTTACACGTTTTGAGGAGCCCTGAATCCGAATATCATGTTTTAAGCGGTTGGTCTGTGTGTGTGTGTGTGTGTTATCAGCATATTTCAAGAGCAAATAGTATCAGGAATTCCAAACTTGGTATTCTAAATGTGTATCATTTAGGGAAGCTACACTAAGCTTGAGATGAAGCAAATGGTTCTTGTACAGGGACACTCAAGAGTATTCAGATGCACATTACGTGTATGGGGGAAAATGCAGGTTAGTAGACTTTAACATCTACAGACTGCACTAAACCAAATGAAATGAATATATATATATATAATATGCATAAAAGCATGCCTCATGTAGAACATGGCAGGAAAATCATTCACTGTTCATTTACAGGGCTACACAAAAAAACTAGATTATAGTGCGACAATAGCTGAAATTGATGGAAGTGTATTTCAGGTTGTGCCGTATACCAAGGAACGCGGTAGCATTCTGCTCCTCCAAGCTAAAACAAACATTAAGAAAAACAAATGAAGTTTACAAAGTAGGAAAGTCAATGGTGAAACGCTACAAGTGTGTATTATGTCGACATAGCATCTCTAGTATCTCAGTTCTCTGATCCCCAAGACCTATGATTTTTTGCACAGACCTTGAGCATACCCTTAACTAAAACATACAAATATGCATGTCGTTCCGAATTAGTGGGCCTGAGTTATATAACTTTGAAAACCCAAAATTTCGGTTATATTCTTCTTCCTCTCCTTCTACATCTTGTTATTGTTAAGATTGGCAGCCAGTGAACCTAGAGTTCTGCAGCAAATGAGCTGAAAATTTGCATGAACGTTCCTTCTGACCTATACTAGTGCCTTTTGCAATAAAAAAATTTTTGGTCAATATACAAGGTAGTTATTTTCAATTTTGCGATATTTAACCAAAATATTTGTTGGATTCGTCAAGAGATGGCGCTCGTTTTCAACGAATTTAATTTTGCCATTTAATAAGACATTAAATAGTAATAAATTCTGTTTTTATTTTACTTACTTTCTTTAGTTTTTTTTTTTTTTTTTTTTTTACAAAAATGGATTAAAATAAATTAAAAGACATTTGTTTCTTAAAATTTTTACAAGAGACATGTTTATTAATAAAAAAAATTATAAATTTGGATTTCGTAATAAATAAATGCTTAAAGGACGCCCTAAATAGACTTTTAACAAAAGTAATGTGGCGGATTAAATAAAAGAGCAATTCGTTAACTTTATAAAATTACGGGTGCTGGAAGAAAACATATGATTAAATTCCGATCATACATTATATAAAAAAATATTATCATGGAAAAATTCAAATTTGACATTTTTGTGGTTCTATGAGTTTTCAAGTCGTCTGAATTCATTTTTCTTTTTCTATAATAAAGAAGTGTGAATGTATATGTATCAGTGAATACGATAGCGTCCAAACGCTGCATTTGATATGTATGCTGGAGGTGACCCACAACTAATGATTTTAATGATGCAGAATTTAGTTTTTTTTTACTATGTTTTTATTAACTTCGATTCTTGTTTGTTTGTTTGTTTGTTTTTCCAGTACAAATCTTGCAATCGATCTTTAACTAACTTCCCGACTAGCTAGACATTTGAAACTTTCAGGATAGTTCAGAAAACGGAAAAAATGCATTTTTTAATTATACTTTTAGCCAACTGTTTCGGGTTTCTGCTGCCTCCTGCAGCGTTAACAGTACAAATCTTGCAATCGATTTTTAACTAATTTCCCGACTAACTAGACATTTGAAACTTTCAGAATGGCACAGAACACGGTGACAATACATTTTTAACACTTTTAGTCAACTGTTTCAGGTCCCTACTGCCTTCGGCAGCGTTTATATGATTCGACAGATAATTTATTTAACTAACTTCCCGACTAGCTAGACGTATGAAACATTCAGGATCGTTCAGAACACAGTGAAAATAAATGCATTTTTAAAAATACATTTAGCCAACTGTTTCGGGTTCCTGCTGTCTTCGGCAGCATTACCAGTACAAATCTTGCAATCGATTTTAACACACTTCTCGACTACCTAGACATTTGAAACATTCAGGATAGCTCAGAACACGGTGACAATACATTTTTTAACACTTTTAGTCAACTGTTTCAGGACCCTACTTCCTTCGGCAGTGTTTATATGATTCAACATAAAATTTATTAACTAACTTCCCGACTAGCTAGACATTTGAAACTTTCAGGATAGTTCAGAACACGGTGAAAATGCATTTTTTGAAATGCCTTTAGCCAAATGTTTCGGGTTCCTGCTGCCTTCGGCAGCGTTACCAGCACAAAGCTTGCAATCGATTTTTAACTAACTTCCCGACTAGTTAGGCATTTGAAACATTTAGTATAGCTCAGAACACAATGACAATACATTTTTTATAGTTTTAGTCAACTGTTTCAGGTCTCTACTGTCTACGGCAGCGTTTATATGATTCAACAGAAAATTTATCTATCTAACTTCCCGACTAGCTAGACATTTGAAACTTTCAAAATAGTTCAGAACGCGGTGAAAGTGCATTTTTTAAAATACTTTTAGCCAACTTGCGGTCGCAGAAGTATTAACACTCTTTCATGGCCTATGCGATAAACTGTCAAATTAAATTTGAAACATTTAGCTTTATTCAATGTCGTAGCTAAGGAAAGGCTATTTCGGGATTTTAAGAACTCAGAAAAATTTTGCAGATTTTCGAAAACATTTTTGATTATATTTCATTTTAAATACTTAATATTACGTACTAAATATTGAACCTACTCTGAAATTTTTATCTGGCTATAATCTTGGCTGTATTAAAAGCAGACGTTTTACAATTGTTTATGAATTACAGTAGCGAAAAGCATCAGAAATACTTTATTCCTTAAACTGAATTACCGTTGGGTCTCATGGTGAGCATCAATCGCCAAATGTGCCAAATGACATGACGGTTTTCTAATGAAAAGTTCTCGCATTCGGTTACTTACTTAATTATTCTTCCGATTCAACTTTTTTAAACATCATTAACTACTAAATGTTCAGAAAGTCGAGTGAAGTCAGCTCAGATTTTTAAGTATGAAATTACATAAAATGAAAATGGTATAAGTGGCTTTAAGTAGAGTTTAAAGGAATAAATACAATGCAAAAGCATTCGAATGTCAATATGAAAGGCACGCATCATATAAATGCTTATTCATAAACATGGGATCCCTAAGAATTGCACTCACATAATATATACGCATTAGACAAACATATTGTTGCGCCCTCGAAGCACGTGAATTTTCTGTGAATGAGAGACGAACCTTTCAAAGGTTAAAAAAAATATTTACAGAATATTTTGACAGATTACAGGTCTGGTAACCCCAGTATCAACTTGAGTTTCACCAGAAAACGCAGCTTAAATAACAGTTGACAACATAAGAAGCACGGCACAAACGATACCATAGTCATAACATACAAAAATAGTCTGCAATTCAATGGTAGAGATTTTGTCAAGCAGAAATTTCTATTCCGGAAAGTCTTAGCGAGAAACTCACCTCAGTGGTCGGAACGGGACCCCTTTTATAGCCTGCCATGAACCCTGAATTTTACAGTAACTTCGTAATAATCGAGTTACAGCTTGGACAATGGGTCTATTGATAATAAAGTTTTTTCACCAAGGTCGTCAAAATAGTTGTCAAGGTGCGGTAAAGTCGCCAATTTCATCTCCAAGTCCATTACGTGCCCTGATAAACTGTGTTTTTAACGGAGAAGTATCTTTTTTAACGCAGAAACAAGCTAGAAATGCGAAAAATTGAAATTTTATAATGTGACTAAACCTTTTAGAAATAAATCACATAAAAATAACTAGTACTATTTAGAAATCCGTAACACTATATTTACATCTATGTATAACACGCACGATTTTTA
This sequence comes from Salticus scenicus, assembly GCA_963930645.1. Classification (NCBI taxonomy): domain Eukaryota; kingdom Metazoa; phylum Arthropoda; class Arachnida; order Araneae; family Salticidae; genus Salticus; species Salticus scenicus. The sequence continues at coordinate 80,602,691 of OZ005652.1, read as the reverse complement.
TTGATCTATTACACAAATATATTCATTATGCATACGTATTATATAAAAGCACATACATAACCTGCAAAAAGAAGTGATATCTCATAAAAAACAATACTATTGTAAAAGTCACCCCGCCCAGCAAAAACTCTTACATTTCTTATGCATATGTATTATATTTATAAAAGCACATACATAACCTGCAAAAAGAAGTGATATCTCATTAAAAAAAAAAAAAATACTTTTGTAAAAGTCACCCCACCCAGCAAAAACACTTACCTTTCTTAAGTAGCCAAAAAAAAAAAAGGATTGATATCAAATTTCCTCCCCGCAATTGAATCCAGGGTACTCAGTGCCTAGCTTAATGAAGATCAGCCATTAACACTGCATGTATCTTTCTAATATATCCTAATCTCTTTCAACAATCTTTGTTATCTGTGTTAGTTTTTTGGCTGCATTATAAAGTTATAATTTAAAGTATTTTTACGGCGGGCTACATCCCCTATGTAGAAATTTTAAATAATAAAAAATTTAGTTAGTAAAGATTAAAATATTATTATGCACCCCACCGTAAAACTACTTTAAATTATAACTTTATAATGGAGCCAAAAAACTAACACAGATAACAAAGAATGTTGAAAGAGATTAGGATTTATTAGAAAGATACATGCAGTGTTATTGGCAGATCTTCATTAAGCTAGGCATTGAGTACCCGGGATTCAAAAGCGGCGGCGAAATTTGATATCAATCCTTTTTTTTTTTTTTTTTGGCTGCTTAAGAAAGGTGCAAGTTTTTGCTGGGCGGGGTGACTTTTACAATAGTATTTTTTTTTCTGAGATTATTATTATAGGATTGCATTTAGATGCACTATGTGGTTCGTACATATTCTTCAAAAGATAAATAGGGTTGCAAATATTTAAGCAATAACATTCTTTTTTATTGTTAATGGAAGTGCTTTACTATAATATTTTACCATGTCCAGGAAATCTGCTCAGGAATGGAAATGAATTCTTCATAGATATATGATAAATAATGTATGTTTTAAACTAAATATTCATCGTTTGTTTTTTCTTGTATTTACACCTTTTGAGGTTTCCTGATTACAAAAGTAGAGTTTTTTAAAGTTTGTAAATTGTCTGTGTCTCTTAGAGTAACTTAACGAATAATTTGAGGAGATTTAAAAGTTGTATTTTCAAATTAATATAAGTTTGTTGCTGGAAAAGTTTGATCAAGATTGATAAATTTCAAGGAATGTTGCATGTGAAAGTTTCTGAATAATTCTAAGTGAACTTTTAATTTTAATAACATATTTAAATTCTATATAAATATAGGTGCAGTAATGAAATGGGGGGTTGAGAGGGGCGGTAACCTCCTCACACAGGACTAATTATCATATGAATATCTTCCGAAGCCTATTTTGAATTATTTTAATATAGGTTTACATAACAGTACTCGTTATGATACCACCTAATTTCCAACCTGTATTTATAGTATTAAATTTCAAGGTAAGACAAAGTCGTTTGAGTGACACACCAGATTATTATTATTATTATTATTATTATTATTACAATTCCGTTTAAAGGACCCTTGTTTAAAACCCAACGCACACACATATGTGTTTGTGCGTGTGTATATATATATAGATATTTAAGATTTTTTTACGACTTTGCCCTTAGCCGCCCCTAATGGTCTAAACCACTCTAAACAGTATTGTCAAATTTAGGGACTCTTTTCCGCATTCGTTGTTGATCACGCGCCAGCGCGTGATGTTCAGTATTGTTTAACATGGCAGTCACGTGACATCGGCAGTGAATGTAACTATTACCAATAATTTACGAGTGATCTTTCTTAAACATTATGGACGAATAACCTTGGAAGTGGATAGGCAACTGTTACTGTTAAAATTTATTGATGGATATTGAATATAAATGTCCCCAAATTTGACAATATTGACCAGAGGAGGGAAGATAAATAGGACAAGCAATTGGTTAAACGTTTTATATTATTATGATTTTATCATTGCAGCGATGACTGCCAACAAATTTCGAATGTTAAAATTTCCGATAAGCCAGATATCGCCCGACTACATTTTTCCAAACCCTATTCCGTATTATGGTAAAGGTAAAATGGCTTTTAAAAATGGCTGTACGGATCTTTTTCAAACTCGCCATATTAACTCCCTTTTAAATATCATTTTGTGTGTAATTATTGTTTTCCGGTTAATAATTAAGTATGCCAAATTTTAATAAAAGTTCGTGTCTCAAAAACGGCTCTAACGATTTTCTTCAAAATTGTTGCATAAATCCATTGTAGATACCCTTTTGCATGTATTATTTGGTTATTACAGAAAATTTAACAGTCATTCTGATCAGATAGTTCAGTTTTTTATCTTGGAAATTGTATTTAAAAAAATAAATCTATCATCATTTTTATTCCTATTTTTTCACTTGCTGTGTAAACTCCGTTTTATATGTCTTTGCACGTGTATCAAGTTTCTCTAACTGGAAAATTCCAAAACATGCATACAATATCTCCAAAAAATGCATATAATATCTCCAAAAAATGTATATAATACGTGTAATAGTGGGTAATGGAAGTCGTGTGATTGTTTTACACCAGATTTTTTCTTAAGTTTTAAGCAACTTAACATTACTAAAGCAGAGATTTCTATATTTTTACAATTATTTTATTACACTTTCACCGCAAGTTTTAGAAATAAAATTTTGTTTAAAGTTTTAGCGCTGTTATAGCATTAAACCTTCAAAAAATATTATCATTCAACCTTATATATAACCTTAAAAATCATATTACTGTCTTTTTTTTTTTAATTTTGCTTTGTAAGGATGACTTTTAATGGTATCTGAGGTAAGTTATAAAACTTCGCAGGACAAAATTTTATTCATCTTTTAGAGCACAAGAATTAGCCAATTGTGCTATTGAAGTAAAATTACAGTAAAATATAGGCATTTATGTGAGTTCTGCGTTATAGTGTGTTATGCTACAAACGTTTAACTATAAAGGATTTTAATAAGCAATCTGAAATGAATAAATTTTAAATTTCATTTTCATTTAAATAACACAGTATTTTATTAATCTGAATATTTCTTCAAACGAAAATTTTTAAAGGCGCAATATTTGTCATTTTTGATTTCAAAAACTACTTTCACAAAATTTGGCTAAAATCTGTGTTAAAAATATAAGCATACGCATTGTTTTTTTTTTTTTTTTTTTTTTTTTTTTTTAAATTAAAGATGTATCTTGTTTTATTTGAGTTTATTGGTAAAGAAATAAGCAAACAAGCATCAAATTAAAATGCTTTAGATGGAAAATAAAAACTCGATAATGCAAAGAGTTTAATGATTGCCACAACCGTTACTTACTCATGGTTTTTAAAATTGATTAATTAAATTTCTTTACTAGCTTTGGGAAACACGAAGTTTTACTATTTCATTAAAAAAAATTTCAGATTATAAAATTCATTTAGTTATACATACTTATGCCAGTTAATTTAATATATTAAATGAAGCATGAAAACAATAATTATTATTAAATTATACTAAGTAAAATAAATATACGTTGAAATTTAATAATAAAACAAGAGTTTTTTTTTTTTTTTTTTATGTAAATGTATGGTGACTATTGATGATAAATTCTTCACTGATATTGAATTTATTTTAGTTTCTTTCTTCTGGTTGTGCATTTTCGGGCAATTAAAATTTGTTTTTGATATCATAATGCATTTTTATTGATTATTTTGAAAGTATAAAATAAATAAATAAATAAATCATCTATTTTTTGAGTAATATTAAAACACAAAATTAAGAATTGTAGAAATTGTTTGTTCTCATTTACTTCTTGTGTATATTTCTCAAAATATACAGAGTGTACCAGAAGATGATCGTGATAAAATTGTTATTACATCCAGTGAATTATAGATACATACGTTTTATTTGCGGCATAACATAAAATCACTATTCTTTTTTTTTTTTTTTTTTTTTTCAAATTTTAATAGCTTGGTATAGTTGATAAAGGAATGTATGCAAAGCATGAAAAAGCTTAATCTGTCTCTGATATCATAATACCATGAGACAAATTCCCAAAAAACTATCCAATGCCAATTTCAGACCACATACGGTAAGCTACATCAGATGTGAAAAGCATAATGGTGCTATTACACACGATGTCTTTTCGCAAAACTTTTGATATGTTTGCAGATTTGAGCCAATTTTATTGCCTCAGTGCTCATTTAATAGAAGTTAGAACTGCAAAAACTTTTTTTCTCTCTAGTTGGAATTTTCAACGAGTAATTTATTCTACGATTATTAGCCAGTGAGAATAAAACTGCTTATACGCAACGAGAAAAGAGTGATAAACAAGTGCACATTGACATGTACTGAACACCTTGAAAACCATTTTTTCGAATGATCTTTGACAAAAAATTTGCATTCCTCTTTCGAATTTCAGCTTTCAAAAAATAGAGGGAAAATGAACTTAAATGAACTTACGCCAAAAATTTTCGTGTGTAATAGCGCCATAAGGATGTTGCACAAGTTTCAGGAAATTGGTAGAATGGATAGATCTTGAGAGAGAGCCTTCAAGTACACAGGCGTCAATAGCAAGTCAGACTTTGATTGATTGCTCAAGTGTTTTTGCTGTCATCCAGATTACAGATTAAACACATTGTACTGGAAAGAATATTAAATTAACGATTGCTGTCAAAAAAAAAAAAAAAAAAAAAAAAAAAAAAAAAAAAAAAACATAAATGTATTGTTATCGGAATGCAGCTTTGAAATAGTCGAATATTTTCCTCCAAACCTCGATTTGGTAAAAATAAATTCTGCTACTAACCTATTTTCCTCTTCTCTCTAGCGATCCGCATATGTAGACCTCTATTCGTTATTTTATAAAATCTAAACTATTTAATATTTTTACATTTTGATTAAAATAAGAGAAAGCTGATGAAATTGGCTTTAAAATGATATCAATGTATTAACATAAAACCTATTTTATTTCTGAAATATAATGTTATTTTGACTAGTTTCGCAAAACGGCTTCAAAAGAATGTATTTTTAAAAAAGTATATATTTTTCACAATTAATTAAAGTACTTAGACACTCTATCCGAATAAAAATAAAACTAACTGTATTGACTTATTTAAGGGCATTAAATTTTAAATTGTGTTACACTTAAGAAGAATTAAGTAAATAATTTAGAATTTAGTTCTTTAAATCCATACACTTTGACCGTGCATTACTAAGACCCTAAATTATAAATTTAAGAAAAATACACTTTTTTGTAATGTATAATGTGAATGTATGTGTCTAAAATCCTTCAAATGTTATTTATGCTGTTATTAAAGCCTCGGGTATAAAGAGGTAATATCTATGCTCTCTAGGTCTCTATGGCCTTACAAAATTATTTTCACGGTCTCCTTACATACATTCGCTATATTTCATTCATTGGTTTTATGAATAATACAAAATACTTACTTCAAAAATTGAAGACAATGAAACACTTCAGTATAGCCTCATTGAACTCACCGCAACAAACCCTTAAGAAATGATGACAACACGTGATCTAAATTGGATTATTGTCTCAATTGGTTCAGGACAGCGAAATGTTTACATATTGAAATTTTCGTGAAAGTGCAATATATATATATATATATATATATATATATATATATATATAATTAATAATAAAAACTTAATAATAATAATACCTCGAATTATTAATAAACACGATACTTTTTTATCTTCCATACTTTATGTTTTAAGACACATTGTTTAACATTGTGGAGATGAGACATATGGGACGCCTCACATAATAACTCTGAGACATTTTGGTTCATTCGGAGATCTTTTGTACTCCTTAAATTCATAGTTACAAAGACAAATTTCATGTCTTCATGTTTCTGTTCTGAATTTCTTATATAACTCACTACGTGTATATATTCCTTGGAAGATCCTAACGGAGATTTTTTTTTTCTTTAACCAATAAATTTAAAATGGTCACTTTATTAAAATAAAATAATTATAAGATTTAAAAAAAAACTTTTTATATTTCATAGTTTAAATTTTTTGATGAATCATAGAGCTATTATGAATTTGCATAAAAAATTTTTAAAGTGATAATGACGTCAATTTTCGTGAGATGCATAATTTAACTTTTTATAATTTTTAAATGTCCATGTTTAATTAAATGTATTTATTTTTATGTCGAAAGGAAATAAACTCGTATATATATATAATTGGCAACCATTAAATTATTGCTAATATTTTAATAGCTATTTTAACACTAATAGGATGTTATTCTTTTCATATTTTAACTAATTATAAGAAAACTTATCAAAAATTCGGAATTCGGACTTCGAAGTATTGTGTTGTTATCGGGTTCTGAGCTATTGTAAAAGTTTCAAATGTCCAGCTAGTAGGGAAGTTAGTAAAAATTCGATTGCAATATTTGTACCGGACAAACAAACAAAGAAATAAACAAGAATAGAAGTTAATTAATAAAAATATGGTAATAATTTGAAGTTTGTTATTTATAAACTGAGATTTAGAAACTTTCCAATATAATAACTTTTCGTTCGCGCATATTATTTCTAATAATGATATCAGTGCCACCATTTTTTTTTTCGTTTTGTTTTGTTTTGTGTAAAAAAAAAAAAAAAAAAAAAAAGTTATAAATTTTCGTTTTTTTTTTTTTTTTTTTTTTTTTTTTTTTTTTGGTTCATGCTAACCGATAAATGCTTATTTTACCCCGAACATGACTTAATATGCAATTTTAATCGTAAACCGATAAAAGTAAATTTTAAATGCCATATTATGTATTTTCTATAATTTGTGATAATATTTTATACTGTAAAATAATTTTATTAAAAAAATACAAATCTTTAGTAACTTTCCTTAAGAAATTTTTTGTTTTCTAAAACTACAAAAATTTACTGTAAAATTGCGTTTTAATTTGTCAAAAATTACTCTTTTCCGTAACCCGACAATATATGTTTCTACATTTATTGATATTATATGGTGGATAAATATATTTCTGTTTTGCGTACACAAAACATGGTATCAAAGCCGGGTTGAGAAGTGCTAAGAAACAGAGTGAAATATGTGTCCATAGCTATGAGGTAAATTTGATACCTGCTATTCAGTGGACCCTGGTTTGACCCTGGCTGGTAAAGCAGGAAAATTATAATGAACGCGTGTTTTTTACAGTATGTCTTTCATAAAAATCCATTACGTACGAATATTTTTTGCATTGTTCTGTTACTGAAAATATCTGTCAATGCTTTTTTTTCCATATAGTGTACAAGTGAGATAATTCGAGCGACGTAGTAATTTATGTTGCTGTAATTTTTGCACTCGAATGTATTTGAAAATGATTTGGTGAAGTCTTCAGACTGGAGAATTTCTACAATGACAAACTGTTATAGAAGGTTATAGACAGTTAGTTATTTTGTGTTAACAGAAAATAAAACTTAGTGTATACTGGATATTTACACAATTGATACATTTTCTAATTTTCAAATTATTATTATTTCGTTTATTTTAATGAAATATCGTCATATTTTCGTCATATTTTAATGAAATATACATTGAAATATTATGCAAAAGAAAATTTTGAATTATTTTATTTATTTATTTATTTTGGACAAAATAATTTTTTAAAATGCATTTTCTAAGATATATTTTTACTTTCTTCTATATGTAAATAGAGAAAGTATTGGATTCGCGAAAATTTTCGACCTCCGTTTTTTGACGGATCTACCCGTTTTGGGATGTCCTGAACACGAATTGATAGTTTTTAAAAAATGTCTGTCTGTCTGTCTGTCTGTCTGTGTGTGTGTCTGTCTGTATCATTTTTTTGTGGACGCTGTATCTCACGAACATATGAATGAAATTTAACCAAACTTGGTATTTAGTTGCACCCTGACATGAACAGGTGCCCATTAGATTTGGGGATCAATAGCTCAACAGGTGGCGCTGTAATCGCATTTTATGCAAATTTTTAACATGGCAGCATAGGACAAAATTCCGTATAAATGGGCATAATGAGAGTTATTTTAAACTTGTGATTGTAAAATTAATTTGAATTATTGATGATAGTAGTAGTTAACTAGGAAAAAAAATTGTGTATGGGGGGCATCGGTTCCCCCCTGGGGGGGAAGTACCCCCCCGGGGGGGGTTAAATTTTGAAGATGGGTATCATTCGAAAGATCTTGTCAATACCTTTAAAACGAATGGTTGAACCATAAATCTGTGATAATTTAAAACAAAGTTATCGATTTTTTTTACTTTTAACAAAAAAAAAACTTAGAAAAAAATTCAATTTTTTTTTTTAATTATTGTTAGTGATTGAATATGTATTAATTTTCACACAAAAAAAAAAAAAAATATCTTTTTTTTTTTTTTTTTTTTTTTTAAATATTGTTACTGCTTGAATATGTATAGGAAAATATAGAAGAAAGTCTTGTGGTGTCCACAACATACTAGTTTTAACTGTGTGATAAGGGGTTAATAATAATTTATATTAAGTATGTTTATCAAAAATGTCATAAAATAAAGTATTTTAAATACAATGCAAAATATTTTTTTTTCTTTTTTTTCGTTTTCTCCGACATATTTCTTTGAGTTGTAATTTCAAACGGATGCCAATAAAAATAAAATGCGTGCATGTTTTCACTTTGGTTTTATTTTATTTAACATAAAAATAAACATTTCTTTTTTATACTTAAATAAATAAAGTTAGAAATTTAAATTTAAAAACCTGTATCATTAAAATTTTCTGATAAAACTTATATTATAACAGCTTTAAAATTTTGATTTTTCTTTTTTTATAATTTATGTATCAGCTAAATAATCAAACATTCAACCATTTATTATTCTTAATTTTATCGTGAACAAACTAATGTGGATGCATATTTTGATTTAAATTAACCGTGTTAATTTAATTAACGTCATTTACACTTCATTAGCGGTTGTATATCATGGTATTTGGTCATAGTTAATAGGCCACAGTTTGATTTCTTTAAAATAATCGACAATCAAAATGTATTTATCTAAACATTTTCTTTTTTCAATTTTCTTGAAAATTTATTTAAATATTGGGACCAGCAAAGCGAGAGAAGCCTGAAATTATTCAATAAAAGAAACTATTTTAAGACATTAATTTTCAACATTCACATCCCTGTAGAACAAAAAGAGTTTAGAAAAATCCATTCTAACGCCTAGTCAAATTAATTTTATAAATTTTTGCTTCGTTATGTTTATTATGGGCGATGTTATACTCATGGCGATATTTTGACAAGTGATGTTTTAACGGCAATGTTTTGGCACAAACCAATTCTATTCGAGAAAATTTTCTGTTTACGAATTTCGACGGTTTAACACGTTTTGCGAAATTCAAAAAACGATTTGATCATTTCTACAAAATGTCTATCTGTCTATAATTTCGTTTATATATCTATATGCTCTGAGTGCGTGACAAAAATCTTTGAGGCGACTTTTGTTTAACAAGTAAACTAATGCACAGCGTTTCATATAAATTTATATGTAGTTGAACCTTGACACTAAATAGTGGCTATCAATGTTTGATGAAAAAAGCCCAACAAACAACGCTGCCAGTTGGTTTTTTATTTAATAAATTTTATTATGGCATCATAGGACAAAATTTCGTACAAATGTGCACTGGGGAAATTAACTTAAACAATCACTGAGAATCTATAATAAATTATTATATATATATATTAGTAGTAGTCAACTATGTTTTTATTTTATTTTATTTTCACACATGAAAGCATCAATTGCTCGTAAATTTTCCTCATACATGCTGCATCATAAATTTTCAGTATAAGTATTTTTCAAGAAAACTCGTAAATATCTTTAAAAAAAAAAGGTTGAACCTCAGACCTGTTACAATTAAAAATGATATTATTGATTTTTACTTCGTTTTTAACAAAACAGAATCTTAAAAAAAAAAAAAGAAAGAAAGAAAGAAAAGAAAAGATGTCTTTATAGTAGAGGTTGCTAATCTGTTGTCCATGAGAATATTTTGGGGGTTCTAAAACATTTCTAGACATTATTTGCAGTTTTTATATTTTATTAGAAATTGCACTAATGTTTATATAAAATCCATGATTTTATACGTTTTTCCTCTATAATTATTTTATGATAATCAAATAATCTTAAATCATTATTCAAACGACTATAAAAGTATTTAAAATTTTCCTATAAAAAAAATAAGTTATTATAATGCTTTAAATTAAATAGGTGTTTTACGTATATATATATGAAATGAGGGTTTTCTGTTTATTATTCTTAAAAAAAAAATAGGTTTCTTAATAAATCATAATATTGTTTCACATGAATTTAAACAATTGATGTGCAGATTAAGCGTCTCAGTGTATTTGCATCATTCTTTATTCAGCAGATAATTCTTATTTATTTCCTATTATTTAAAACGATTCTATATAAATGAATAAATACAATACATCTACACACACACACACACACACACACACACATATATATATATATATATATATATATATATATATATATACATATGCATATGTATGATTAACTCGCTACATAACCAGATACGTTTCTTATGGGATCTGCCGCTCCTCTTATCCTAAGTTGTACCTGTCTACCTGTATCTATATGTGTATTCCCTTTTAACCCACAATTTTGTGTTAATTATTTGCAACTTATAAACACTTGTACCAAATTTCATGCAGAATGGTTGCAGCCCTGCAAGTAAATTACCAATTCCATGATGTCATTTTCTACAGAAAGTATGCTTTTAAACGTTTTAATAGCATATCTTTATTTTAGTAATGTTTAATGGTATGTAATCATGTTAAAATGCAATTATAAAAAATGCCGTCTCTAAACCGTAATGACATGAAATTATTTTGTGTGTCCCTGTACATTAAACTCAAACATTGTATATACCCATAAGAACATTACTACTAAATCATTGCATCTTGAACATTAGTTAGACGATTACAGAAAGCCATTAAGTTTGCTTTGTGTGACCCTGTAGAAAAAAATATGTGTACACACTTTTTTTTTCAAAAATATGCTTTTAAGTATCTTAATAAGGTATATTAATTTCCTTATGGACATTGAAACCTTACCGCGTTAAAATGCACTGAACAAAATTCTGTCTATAAGCTCTAATGTTGCGAAATTCTTTTACGTGTCCTTGTACGTGTCTCATCAGAAATACCTCCACTAAAGTTTCGGCAGTTACGATTTTATTGATAAGTGAAGTTAAAAAAAAAAAATAAATAAATAAAAAGTGGCGACCATTGTTCCATAAGGCATTAAATTAAATTTATTCCTGCATTTTATATTATAGGTTCTTCCGAGAATATAATCGCCTGCATTCAACATGGAAAATGTTGAAATAATAATAATAATAATAAATAATTTTTATTCTAGGAAATTGTACAAAGCATTTAAAAGAAAATACGTAGAACAACGTACAAGTTTTTACATTATTTTACAAAATTTTAAATAGAATTATTAAATCGTAATTTCTAAAGCGGAAGTAATAAATATATTTTAAAATGAAACAACGAGAAATGTTGTCATCCTTCACTATAAAACTATTAAATTATGAGGACATTTCACAATTTAAATAGGCTACTTTTACATTTTTGCAGTGTTCCACAGGTAGTACAAATATTATAATTTTAACATTATTACTGGCTAGAAAATATAACATATATGGAAATATGTTTAGAAAAATGATTAAATGTATGCGCGTATTTTTTTTATTTTTTTATTGTCAACACTAAGCTTTTCAAAATTTCAAATTTCTTTAATAATATTAATAGCAAAAAAAAAAAAAAAAAAGTTTTTTTTTTCTTTTTTCTTTATAAGATTTGCTGGATTTTCTGCAAAAGTGGACAGTTTAGAAGTAAATCATACGTAAAAGAAAAAGGGATATAAGGTAAAATATTAAAATGAATTCCTGTATATATTTCTTGAACGATCAAAATTAAAATTTAGCTACACATATTTTTATTTTTATTTACATTTATTTATTCACTTATTTTATTGTGTATAAATTAGGCAATCGCTAAACTACAAGGACGATAATTAGGGAATAATGATTTTCACCTTGCCTATAGAGAATTTGCATTTTATATAATTAAAATTCGAAAAACCTCTAAAGCAATTAATTATATGAATTAATTACTCAAATGCAGATATTTCACATTATTTTTAATGACATAGCAAAATCGAATTTAACAAACCGCATAAAATAAAATAAATCGAAATGAAATGACTGCTAAACAAAAATGTCTTTATAAAGAAGCCATTGATTTTTGAGCTTACAAAAAATAAACGCAAAATAAATTTGAAAGAACTATAAAGGGAAAAAAAGAAAAAACACAAAATTTCCGCGGATCCCTCCAGCAACCAATCAATGGAGAGAATTTTTCACACCTTTCAGCCAGGTTTGGCTTTGTGCCAGAAAAATCCGCTAGAGGGAGACAACTACAGAGTAATGGTGTTTGTCATTCTATCTTTTATCTAAGCTCAGTTCTTCCGGATGGGAAAAATCTGTAGGGAATATTACAGTAAAATGGGGATTATTTATTTTTCTGTGTGATTTTGCTTCTTTTAGAATTTTATCTAGGCGCTTTTATATTCGGCGATAAAAGTTAGTATTTAAAAAAAAAAAATGCATTCTTTTTAAAGATCGCCCGTAATTACAATTATTTCTAGAGTTTTCACATAACGTTTCCTGAGATTTAATGTTAAAAAAAAAAAAAAAAAAAAAAAAAAAAAAAAAAACAGAAATAGAAATAGAAATAGAAAAAGAAAAAGAAAAAGAAAAGGGAAGGGAAAAAAACGGCAGTATCGTGATGAAAATTTACATTTTCTCGAATTGGAATTCTTTTTAAGAAATTGATAATTAGATAAATAAATTTTACTTTTTAAACGTAAAATGAAAGAAAAAGTTTTATTTTTTATTTAGTCGCTTTTCTTAATCATACAAATGTTATATATATATATATATATATATATATATATATATATATATATATATATATATATACGTATGCATGTATTATAATATTATAATATATACACATATACAATAAATTAGAGTCTAGTCTAATAGCTAGAGATCTGCCCTGCATAAGTCCATTGGGTCGAATTAGGGTTTAGAATTTTTCTTGCAAGTGTGGGACAAACCTAGCTATAGATTGTTTTTCTTCTTTCCCTGTATCCTCAGGCTGCTTTGGCTTGGGTTATGTTTTCTAAAAACCATACTGGACCGAAAAACTTCTTTTTTACCTCTTTCATTTCTTTATTCATTTTACATAAATTTTAAAGCTTGTATTTGTCGTGAAATTTAAAAAAATAAAATGCAGCAATTTAGTAATTTTGTTATTGAAAATAGTGTGCATTCCGCGACTAATTTTTGGCGATATTTCATTTATTTATTTATTTCAAGGTGGGAGATAGTGTTGAAGTTATGTAGTTGCAACGTCGCACTAGATCTATGGGCAAATGAAGACTGTCTGGGATTTGAATCTATGAATTTCCCCTAAATGTATGTTTTTTGTTAATCATAACGTCTATTTCAATGGGAAAACTTCCATTTCACAAATAAATCAGTTTCATATATCCTTTAAGCTTTCTATCCTTACACCTACACATACACATTTGAAAACAAATAACCAAAACAAATTCTGTTTCTTCATTACTATTTTTTAATACATAAATTTCACAAAATGTTTGTTCGTGTTCATTTTTTTTTTTTTTTTTTTTTTTTTTTTTTAATAGAGACAGCAGCTTTTTAACTATAACATTATTATTTTTTAAATATCAGAAAGAAAATTAATAATATTGGAATAGAAATTCTCTAAAAATCAGTTTTTAAGTATTAAATGCGAAAAAGTTATTATAATTACAAAAAATAATTTTTCACATGTTTAGATTCCTACAGAACTAAAATAATGCAAATTAGCATGGCAGTTTTCTCTAAATGGCTGTCGAAATAATATGCTTAGTGCATTACAATGTTATTTAAATATTATTTATTTGAATGTCTCTCAAAGTAAGCTATATGCATTATTGTACATATATATATATTTTATTTTTTATTTTATTTTATTTTATTTTATTTTATTTTTTATTTTTTATTTTTATTTTTATTTTTATTTTTATTTATTTATTTATTTATTTGGGGGGGGGGGGTAGTCCATGTACGCAAAACATTTATGCTATTTATAATATTCTAAAAAGGGAACATACCATAGTGAAAGAAATTCTGAAAGTACTCATAGACTCTAGAAGTGGAGAGACAGGTAGACAGATGGATAGGCAATCAGACGAGAAAACAGACAAATAGACTAATGCAAATCATAATCATTCTTAAATATTTTTAGAAATTTTAATAAAAAGGAAAATGTAATTGCTGCAATTTCCACTTATAACACTTATTGTAACTGAATAAATTTGTATGACCTTAATCTTAATTATAAACATACTCTATTCTATGGAATATATAGATATATATTGTGCGTGTGCACATGAATACTAAATTTCAATTTCATTATGATTTGGGCAGAATAAAAGCATTAAAAATTTGGTTTCTGTAAATAGTTCTCACAGAACGAAAAACTTTAGAAATCTTTCGGGGTGTTCCTGAATATAAACGGTTAGTGGTATTTACCCCATTTTCTATAGGAAGCGTCCCATAATCAACGTGAATAACCTATTTTAATTTCAAGAAATTCCCTCAATATATACAGGAGCTAGAGTACGGAAAAACGGACAGACAGACTAAGCGAATTCATAAACACCCTTCAACTTTTTGGAAAGTGTTAATAAGATGACACCTTTAATAATACCTTTAATATGTTTAACTAAATACAGAAGCAGCTCATTCTATAATTAAAAAGAATGATATTTTTTGAACTGATATAATACTTTATGAAATCATGTTAGTTCAGTTCATAAAAAATGCATTAGAATATTTCGTTAGATGAATAAAAGGGTTTATATGTTTCATATAGAATATATATATATATATATATATATATAAATACATTAATATGACCTTTTTATACATAATAACCGATATATAATTTTTGAATGTATCATTTCCCCTTGAAAATACAAAAGATTTTCTATGGGAAGAGTGTAAAAAAGATCGGATGACCTATTACGTAGAAGGTATACAAACTTCTTTTTCAAGTTAACGCCCGCATGGGCTCAGAAAGAAATCGTACCCGGGGGGAGAAATATGCTAAACCCGTTCCTAACTCAGTGTTATATTCTAGAAGTAAACTTTTAGATCTTAGATGTATATCTTTCTGCAATAGATTCCAACAATTTTTCCCAGGAGAGAGTTTTTCAACTCCGATGGAGAGAATTAAGAAGAAAATCTAAAATCTCTGATGGGGGACATTCAGTAGCTGTAGGGATAAATATCTCCCTGGACATTTCCAAGAATTCCTTACTAAAACCTTTGGCTACGTTTAAAGTAGATTTTATCGCCATGCATGGCATGATGTAAAATAATCTAAAATTCACACGTAATAGATAAACTAAACGAAATATTAATAGTTTTTTTTTTTTTTTTTTTTTTTTTTTTTTTTTTTTGTGATTGTTGTTGTTTTTATGAAATTTTAAATCAAGGTAAATTATTTGCAATAAACGTGTTAAATATTCGTTTTATAATATATTTGAATAAAGTAGATAAATTATGATTGTATATGAACAAAAATAAATAAGTAAATAAAAAAAAAAAAATTGTACAGACAGGACATTATTTCATTATTTAAAACATGAAAATCTGACATTGACAGATTTTAATTTAGTGCCAGAGGCCTACTGCTAAACTTGTTAATATCGACAAATTCTTCTTTAGTTAATTCGTGACGATCTAAATTCCATGATAAAGTTTTCATTAAATAAAACCAATGTGTTTCAGCTGCAGATATTGTAACAAATAACGTTGGAAGTCCAAACTGTCTTATAGCCGCAAAACAACGTTTTTTCACTTTTTCCCAATGAGGGGGAGGTGTGCTTTGGGGGGGCCTCATGTCAAAGGTGTGCCTTGGGGGGGGACTCATGTCAAAGTTGTACCTTGGGGGGGACTCATGTCAAAGTTGGGCCTTGTGGGGACTCATGTCAAAGTTGAGCCTTGGGGGGACTCATGTCAAAGTTGTACCTTGGGGGGGACTCATGCCAAAGTTGGCCTGGGGGGGACTCATGTCAAAGTTGTACCTTGGGGGGGACTCATGTCAAAGTTGGGCCTGGGGGGGACTCATGTCAAAGTTGTGCCTTGGGGGGACTTCATTCAATAAATCCCCATTCAATAAACCGATTGAAATAGGCCCTTAGAACTATTAAGAGTGTATTATAAAAATTCGACAACGCTGTACCGACTGAAATAGGGGTACCTTGGGGGGACTCATGTCAAAGTTGGGCCTGGGGGATGACTCATGTCAAAGTTGGGCCTTGGGGGGACTTCATTCATTAAATCCCCATTCAATAAACCGACTGAAATAGGCCTCTAGCACTAATTAAGAGTGACCTATAAAAATTCGACAACTGTACCGACTGAAATAGGCCTCTAGCACTAATAAATAAATAAATAAATTAAAATAAATTAAAATAAAATAAAATAAAATAAAATAAATAAATAAATAAATAAATAAATAAATAAATAAATAAATTATTTACAATGCAATTCTAGCAGAAGTCCTAAAATTTATTTTATCTATTTCATAAGCAATAGATATTTTGATTTTTTTTTTTTTTTTTTCATATTTAAATCAGCAATAATATTTAATAATAAATCTTCGTTTGCATAAAGAATACCTGTATTAAAATTTAGATAAAATATTTAAGCTAAAATATTACACAAAGACAATGTATACATTTACATTTTATTAATGACAGATTGTCGCACCTCATAGTTTAAATTCGTATTTGAAATACATTTATAAAACATTTGCTTATGATTTTATTAAAACGTTTGATGCGGTGTCAATTAAATAACCAAATATATTGATTTTTTATAAACAACTGTGTAGTTACGATAATTTTTCCTACGAATATATTTACATAATTTTTTAAACAGGTTGCATAATGTATATTTAATTATTTATTTTCTTTTAACTAATAATTCTAATGCAAAAGCAGATTGCTTTATAATATCCTTTTCCAAAAAGAATAAAATTTCAATGGTTTACATAACAAATAAAACTCGATCAAGAAGTATCATCATCATCATATCAGCATTATTATTCATTATAATTATTATTATTATATTTTATCCTGTGCAATTATATTGCGATAAAAAATATAATAATAATTTATTTCTTATTACTATTGCATTTTTTTTTTTTCTAGAAATACACACACAAAAAATAAAGGAGGAGGGCACTAATGGTTGTTTTGTAAACATATAATACGTAAAATAAAATATTCAGGAAATAATTAAGAACAGTATGTTATATAAATTTTAAATATCGTATCATTAAAAAATTCAAAATAATATCTTTACTTTGTATGAGAAATTTTATATGCATTAATGAAATCAAGATTAAAAACAAAAGTGTTTTTACGTTTCATAAACAATAGTAATTAAAATAATTTTATTTTCTGATTAAAAAAAAAAAAAAAGAACTAAAATTCTTTATAAATCATTGCTTTTTCTGGTTTTCTGCCCAAAATATATTATTATATTGCCGAAATGCTATAATGAACTAGTAAACACGAGTCATAAAAATTAATCTAGTATACGACTGCTTATAAAAGGGAATATATTAATTATAAGTCAAAATCAAAATTAATGTCATGAAAAAAATTAGATTTGCTTTCAGAACAGAAATGACTTTTTCGTAAAAGTTTGACTAATAATAAAATTATTTCCAAATATCCAATATTCATAGAAACATAATTTCAATTTCCGCAAACATGACAGATTTTCGAAGCTGCTTCATATTTCTAAAATGATTGCTCTGTCGTGCAACATAATTTTTTCTCTTGATATGATAAAGAATCAGCAGATTGAAAGTTAAAGAAACAATCTATCAGTATATCATCAAATTTATCGTATAAAAAGGAAGCATTAAGTATATGAAATTAGAGAAAATATTATTTTGTGGACAAATTTCCGAAATTGAGTTTCTGCTATATTTAAACTTTTTGAGATTTCCTAAATCCGAATAGACTTTAGAAGTTGTGTAAGTATGTTTAGGGGAGGGGGGGGGGGGCTTTGTGTCTCTATGTCAGTCTGTTGTTAGCATAACTAAAGAAAAAAAAAATGAAAAATTTTGTATTTTGAAGATTATATGAGGTTTATACTTGAAAAGTTTTTTTCATGATTGTTAAATATTAAGGATTTTTTTTTATTATTATTATTAACAGCTTTAAATATTTTATACATGTAGGTACAATATTCCTTTGGGAGGGTGGTGGTGGGGGAGAGGGGTTATCCCCACACACGTAGCAACAGACGTGAACTAAAACTGCCTCTTTTTTTTTTTTTTTCTCAAATTTTTAAGCAATTTTACATATTGTATTTGTTTTCTCACATATTATTATATAACCTCGCTTTATATTATTTAAATGCTGAGTAAAAGAAATAGCGAAGTCCTGTGAACGTCACATCAGATTTTTTTTCCCTTAGCAGACTTTGCAAATCTCGCTGGTCACTATATTTAAAAGATTTTTTTTAGAGTTTGAATCACTATTTTTTATATCATTTTATAGATAAAAACATTAAAAAAGTCTATTAAAATTGCTCTGAACTGTGTCTAATCTCTCGTACTGTGTTAAAAAAAATAAGAAAAGAAAAAAGATTTTTAGAATGTTTACATATAGGTTAACATTATAGTAATTTTGTATCATATTCCCCTTCACCATTTTCTATGTGATTTTTGTTCATTT
This sequence comes from Salticus scenicus, assembly GCA_963930645.1. Lineage (NCBI taxonomy): Eukaryota > Metazoa > Arthropoda > Arachnida > Araneae > Salticidae > Salticus > Salticus scenicus. The sequence continues at coordinate 80,583,771 of OZ005652.1, read as the reverse complement.
CAACAGTTCATTAATAAATTTTTAAACCTACTTACTGTGATTATTTTTTTGAAGGAATCATTATGACAGCATGTTTTATTTTAGTATAAAATACAACTTATTAAAATATCGATAAACTAAAAATAATTTAAAACTTTAATGACAAGTATTAAACAAATAGGTTGTTGGTAAACATTATCCAAAAATGAATATATATATATATTTTTTTTAATCGAGTGGAACATACAAAAAGAAAATTTTTTTTTTTATACTTTTCTTTTTTTGACGTCTTTACACGTTTACAGGTGCACGGAAGCCGAAAGTCACAAAATTGTTGTGGTATTCGTTTGTAGGTCCGTCTTAAATATATTAATTAGTTAGCTAGCCTATGGGTACACATTGTCAGAATAATAACACAGGTCGACATGTGAAAATTTAATTTTATAATTTCGACTGATCTTTGTTTTTTCGTTTGCTGAAATCGAAATTGAAATAATTTTTTCTCTGCCACGTATATTGTTTTGTCAATACAGGGTGCCTACCTATACAGCTTCTTCCCCTAATATGGTAAGGTTATAGTATGTTCCGATGATTAATTAATCATGGACAACTATTATTGTGATTGCGCAGCAGTAGTGCGACGGAAAATCGTACGTACCAGGCAATCAAATTTTTGTTATGATGGTATATGTAAGAAATTGTGTCAGTAAACAACTTGTATTGACGAAAATCTATACGCGCTAGAGAAAAACTGGGTGCATTTTCGGTTTCAGCACATCAAAAATAATAATAATAACAATAAGCTAAAATCACCAAATCAAATTTTGTCAGCATCATTTTTGTAGATCTGTGTAAGTGATCGTAAAGTTTCCTGAGCAGTTTTTAAATATCTGTTATAGCATGGGCAAGAAAAATATTGATTTTTGACATTTTAATTTGAGAACTTCTAAATTATTAAAAAATTACCATTTTCATAACATATGAGAATAAGACAAAATTGGGATTAATCTTGTATCAAAAGGAATATTTTTCTTGTAAAGCTATCAGATCAGCTTTAAAATATCATTTATGATTCTGGCATGAATATCATTGGCTATGAACATTCTACTTTACAAATTTCGTAAGTTATTGGACATTGTCGATTTTCTTAGCATGCAGAATGGACACACAGTTTATAAGGAATACACACAGGTTTATAAGGATTATATACACACAGTTTATAACGATTACACACAGTTTATAAGGAATATTTTCATCGAAACGAATCTAGACTACGTTTAAAGCACTACTCATGATTATGTCAAAAACATTCTTGACTAGGAATATTCTAATTTGAAAACTTTGCAAGTTATTTAAAATTGACGATTGTCTTAGCATTGATGAATAAAGCAACATTTCCCTTAAACGTGCATTATAAGGAATATTTTCATCGTAAATATGTCAGATCACTTTTAAATTATCAATTTTGATACTGGCATGGACATCGTTGAGTATGATTATTCAAGTATGAAAACTTCGTAAGTTATTCGAATCTTAAGATTTTCTTAACACTGCAAAATAGGGCAAAATTTCACATCACTTTTACCCTTTTATAATGAATTGACATTAATGTATTTTGTATTAATGGACTTACATTTTGATTGTATATTTGAACTTGTATATTTTAACAGATTTATTATTATTATCAGATTTATTATTGCTTTATTATTATTATTATATTTACAACTCTGATGAAGACTTAACGATAAAGAGTCGAAAACTGAGATGGATTATATGACTAATTAGATGTTTTTAAAGTGAGATATTTTGAATTAGTTGCATTAAATTAAGGCAATGTTTTGCAGTATATATACTGCAATAATATTTCACATCATTTTGCATTTTGAAATTAACTGCTTCGAAAGATGTATTTCCTGATATATGAAAATTAAATAAGAAAGTTATTCTAATAAAATTAGTCAGAAAATTATATATGTTAAATGCATCTATCGGAAGTTAAGTAGTCTACTAGGTATGAAATTTCAGTCAGCGACCTTGTTAAGTGAACGGCCATATTTATTTCCGCCAATGCAAGAATATATAGTCGGCAACAAAAGTGTCCGTGCACTAGCAATAATACTTGTCTAATAAAAGTACACTTAATGCTGGTTTGTTAAATAAATCATTCTCGAGTCATGTGCTTAGTCGGTCAAAGAACATGATTCGACAAGGTTATTTAACAAAATAATTTTAAGTGTACTTTTCTTATATCGGATACTTTTGCTGCTGAATGTAATATGATCTGTAATAGAAAGCTATCAGAACAAACATACGATATTGAACTGAGCAGAGTCCATCTATGCTAACTTATTTTATAAAGCATTGGAAATAATATGGTGTGTCACTCACATGAATTTCTCTTACCCTGAAATTTAATACTATAAATACAGGTTGGTGATTAAGAGGTAAGATAACGATGTTATGTAAACCTATGTTAAACAATTCAAATTAGGCTTCGGGAGAGTTAGTTTTATATGATAATTAGTTCTGTGTGAGGGGGGCTGCCGCCCCCATCAAACCCCTCTTTCATTAATGCACCTAAATTTATATAAAATTTAATTCGGTTATTAAAAAATAAGTCTATTTAAAAAAAAAAAAAAAAAAATTAAAAATTATTATTTAAAAAAATTATCTTTTATGATAATGCAGACGATTTCCATATTAGAGAAGTAGCATAACACTAAATATATATATAAAAAAAAGCCCATTTTATTCTCAATATAAAAAAAAAAAATTCTCGTTCAAACTGAAAAAAAAATCAATATCTTTGTTTTAAATCTTTCATTTTAAAGGTATTTGCGAGCTCTTTTGAAAGATACCCATCATGAAAATTTTCCCCCCTCGAGGGAGACTCCCTCCGAAGGGGGAAGACGAAACTCCTACATACACAAAAAATTTTCCGAGTTGACTATCTCTATTACAATATATATGTATTCGTTTCATTTGGTTTAGTGCAGTCTATAGACGTTAAACTCTACTTACCTGCAATTTCCCCCATAGACGTAATGTCTCTTGATTGGAATTCTCTTGGTTGTCCCTGTACACGAACCATTTGCTTGATATTAACGAAAAGCTTACTGTAGCATCTATATATGATACACATTTAGAATACCAAGTTTGGAATGTCAGCTACTATTTGTTCTTGAGATATGCTGATAACAGACAGACACACACACAGACACACAGACCATTTGCTAAAAACATGATTTTCGTATTCAGGGGATCTCAAAACGTGTAAATATAACAAATCCTCGCATCCGAAAATTTGACCCAAAAAATATACTTTCTCTACCTTATGGGTAAGAGAAAGTAAAAATATTTTCTTTAGTGGCATCGCACTAAGTACATTAATATTATTTCGTTTTATTCAAAATATCTTAATTTCCTTCTGTAATTTTTAATCCTAAATATCTGTTGTGAAAAATAAATATTGCGTATACTTGCATATTTAACTGCTTATTATTTTCACATATGGAAAGGCGAAAAATCATCGGTTGTTATTAGACAATTTTATTTTCAATTATTCTCCATATTTAACGAAATTAGTAATTAAATTAAATTTTATATATATATATATATATATATGAGCAATGCCACAGTTAAATTTTCTTTAATTTAGTTTAAGGTTTCCTTCCCATATTTTCAAATAAATATAGACTTTATTAACAAAAATAAATTCAATATATATATATATATATATATATATATATATATATATATATATATATATATATATATATTGCATAATTTAAATAAAACTCAAAGATAGAGTCATAAAATCGTTTAAAAAAGGGTCTTTTTTTAACATCATGACTACTTATTATGATTCTGCTGGTACGATAATGTGAAATATCATATATGAAATAGAAATAACTACTTTAATTCTAAAAGTAAGCGCTGCCAATGAATATATTTATCAAAACTTAAAATTTATTATCTCAATTACTCTGAAATATGTCCTTACTCTACATCCTTAAATCTTACACAAAATTAGTTTGGAAAGTAATTAAATGGGGAATGCATACTTGCTACGGAGAAGGATAACACTGTCGATTTTAACAAATGTACCTTTAAACATAGTAATAACAACTGAATATATTAATGATTTTGGTAAAGTACATATAATGAAATTTATAAAACAATTAAAGAAATCTGGGGTAACACTCACGCTACTTTCTCTTACCCTACATTAATATAGGTATATTATTACAGTTTGAAGTGAGGATAAGACGTATTTCAACAGTTATAAAGCAATTTCAATAATAAAAATTCCTTAAGAAACCGTTGTAATTGAAAAACATTTATGTGAGTGTAGTTTTACCCTCACAAACTTTGCAATAATAAAGCTACACTCATAGTACATTTAAGGTTGTTAAGGCAAAAGTAATTAAATATTTAGAACATTGTTGCTCACTTTAATCATTTAAGCGTATTTGACTAATTTGGGGGATAAGCTTGTAAATTATATACTCACTAAATAGTGCACTGTAAGTAGAAGCGTCTTAAATTCAGACAGAAATGTGTTTGAAATGTCAATTCAGACACATAAATGTCTGAAATACTTACGCATGCAAAATTTCAGATTCATGCGTTGTCTTAAATTAAGACACGTGTCTTTATTATAAATGAGCTAAGATAAGTGTCTGAATAAGGTTGATATGTCTGTAATTAAGACATAACATTTTAGACACATAAAATTGCAGACATTTTACAATTTAGGCGCTTAAAAATTCAAACATTACAAATTTCAGACACTTAGAAATTCAGACATTTGTATAACTTAACAAATTTTCCATATGAAATTTACTTTAAACGGCATGCATATCCTGCTGTAATATTTTTTTAACAAATAAATTTGATATTATTTTATATAATGTAAGTAATTAACTTTTTTTAAATACTTAGACGCGAAACTTATTCGGTTAAAAGTTAAAAAACAAACTTAATTTTTATTTAAAGTTCTCACATGTAATTAAAAAAAAAAAAAAAAAACTAACATAAACGAAGAATGTATCTTGTAGCTAAACATTCTTAAACAATTTGTGCATAATTGATTTTTTTTTTTTTTTGTTCCATAAACTTCAAAATGTGAAAGAACAATTTTTTTGGTTTCATTTACATAGTTTGTTTTCTTGCAAATACCTTTTTTAAAAAAAAAAATCGTTTAAAATCTATAGTCTACTATTTTTTCATATTTATTACGCATTTTACAAAAAAACTCTAAACCTCTACACATGAAATTTAAGATAATAATATGTATTAATCTTTAGCTCTTATGGACAGTTTTATTGAAAATACGTAAAACTGCGATTTGTTTTACGGATTCTAAAATATATTCCATTATACAAACAACGTTCATTGTGAATACCGATGGCTTGATTGGAAAGACGCTCGACTGTGAATCCATTGATTGTCGGTTCGACTCCCGGCGAGCGTAACGGTAATTGTTTTTGTAAAACTTATTAATGCTTTTTTTATGCTCTAGGTTATTCTAAAATCTTTTTCAAAGGTAAACATTATAACACTCATCTTTTCATTTTTTATTTATTTATGAAAAATATTCACTGTAGATTGGATCAAAGATGGCGGAATTTTAGTCACTTCATGTGTGAAACTATATGCCTTTTAAGACACTTTTTAGCGTCTTAAAATTGAACACCCATTTCTGACACAATTGTGTCTGAATTTCAGACACTTGTATTTACATGTGTACTTCAGTTTAGCATAGATAGAAAAAAATTATGACAAAATTTTAAACGCTCTTCTGTCCATAATTTAACATATCAATATTATGTCGTATAACTTTCTTGTGCTTAATTAAACAAATGATATATATATATTTTTTAATATATATTTACATTTTAATTCTATGTAATATAGGCTTTTCGGAATATAAATAATATATGAAAATGTCTTTCTGTTTATTGAATTTTAAACATGTTAAATTGCACCTAAGAGTACTTGTATCCACGTACTTTATGCATTTGTGTACTTTAGTATCTATCAAAACACAAACAATTTTTCCGATCTTAAAGAAAAAAATTCAAAAAGCTTTCCCGTATACAACAAATTTAGAATGTCGAGATTAGAGTTCCTGCTAATACTTGTTCTTATTGTATGCTGCTAACTGCTGACACACACACACACATGTACACATACAGATACACGGACTAACCACTAAAAGTTTATATTCTGATACAGTAGACCTCAAACCGTATAGATAAATTAAAAAAAAAAAAAAAAAAAAAAAACTTAGAAACATATAAATTAAAAACAATATATATATATATATATATATATATATATACCATTAAAAATCAAATATAACAATAGTAACTATAAAAAACTACCTAAAAAGTTAAACATTTTTATAATTGTTTGGAAAATTACAATTATATTCGGCAGTTAAATGTCACTTGAAAGAAACATTTCTCTTAAAAAAGAAAAAAAAAAAAACATCTTTATTAATCTTTTCTTTCCGCAAAATAATGTACTTTGTGTTTTGCAACTTCAAAGAATTCTTTTTCACTTTCAAATTTAATGCAGACTTAAAACTGCAAAATCAATAAGTTGAAAATCTGAATTACAGTTCTTGCGTTGTAATCTACGTCAGTTGTAAAGTTGAATGTATGTAATTACTTATTTCTCGATAAATAAAATTCAAAAGAATTACAATAGTCATTTATCAAATATGTAATAAAATATTATAAAAAATACATGCATATATTTTGAAATCGGATTTTTTTTAATGATTCAATATGCCTTTTGTTTCTTTAAATGAACAATTTATATTCATGATGATAATGTAAACATGTAATTTAAAACTATAAAATACAGTTATTAAATATTAGCTTGTAAAAGTATAATCAATGCATCTTCAATAAAGATATTCGTTGCAGAATATACTCTCTCACATAGAAAATAATATTGTAGCATACATGTTACATTATTTTACCCTATAGTTTTAAAATTGTTTTATACCCTGGTAATATATATATATATATATATATATATATATATATATATGATTGTGTTTAAAGTTTGGTGGCATAGTCTCATGTATATTTCTATAATATTATAGATCATAACATTTTCGATTTAGGCTATATTATATAGTAAATGACCATACTAGGCCACTGCGTATCCATCTAGATATGATCCAGCTTTCAATCATACATGTGATCGCATATAACAGTGACTTACTAAAATAGCTCGTGATCTACTGTTAAATACTGTAATAGATTGCATTTTATTTCACTTACATATGACTGTTAAAGAAAAGCTATACACTAAGAAAGCATCATGTGGCTGTCATGTAGAAATTAAATTCTGACTCTAGTAAAAAATAGTTCCATGTCTTCCTTATAAATTATAGTCTCCTTCGAGTTCGAAGGAGAAAGCGAGTTCTAGATACCCCTATTAGAATTCTAGAGCGTTTTATTGTATTATCAGGGAATTCTTAATTTTCATGAAATTGTTTCAACATCTAAAAATGCATAAATTATTCGAGATTCCAGAAATGTATAGAATTTTCAAAAATATATAGTAAATTCTCGATCATTTCGTCGATACAGATTATTGGCTTGCCTTCTACGCATTGCTCTTAATTTGTATTGCTAGTTTAGGGTTTCGGAAAATGACAACCTATTCGTTGTAGATGAAGTATTTTTTTTTCTCTTAGTATAGTATTGTAAAAAAATGATCTGATGCAGTCAATAACAGATTATTATGGCAGATAAATTACATTTAACGGAAATCTCAAAATATATAGCAATACAATAATTTACAAAATAATTGTATAGTCATCAGAGGATAAAACGCCTTCTCCAAACTCTTTTCACCATAAAATAGCGTAGACACATGCGGTTGGTGCCGATCGATTAATAATAGCATCTAGTTTATAAGGGTGCAGTTAGTTTTTGCTTATGGGTTTGTCTACATTTTAAACCTGGTATCAATATCACTTTTGTTTTCAATAGAAACTCCTATTTTGGCAATTTGTCAGGGTAATTTTGATCAAATCAGCCCGGAAAATGTTATAGTTTATATACTTCTCTCAATTTTTCGTAGACTTATAATTTGTCAAAATATGAGGATTCCAATGTTAAATGAATATGACAAACATTAATTCATATCTTCCCGAAAAATTATTACATTCAAATTTCTTTTTTTTTTTATGTGTTAAAATGAAGTGACCCAAACATGTTCCATCCATATTTTTGATTCAAAAATACTTTTAATTATGAAAATTATTAATAAATTCATATTTCAAAAAAAAATATTAATTATGACCTATATTAAGTTTTGCACAAATAAAATAGGTACCGTCAAAACTGTGGATTTCCAAATTCACAGCTCATTCCTAACATTATTCTTCGAGTTCTAGAGATATTTCATTTTTTTATTGCTCTTAGAAGGCTGTGACTTGTTATCATATCTATAATTGTGCATACACATGATTTAAATCAGTAATTCAATTAAGTTTAGATGCACGCATCATTACTTAATTGAGAAAATAGTTTATTTAAAGTTTATTATTGGCATACTTCTTTAGCGATTGTTATCTGAATGGACATAATGCTTTTTTGTGAAAAATCTTAATATTTTTAAATGAAGGGATGAAACGCTAACACATTTTCGTTTGTAACTCCTTTAAGAATTATATAAAGCATAGAATCTACACATTTTTACAAATCGCCTTGATTGCAAAAATTCGAACATGGTGTCAAAAATGAGTATTGTTATTGAAAAAAAAATGAAGTTGGTTTAAATTTTAATGTGTATACGACCCCCCAAGCAAAATTTAAGTCTTACATTAATAACTATTGTATTCTTAATAACGGCATTATTACTAATTGACTGGCACCTTGTTTCCGCATGATCGTACGATAATTTACGTCTAAATTAGACGGGGGTTTGGTGTTTATTGTTTTGATAACTGTACATCAAAGAACTTTAAACCAACAGATGTTTTTTATAATGTATATATTCTATACCTGCTTGAGAAGTGGCACTACACCTCTCTACCCCCCATTCAAATATTGTTTAAACATACACAAAACAATTTACGGTTCTTGTTGAATTAAAAAAATAAAATTCTAATTTTTTAAAGAAATTTTAACTCACACCACACTAAGAAAATTACTATTCGTAGTTAACAAGCATCATTAAAAATACTAAAATGTAATTTCTTTTACTTGTTTCTTTTTAATTTGCTTTAATAACAGATAAATTGATCAACCATTGAAAGCTTTTTTCCGTATAAAGGGCACTTCAAAATTATGGTAAAAACTCGGTGCCAAAATATGAACAATAAACAATATTTTTTCCGCTATATCGGTAAAAGAAAGGAATTTTACTTCTTAAGCCATTTTGTTTTGGACGAACATTATATTCAAGAAACATTTTCATCAGTTACTTTCATCATTAAAGAATGTATTTGCTAAATTTTTGATGCACCTATATATTGCCTGTAAAGTCTGTAGGTACTACTTGGTGTACAGAATCTTAGTACAGTAAAAGAAACATGCAACTTCAGTTCAAAAGTAATTAAAGGTTGTTTAAGATATTAGCTCCTAATAAATCTAAATTATTTTGTATGGCGTTACAAACGAATAACCATTAATTTTCATATAATATCTATAAAATATGCGTATGTGCTTATTAGAAATATATAATTGTTTTATTCATTTATTAATCTATTTTGTGTGTAGATTGAAGATTTCAAATTGTAGGAATATGAAATTGCACGTACGTAAGTACGTAATGTACTTAATTTTTTTTCTGTAATATTTCGGCTTCTTTGACTTAGGAAATTTTTCAATTAACATCCGTATATGGTAGAGAATTAGAATACAGATTAATCACTTTTCCTGATATATATATATATGCATATATACGTATACATTTCTTTTTTACTTTTATTGATAGAAGTTATACAGATACGCAGGCAGAACACACATACACATATTCACTAAGAAATTAAACAAAAGCTGCAAATGGATATATATTTTTTTTTTTCAGCAACCACCGCATTTATCATTTCAGAATAAGGGAGAAATAGATTATGATTTTGAAGGTTATCAGGTATCCTTATCCAACAGGCTCCGAATATCTCATATTCTACAAAATCACGTTTCATACCCATTTTTAAATGATAAAATTGCTGATTTCGGAAGGCATGGTGGTGGTCGTGGTGTTCGAATTAAAGCCAACTGCCTGATCTAAGGGACCTAAATCTAAGGGAGAATGTCCTCCTTAGGGGTCAGATTGCTGTATGAGATAACGAAAATATCCAAGTGTAGCCTTTTATGAATTCATTTTTGTTGTTGTTGTTGTTGTTGTTCGTTAGTAAGGCACAAAAAACAATAAAACAATCACAAAAAAAAAAAAAAAAAAAAAAAAAAAAATGAAGAAAAAAAAAAATAAATAATTCAGGAAAACTAAAAACGTGTTATTATATCAAAAATTCTGTTTCCAAAATTTATACAAAAAAAAGTTTTTTTTTTTTTTTTTTTTTTTTTTTTTAATACCCCTATGTGATAGTAAAGAAAATGTAACGGAAAGAAAACCAAAATAAAAATCATATAACATAAAAAGTACATAATTTTTTTAATTTCTAAATTTTAGTTTCTAATATATATATATATATTACATTCTGGCAAACACACACACACACACACAAATATTGAAATACATATATTAAAAATGTAATTTTTTCCTTTGCGATTCTCTCGAAATTAAACATTTCTAAAACCTATTTTTAAACAATACATTTTCTGTCTACATCCCTTGTACTTAAATATATAAATATATATATACATATATCCATAGACCATTCAGTACTACAGCGAAATTTCAATTTGCATTTATAAGGCAAATCATTTTGAAAGTCATCTACTTCTTCTAAATTTTAGTCTTCTATTTTTAAAATCTTCTCCATTGTTTTAATTTCAAATTTCTAATTTGAGGGCATAAAAAATACAAGTAACATCCACCAACGTAACATTAATTATCTTTAAACAGAATGCATACAATAAATTGAAGGCATATGTTAAACGAGTTTCTTTATGAAAATGGCTAATACAATGTAAAATTATGCTAATGGTTAAACGATACGCAGACATTTGAATTGCAACAAATATTTATGTCTAGAAAATGACAAAATATTTCACTATTCCATCGTGAAAACAGAAAATACACTCATTTCACATAATGTTTCAATCAAACAATGCATTTTCCTTTTCCAGTGTTTTAGTATTTCAAATTTTCTGAACAATGCCAATTCAGAACTCGTATTATTGTTGAAGAATTAATTTCGCAAAACGGAATTTCTATTTTAGATTTTCCTATGAAAGTATTACTCGAAGCCTTATTAAGACTTTAAAATATGTTACTTACTCTTGCTTATTTCTTTTCTTTACTTACTTTCTTTCTTTTTTTTTTTTCTTTTTTTTATGTGTGACACCCCTCCTCCCCCCCCCCCCAAAAAAAAAAGAAAAAACAATCTGGTTGCAAACAACCACAAAACTTCCATTACCCACTACTACACGTATTATATGAGTTTTTTTGGAGATAATATGATCAGAAGACACAAAATTGACCAAAAAAAGTAGAAACCTAAAAAAAATTTCGGTATGAGAAACTTAATACAAAAGGCATGTTAAACAAAGTTTATATAGCAAGGGCAAAAATGGTAGAGTTATTTTTTGAAACATCAATTTCCGAGATCTAAAATTAACCTACCGAGGCAGAATGACTGTTAATTTTCCTGTAATAACCACGTAGTACATGAGGTAGGATAATTAAACTGATTTATGTCACAATTTTCAAGAAAATCGTTAGAGCTGTTTTTGAGATATCAACATTTAACAAAGCATGGCATATTCAATTATTGACTAGAAAACAATAATTATATACAAAAGGATATTTAAAAGGCAGTTCATATGACGAGTTTAAAGAAAAATCCGTACAGCCGTTTTTAAAGGAACGCACTTGCGAGACCTGAAGTTGAGCTTTTTATACGTAGCACCTATCAATTTTTCTGAACTAACTAACTGTATCATTCGAAAGGATATCTAATAGAGTGTTTATATAGCATTGTTGAAGAAAATCGCTAGAGACGTTTTTGGGATACGGACTAACGATCCCATTTCTGGTTTCCGATGACCCTCTTCCGTTTTTCCAATTTTCACTAAAATTTGGAAAATTCATCTGTACACCAGACCTGTCTCAAAACTGAATTTTTGTAGTTCTAGCGTTATTAGTTTCGCAGCTATTATAGCCAGAATATTCCCCACATACATACACACATACGCCCACACACATGCATACATACATACATACTCGCACACTGACCAATTGCTAAAAAGCAACTTTGTTGGACTCAGGAGGCTTTAAATCTGCAAATCATGTGAAAATTTGATATCAAATTTTTTCACTGAATGCAATACTTCCATTACCTAGGGTAGTAGAGTAAAAAAGAAGTAAAAAAGAAGCGTTGCCAACACAACTCAAATATTTAAAACATTGTTACTGATTCACCGTTACATAGACATTTGAATTGCGAACAATAACTTAAACGTAAACAATGACAAAATATTTTTCCCTTTCATAGATGAAATAGAAAATATATTCATATGACATAATATTACAATCAAACAATGCAATGTATTTTCCCTTTTTCCAGGTATATATATTTCAAATTGCCAGTTGGAAACTCGTATTACTATTGAAGAATTAATTTTGCAAAGAAAATTCCTATTTTAGATACTCTTTTTTTCATTCATATGAGTTGGAGTTTTGCCATGATATTTTAAAACTATGCACATTTATATTCAATTCTAGAGAAAATAATATCAAGAATGCAGTTATTTACTCCGCGTGCGAACATTGCATCATTTATCTTCGATTGTAATTCAGAGTCTTTCATAATAGAGTACCATTAAATTATTTACTTAGGAAGAAAAATCCTTATTCTGGCTTTTTTTTTTTTTTTTTTTTTTTTTTTTTTGTGTGTGTGTGTGTGTGTAGTCTGTCATATATTTAATACAAATTTTTGCATATGTAGAGAATATGATTTTTATTTGAATAAAAATGCGTTTATTTTGTGTTTTATGAAAAAGAAGATAGGGTTTGAGGAAATAAAATGCATTGCTTAAGAATGAAAAGTTGATAAAAAGAAGACGTTTCTGTGCATTATGTGATAGAAGATTATGTTTTGTGTCATGTAAAAATATATTATCACATTTCATTTTTCATTTATTCTTTACAATGATAATATTAATATAATCCATATTATGTGCAGTTGCTAAAATGCCAGAGAAATAGAATTGAATAAATACTCATAATATTGACTTGATGTATTAAGATGAAATGTGTACAAAATCATTTATCATAATCAAGTTTTTTCTTATATTATATGCAAAAGTAATTTGAAATTCTACACACGGATTGGGAATAAAAGTTTATTTTTACATAAAAAAAATATATTGCTTTTTCCCTCCCTTTTTGGTGTAAAGAAAAAAAGAAAAAAAGATATAATACAACACAAAAAATGTAAAACTATGTTACTGATTCAGCGATACATACATCACATTTCGAATAGCGAACAAAATTTTAAACATAGGCAACGACAAAATGGTTTGCTATTTCGTAGACAGAACATGAAATACACTCATTTCACATAATATTACGATCAAACGAAGTATTTACAATGCATTTTCTCTTTTCCAGACCATCTGCATTTTAAATTTTCTAAGTAATGCCTGTTGGAAACTCCTATTATTATTGAAGAATTAATTTTGCAAAGGAAATTCTTATTTTAAAATTCTTTTTTTCATTCATATGAATTGGAGTTTTGCCATGATATTTTAAAACTATGCACATAAATTCAATTCTGTAGAAAATAATATCGAAAATGCAGTTATTTACTCCCCGCCCGAACATTGAACCATTTATCTTCGGTTGTAATACAGAGTCATTAAAAAAAAAAAAAAAAAAAAAAAAAAAAAAGTATCATTAAATTATTTACTTAGAAAGAAAAAAAAAGCCCTTTGTGTAGTTATGAATTCAATACATTTTTTTACATATGTAGGTAACATGATTTTTATTTGAATAAAAAAGCGTTTATTTTATGTTTTCTTAAAATATATGTATATAGTTTGGAGAAATAAAATGTATTTCTTAAAGAAAAAAATAACTGTAAGGAAGCATATATTTTTATGCATTTCTGTATGTGAAAGAATCCTACATCTTTGTATCATGCTAATATACATAATGTACATTATATATATATATATATATATATATATATATATATATATATATATATATATATATATATATATAATCCTTTATTATAAACACAAGTACCAATAGGGAAAAAAATTAAAAAGAAATCTCATTTACGAAACCGTAAAACATGTTAATATATCCAAAACTCTGTTTTCAAAATTCGAACCAAAACAATAATTTTTTACCATGTAATAGTAAGGAAAATGTAACGAAATATATATATATGTAAAAAATTAATATATGTATATATATATATATATATATATATATATATATCATAATTTAAAAATTTAAGTTTCTAGTACTAATATGTTTTAAAACACACACACACACACACATAAAATAAAAAAAATAAATAAATAAAATAAAATAGTATATATATATATATATATATACTTTTTTTTTTTAACTTAACTCTTTCCTTTGCGATTCTGACGAATTCAAACATCGCCATAATTATTTTTTAAAAATACATTTTCTATCTACTTTCCTTGTATTATATATATATATATATATATATATTAAATTATTTAATTCCTTAACAATACTCAGCAAATGAGAGAAAGATGAAAATATCAACAATGAATTTAATAATTAGATGTATTACGTATAAATTTATTGTCACAATTACCATTTAAGTAAATTTCACTGAATAGTAAAAACATGTTGAAGTACTTACGCAGAAGAGAAGTGACGTATATATATATATATATATATATATATAAAGACATATTCAAAGTCCATTCATTCTTTTAGCGAAATTTCACTTTGTAATTCTATAGTAAATAATTTAGCTAATTGTCTTCTTCTGAATTTTAGATTTCTATTACTATGTTACTTTCTCTTACATTGTTTTAATGTGAAATTTCTAGTTTGAGTGAATAAAATACACAAGTAACATTCATCAAGGTAATATCAATTGTATTTCCATAATAAACAGAAATCGTATGTCAGACGATTTTCGAAGTAAAAATTGCTAAAAATGTAAACTTATGTTAATGATTTAGTGATACGCAGACATTTGAATTGCAACAAATGTTTGAGTTTGGAAGATGACAGATGGCTTCGCTCTTTCATCCCGAAAACAGAAAATACACTCATTTCACATATTATTACAATCAAACAATGAATTCACAATGTATTTTCCTTTTAACAGTGCATTAGTATTTCAAATTTTCTGAACAATGTCAATTCAAAACTCGTATTATTGTTGAAGAATCAATTTCAGAAAACGAAATTTCTATTTTAGATAGTCTTCTTTTCATTCATATGAATTGGAGTTTTGCCATGATATTTTTAAATTATGTATATAAATTGAATTCTGGAGAAAATAATATCAAAAATGCAGTTTTTTACGGCGCGTGCGAACATTGCATCATTTATCTTCGATTGTAATGCAGAGTCATCTTTAAGAATCAATAAATTATTTACTTATGAAAAAAAATGCCCTTCTTGTTTTTCTTTCTTTATTTTTTTTCTTTTTTTTTTTGTGTTAAGTATAATCTTATACTTAATATAAATTTTTGCATATGTATAGAACACGAATTTTATTTGAATAAAAGAGCGTTCATTTTGCGTTTTCTTAAAAACATAATATGGTTTTAGGAAATAGAAACGCATTGCTTAAGAAAGAAAATAACCATAGAAAAGAGACGTTTTGTATATTTCTATATCTGAGGAAAAAATATGTTTTTTGTCATGTTAAAATATTATTTTATATTACGTTTTTCATTCTTTACAATAATAATATTAACGTAACTCATACTCTACGCAGTTTTTAAAATCCCAGGGAAATAAAATGGAATAGATAATCACAATAGAAAAAATTTAATAACTATTTGAAAATCTAAGACTAAAATAACTATGAAAAATATTTATTGTCATTTTAGGTTGATTTCTTTAGAAATCGACCTATTGCAATCACTTCGTTTATCTATATATATATATATATATATATATATATATAATGATAATTTTGTCACCACGATAACTCCCGAAATAATACTCGAAATCGAACCAAATTTGGACAGTGAACTAATCTTATAAATATCTTGGATGAGTTCGTTAACCAAGTTGCTCCGACTTTTTGTTTTCAAGTGGCAGCCACTTGAAAATTTCAAACCGACATTGTAAAAAGCATATTTAAAGCAAGATTTGCTTCAATTTTGATGTAAATACAGGCCACATAAGGATCTCAATGAAGATTATTAATGAAGTTTATCCGCCATTTTTAATAAAGTGGCAGATATTTAAGTTAAGCGGGACCACTTGAAATCAGGCTACCACTTGAAAATTTAAAATCACTATAACTTCCGAAATAATACTCCAAATCGAACCAAATTTGGATAGTGTCTTATTTTATAATATCTTAGATGAGTTTATTAACCAAGTTGCTCCGACATTTTGTTTTCAAGTGGAGACCACTTGAAATTTTCTAATTCAAATTTTAAAAAGCGTATTGCGAATTTGTTTGAAATTTGATGTAAATATAGACCACATAAGGGTCTCAATGAAGTTTATTAATGAAATTTATCCGCCATTTTTAATCAAATGGTAGATATCTTAAGTTAAGGGGGGCCACTTGAAATCAGGCTACCACTTGAAAATTTAAAATCACGATAACTTCCGAAATAATACTCAAAATCGAACCAAATTTGGACAGCGTCTTAACTTGTATTATGAATATCTTAGATGAGTTTCTTAACCAAGTTGCTCCAACATTTTGTTTTCAAGTGGAGACCACTTGAAATTTTCTAATTCAAATTGTAAATAGCGTATTGCGAATTTGTTTGAATTTTGATGCATACATAGACTACATAAGGGTCTAAATGAACTTTATTAATGAAATTTATCTTCCATTTTTAATAAAGTGGCGTATATCTTAAGTTATGTGGGGCCACTTGAAATCAGGCTACCACTTGAAAATTTTGAATCACGATAACTTCCGAAATAATACTTGAAATCGAACCAAATTTGGACAGCGTCTTAACTTGTGTTATGAATATCTTAGATGAGTTTCTTAACCAAGTTGCTCCACCATTTTGTTTTCAAGTGGAGACCACTTGGAATTTACAAATTCAAATTGTAAAAAACGTATTCCGAATTTGTTTGAAATTTGATGCATACATAGTTTATACAAGTGTTTCAAAGAACTTTATTAATGAACTATATCCCCCATTTTTAATAAAGTGGCGGATATCTTAAGTTAAGCGGGACCACTTGAAATCAGGCTACCACTTGAAAATTTAAAACCACAATAACTTCCGAAATAATACTCCAAATGGAACCAAATTTGAAAAGTGTCTTAACATATCTTCTAAATATCTTGGATGAGTTCGTTAACCAAGTTGCTCCGACTCTTTGTTTTCAAGTGGCAGCCACTTGAATATTTCTAACCCACATTGTAAAAAGCTTATTTAAAGCAAGATTTTATTGAATTTTATGTAAATCTAGACTACATAAGAGTCTAAATGAACTTTATTAATGAAATTTATCTGCCATTTTTAATAAGTTGGCAGATATTTTAAGTGGGGCCACTTGAAATCAGGCTACCACTTGAAAATTTTAAATCACGATAACTTCCGAAATAATACTCCAAATCGAACCTAATTTGGACAGCGCCTTAACTTGTGTTATGGATATCTTGGATGAGTTTCTTAACCAAGTTGCTCCACCATTTTGTTTTCAAGTGGAGACCACTTGAAAATTTCAAATCCAAATTGTAAAAAGCGTATTCCGAGTTTGTTTGTATTTTGATGTATACATAGATTATATAAGTGTCTCAATAAAGTTTATTAATGAACTATGAATTTTCTCGCGAAAAGTCGCCAAAAAAGTCGCCAAATTTGTCGCCAAATCCATTACCTGCCATATTGGAGCTTTTTAATGCGTTTTTAAGGGAAAATTACGCTATTTTAACGTTAAAACAAACTGGAAATGCAGAAAAGTAATGTTTAATCAACTTACTAAGCCTCTTTGAAAGAATTTCTACAAAAAAGAAAAAAAAAGTTCAAATTTGCAACAACATCTTAGATTAATTAGTTCACTGAGCAACTTTCTCTGCCATTTTGATCCAAGTGGCAGCTACTCAATTTTTCAACGCGTTGACTATATTCCAACTATATTTGTACAGTAGTCTTATCTCACAAATGCATTTGATACATTTGTCAACTTGGCCCACCATCTTGTTTCCAAGCCACTTGAAATTTTAAAGTCACATAAAAAAGTTATTTATGATATTTATGAACCGATTTGCTTAAAACCCCATATGCAGATAGCCTACATCAATATTTCTACTAATTCGTTAATAATTTGTAGCCGTGCTTGATACGGAAAAAGAAATCAACCTACCCTTCCGAATAAGCCGGAAGGACTTGTTTATTTTTTACAATTTCATTTTATTGATTCAAAGAACGGATTTTAATTTTTAAAGAATATGCTGTCTTTTGACAAAAATAGTGTACATGACGAATTAAAAAAATTATCATAAAATTAACCATTTGTTGTAATAAGGTGAAAAGTGTACATAAATATTTATCATAAGCTATTTTTGTATATTATTTGCAAAAAAAAATTTGAAATTCCACTCATGGATTGATCGAAGAATTATTAGGACTTTAAAATAAGTTACTTCTTTTTTCTTATTTCTTATTCTCATTTTTTTTTTTTTTTTTTTTTTTACCAACAAAAAAAAAAAAAAAAAAAAGGAGAAGAAGAAGAAGAAGACTGTTAATACAACTTAAAAATTTAAAATTATGTTACTCATTCAACGTTACATAGACATTTGAAATGCGAACAAAAATTTAAACGTAGACAATGGCAAAATAGTTTTCAATTTCGTAGATGAAACAGAAATAATATTCATATGACATAATATAACAATCAAACATGCGATGTATTTTCTTTTTTCCAGGTCATCAAATTTTCTAAGCAATGCGAGTTGGAAACTCGTATTACTATTGAAGAATTAATTTTGCAAAGAAAATTCTTATTTTAGACAGTCTTCTTTTCATTCATATGAGCTGGAGTTTTGCCATGATATTTTAAAACTATGCATATAAATTCAATTCTAGAGAAAATAATATCAAAAATGCAGTTATTTACTTCGCGTGCGAACATTGCATCATTTACATTCGATTGTAATTCAGAGTCATTTTTTAAAAAAGAACAATTAAATTATTTAATTAGGAAGAACTATCCTTATTGTGTGTTTTTTGTATAGTTATATATTCAATAAAAATTTATGCATATGTAGAAAACATGATTTTTATTTGAATAAAAATGTGTTTATTTTGTGTTTTCTGAAAAAGAAGAGGAAGTTTGAGGAAATAAAAATCCATTGCTTAAGAATGAAAATAACGATAAAAAAGAACACTTTTCGTGTGTTATGGGAAATAAAATTATGTTTTTTGTCACATGTTAAAATATATTATCTCATTATGTGTTTTTTCTATATACAATGAAAGTACTAATGCAACCCATATTACGTGCAGTTGCTAAATTACCAGAGAAACAGTGTTCAAAAAATACTCATAATATGAAATTTTAATAATAATTTGAAGAATTTAAGAATAAAACAACTGTGCAAAATATTTCATTTATTTATTTATTTATTTATTTACAAACTTCTTGTATTATTTCAGAGAAATGATTTTATTTTTAAAAATGTACTGTTTTTTAATAAAAGTAGAGTTTATTGCATAGTCTAAAAATTATTATACAATTAATTATTTGCTATAATAAGATGAAAGTGGACAAAAATATTTGTCATATTCCAATTTTTTATATGCAAAAGTAATTTGAAATCACATGCGTAGTTTGTGAATAACGGTTTATTGTGGCTTTAAAATTTATTTATTTCATGCTCTTGTTTTTCTTCTTTTTGATTTAAACGTAAACAACGAGAAAATAGCTTACTACTTCATAGATAAAACATGAAATACACTCATTTGACATAAAATTACGATCCAACGAAGTATTTACAATGCATTTTCTCTTTTCCAGGGCATTAGTATTTAAAATTTTCAAAATAATGCCAGTTGGAAACTCGTATTATTATTGAAGAATTAATTTTGCAAAGGAAATTCCTATTTTAGAACTCTTCTTTTCATTTATGTGAATTGGAGTTCTGCCATGATATTTTAAAACTATGCACATAAATTCAATTCTTTAGAAAATAATATCAAAAATGCAGTTATTTACTCCGCGTGCGAACATTGCATCATTTATCTTCGATTGTAATGCAGAGTCATTTTAAAAATAAAGTATCATTAAATTATTTACTTAGAAAGAAAAAGACCCTTTGTGCAGTTATGTATTCAATACAAATTTTTGCATATGTAGGGAACATGATTTTCATTTGAATAAAGCATTGTTTTTTTGTATTTTCGTTCGAAAAAAAAATGATATAGTTTGAAGAAAGAAAATGTATTTCATAAGAAAGAAAATAGCTGTTAAAAAAAAACATATGTTTTTATGTATTCCTTTATGTGAAGGAAACCTACGTTTCGTGTCATGCTAGTATATATAATCGCATTATGGTTTTCATTCTGTACAGTGATAACATTGATATAACTCTTATTATATGTAGATACAAAATTTACAGAGAAAAGGGTTACAAATAAAATTGACTTTTTAAAAATCTATTTGAAAACTTTAATGATAAAACTAATAAACATATTGGAGATTATTGTTTTCTTTGATAAAATCGTTACACTCCTGTAGAATACTGTTTTTTAAATGAATAAAAAGTTTTAGATTAGGTTTCGATAAAAAGAATAGTACAGGTTAAAAAATCATGACTATTTAAAAAAAAATAATTAAATGTCTCGTCAATTTCTTGTGTTATGCATACTAAGTAATATATCATCTTCGATATTTTTATGTTATATTCAAAAATATTTTGACACATGGATTTAGTCGCATTTTATTGAAAATCTTCCTTTTTTTTTTTTTTTTTCTCACTCTGTCATTTTTTCTTCCATCACCCGGCAACCGTAGGTTGTAGAAGTACTGTATTTTATCAAAAATTTCCATATAATTTGTTTAACATGATTTACATGTTCTAAGATCCCCCCCCCCCTCTCAATTCAAAAAAGTGATTTTTGTCAATTTTTATTTTTATATACGTGTATATGTGTACGTTTGTGGAAAATATTTTGACTACCATATCTCCAAAACAAGTAAAGATAGAATGACTATATTTCAGGATCGAAACTAGGCTAAAGTACAGATAATATTTGAATTTTTCCGTAAACATTAGAAAACCCAAAGCGGTTCTATAAGTCCTTCACTCAAAAACGGATGTAACGATTTTCTTCAAAGTGACTATATGAACACCCTTTTAGATGTCCTTTACATGTATTAATTGGTTTGTTCAGGTAAAGTGACAGAAGTCTAGTATAAATACATGAATTTTTGATCTCGCGAGTGCGCTCGTTTAAACGAGCCTTACGGATTTTCCTCAAACTCGGAATATTACCTCTCTTTCAGATGTCTATTGCATGTATTTTTATCAATCATTCGGTCACATTTTATCGTAATTAAGACCGAAATTCAATATCTCAGAAAGGAATCCAAAAATTTTTATCAAATTTTCTACATAAATCCCTTTTTAGATGCCATTTAGTATGTGTTACTCTGTTATTACAGAGAAATTGATAGGCGTCTTGATTAGGCAGGTTAGTTATAGATATCAGAAATGGGTGTTTCAAAAAACATCTTTATTTTATTTTATTTATTTATTTCTAAAACTCTCTATGTAATCTCTTTTTTATATGTCTTCATGATGGTTATGAATGTTCGCTCATACAGGAAAAAAAAAAAAAAAGTTAAATTAATTTGACCGCACTATTTACAAGAAGGGTATAATATGTGTAATAGTGGGTAATAGATGTTGTGTGGTTGTCTCATACTTTTTTTTTTTTTTTTTTTTTTAAGTGTTACGGAAAAAAAGATATTTCGGTCGTTCAGTGTCATATTATCAACTGTTAACGATATCTTAATAAAACTTATAACTGTTTTTAGTCAAAAAACATAATTTTTTCGTAATATAAAATTATCAAGTCATAGAGTTTGGCTCATAAAACGAAGCGAATGACAATACACAATTAAAGCTATTATTGAACATCTGCTGATTGACAACTGTTTGTCTACAGACTTATGATATGAATAAGAGCTGAATCACGGAGTCAAGAAATTTATTATTTAATGTAACAGTGTCTATTTCAACGTAGATTCTGGGATTTCAATCCTGCAAAGTGCAAATTGTAGAAGATTTATAACAAAACGTTAAAACCGAGATATGTTATAGATTTTAACATAATGTTTTAAATTTTCTGTAAACGTACTTGATCGGTTTGATACGTATATTAATTTTCTTAATCGCGCAGTCTGTACTAAATAAGCAACATTTCATTTATATCACAAGATTGTTAGACATAACATCAGATTATAAGATTTGACAGTACCACTTTTGTGACTGGTCTTTCCTTAATAGTTAAAATTTAAGATTTGATGTGATGATATTTTATGTCACATTAGACACCTTTTTTTCCGATTACTCGCACAAAAAGTGTTTATCTGGATATCATACAGACCTTTGTTATCTCACAAGTGTCACATTAGTACCAATCTCTCTCCCTCTTTTTTTTTTTTTTGTAATTAAGATGATACTGCTGACATTGAGCGTGATATTAGCGCAATCATGACGTCTCTGGACTCTCTGAAGTCTCTGGTGAGTGGGTTTTATATCGCTCTGGTGCTACGCCATTGGCAACCATTTGGACGGTGGAGTGAAACATAATTTGCGCTATTCTGGTTATATCAATCTGCAGATTTTAATTCTTTCACTTCTTTCAGCGAGGTTCTCATAACAAAAACACCCCGTGTGTGTCTCATCTTTGATCAGCATCAAAGAAATGAAAACACATATAATAAAAACAACAAACATGCATCCTCGATACACGTTAGTAAACGTGAGAATAGAAAAAATGATTGTCATCCAGATTTTGGTTCATCAAGAAAGGAGGTTCCATTGAAGTATTATAATGAACAAGAATATAAGAAATTTAAATAATGTAGAGTAACTGTTTAGGACGCATTTTAAAAGTGATGGTAAAATTCTCTTCGACTAAAACATTCTTCTTTTTTTCTTTCTAAACATTTTTTTTTTTTTTTTTTTTTTTTTTTGCGTGTGTGTGTGTGTGTGTGTGTGTGTGTGTATTGCGCGTTTACAAAAGGCATTCTTCTTCATGGCCAATATTTACTGCAAACAACCCGCTATTATAGTGACTGGTACATTAGATTTTTAAACATTCCATGATTTTTTGCAAATCCTATATATACAGTTGGATCTAGTTAAAGAAAACTTTATCAATTAAAACTGAGCATTTATGTGTTTTTAAATAATTGCAAACGTACCTTATATCATTAGTATATAGATTATCTCATTACGCTTGTTGCTTATTATTTTGTAAGAATTGCATTAATAATAAGAACTTAATTATATAAAAATATATATATATATTAAATTATACAATTTAGAGCTAAAAGTAACAAAAGAAAAAAAAACTGAACAAATAATAATTAGAATAATTTTTTTTAAACTGATTCAGATTGTCAACAGTGATGATGGCGTGTGGGTTAAGATTAATTATCTGCTTATGGAACTTAGGTCTCAATGAAATGTCCTCCGTAGGAGTTTATTTTTTGAAGCGTCATAACCTGCATTTATAGGAGTGTCGGAAAAAAACACGAGGAACATCAAACGGTTATTAGGCTAATGATAGCGGTCTAACTTCAAACCCAGCAATGGTTTTCACAAAAATTGTAATGTGTTCCGAAATTTTGATAGTATATTTAGTTTTGATAGTTCGTATTGTAAAATATTGAAAAGAAAAAAAAAATGCTTAACCTCATTGTATTTATGCTATTAACATTTGTAATATATAAATAGTTACATATTTGACTAAATATCTAATATTGAATATAATAATTATTACTTCGTTAATTTAAAAAGGAAAAAATATATATATTTATAAATGTGTTATTGTGTGAATCTGGAAATATTAATCAGGGAATTTGGGGAAAAGCATTTTTTAGAAGTATTAGTATCTTTATGCATAATGAAAAACTAAATTATGGGTTTGTAATGTTACTGGACGTGTATTTGTTTACCTAAATCTTATTAGACCAGCATTTACAGCTTAATGTGAGATTCGAACCGCTAGGAACATCTAAGCATTTATCGGAACTCGAAAATGGCAACTGGCAATTGAAACTTAGTGCGTTTATATATATATGTATATATATATGTATATATATATATATATATATATATATTTATTTATTTATTTACTTATTTATATTACATTTATTAATATCTCAAGTGATATTGCCTAAACAAAAGTTTAAAGAAATTAATAAACACATTTAAAAAGAGAAATTTTGATTTTGTAATAATACAATTTTTTTTTATTATGCAGTTAATCTTTTTTCTACTATAAATTTCCCTCCACCACAAGATACTTTTAAATAAATAGTAGTCTACATAATTTCGTAATTGCAATATAAACTACTGAAACTTAAAAACTTGAAATTTTGATATCGCAGATTTTTATTTCTTTTGCGTATTCTGAATTCCATTTTTTGCTTTTGTCTTAAATTGTTTTACTCCCCATGATTTACATCGAAAAAAAGATGATAGTTACAATATTCGAGAATAAAAGTAACACGAGTTTTATGTGGTTATGACTGTCATAAGAATAAAAAATTTTGTTGACACTATATGGAAAATATAACATTTGGATATAGAAAAGTAACTTCTCTTTTCGATGTTTTATATATTTCTATTTTTGTTATTTGTAATTTTTCTTTAGATTAAAAAAAAAAAAAAAAAAAAAAAAAAAATTGTAGTTTTACTTAAGTTTGGGATTAATTTTGATTAAAATGTTATAAACTCTATTCAGTTAATGCTAAAACTTATAACATTTCTTTAAAACGAAAGATGGTTCTAGCTTCATTAATAAATTACACTACTAATTATTATTCTCTATCTTTTGAATTACGATTGTGTATGAAACCTGTATATACAATTATTGAATAATAATTGAAAATGTAGAATTGTATTGTACATTAGTTTAATATATATATTTCTCTTTTTTTCAGGTTATGGAAACATTGCACCACGAACAAACTGGGGAAAGATTGCCACCATCGTATATGCAATTGTTGGAATTCCTCTAATGTTGCTTTACTTAACAAACATCGGTGATATTCTAGCCAAGTCATTTCGATGTGTTTACGGCCGAATCTGCAGTTGTTCATCAGGGGACCCTTATAAACGAAGACGCCACAATAATCATCACCATCCATCAGAAAACTACCGGGTACATCACATCGTTGCACATAATTCTCCAAATAGACATCACCCGAATTCTGAACCTGGTGTACAGGATAAACTACACATGCCAACAGACGACGAGGTTCGAATAGAAAACATGCCTGACCTTCCAGACTTAGATATTGATTTAGACTACGAAAAACCAAGGGTATCTGTGCCTATAACTTTATGTTTATTAATATTGGTAGGATACATTTCTGGTGGCGCAGTACTTTTTAGCCTGTGGGAGGGTTGGGGTTTCCTTGATGGTTCATATTTCTGTTTTGTGACTCTCAGTACTATAGGTTTCGGTGACTTAGTGCCTGGAGATTCTGTAATATCAGATGAAGGTACGCAAGAAAAACTTGTTATATGCTCTTTATATTTGTTAATAGGTATGGCATTAATCGCCATGTGTTTTAACTTAATGCAAGAAGAAGTTATTCACAAAGTTAGAAATTGCGGTAGGAAGATTGGAGTTATTAGGGACAGAGATGAAGACGATGACATGGGATGATACGAAGACCAAACCGTAGAAATAGAAAAGATTTCAAATTTACTGAACCTCAAGCAAGAATGTTGGTGAAACCAATGATGTCGAGTCTGTTGGCTTGTAGATAAATGCCATACCGCCTAAAATGGAATATTAAATAAAATATAGGATGTACTATACATATAACAAATGATCAAAACAACGGAACAAATTGTTGAAGACTGTGTTCAAATGTTCTCATTTTGAAATCACAAGAACAATACACTTTTTTATAACTAGAAAGCAATTTTTTCTAATGACCTTATAGATGCTTACAAAATAAATAACTTTAAACAGAAATTCATCGAGTTTTTGGTGAACGTGTTTGATATACGTTTGTGTGTGTAAAAGATACCATACAATGCAGCACAAGTTATTACTTGCATGAATTTGCTTAAGATATGGTAAAGAATTGTTCAAAGAAAATTTAACCCTGTTTGAAAGTTTTAATATATTTAAGATTTATAAGATATCCCACCAGCATACCGTTACTTTTAGATAGACATTATGCTGGACGCCATTCCGAATCTTTTAATTTATATGTATTTACATTTTATTTTAATTTAGCTATTTATTTTTTTACCAAAATATCACCACAAATTGTAATAATCAAAATCGTTATTTGTTTTGTAAATAAATTTAAAACTATTAACTAGATCGAATATTTTCAATGTGTCTGTTGCTTCTGATTTCATTGTGTGAAAATGTGAAAATTGTTATGATTTTTTTTTTTTTTTTTTTTTTTTTTTTTTTTAAGGAATATTTTTTTTTATTAGGTTAAAAGAAAAAAAACTTTGAAAATATTAGTTTTTGCTGAAAATTCGCTTTCTTAACACTTTCCAATAATTATTTATAATTTATTATGCAATAAATTTTTTATTGTAACGGAAGCAAACAAATTTTGTTATATATTTGATTCAGGATATTAATTTGAATAAATTTCTGTTAAATAAATAAATTATGAAGTATAACTTGTTAGCACAATCCTTCTTTAGTTTATTAATATATATATACATGTGTGTGTATATAATACAAAAAATAAAATATAATATATAATATATAAAAAATCGTCATATTATAAGAAAACATGTTATTACTTATTATTTAATTTTATACACTTTCATTAAATAGAGCAAACAGAATGTACTAAAATATTTGATATTCAAAGAATATGTTTCTTATTTGTTTTCTTTTGATATACATTGAAATCATCAACAAGGAAACAAAATGCGGTTTACCAATTCTTAAAAATATATAATATTTTTGCATATTATAAGGTGTGCCCAAATGAAAAGGAGACCTTAGCTGTAGCGGCGTTATATCAAATCCCAGTGAGTTAATATCTTGGCCGATATATGGCATGGAGGTTTTCCTACATGCACATGCGCAGTTAACAGCTTCGCATCAATATCCTCATTGCTAGAGAGTCATTTCCGCAGTTCGTTGATTTCTCCAGATCAGCACAAAAAGGTCGGCTGTGGATGAGCTCATACGGCAGAATCACCGGATCACCCCACGTGAAATTTCTGTTGAACTGTCGATAAACAAAGTAACTGCGCATCACATAATCCACAAAAAGCTTCGTTATGGCAAAGTTTGAGCACAATGGGTGCTCAAGTATCTGTCAGAGAATCAAAAGACGGAGAGAATGGATGTTTGCCTGACCCATCTGTTGAGCCATCCACTCCCTTACTACGCGCTGGGATCAGTTTATCAAATGGCAATTATTTATAGTTGTACTATACCACATGAACTGTAATTAAAATATTGTTATTAAAATTTCTTCGCATATGACTTTAGCCTCCTTTTCATTTAGGCACAGCTTTTGCGCTGATCTGGAGGAATCCATCATGCAACGAACTGCGGACATAACTCTCCAGCAAAGAGAATATTGCTGCGAAGCCGTTAACTGCGTATGTGCATGTAGCAATACCACCATGCCATATATCGGCCAACACATTAACTCACTTGATGTACGCCGGTACAGCTAAGGTCTCCTTTTCATTTGGGCACACCTTATGTATTTTTAATAAATCATTATAAAAGAAAATATAAAAATAAAACAAAGTAAATACCATAAAAAAAAAAAAATATATATATATACATTACAAAGCAAAGTATGCATAAACATAAGTAATTATTAAAATCATTCAATTTAAATATACATCACTTAATAAAATATGATTTAAGTATTAATAAAAGTTCGATGTGAAAATTTAAAGCAGTATACATAAAGTAAAAATAAATGTATAAATTTTAGAGAGAAAATTTTAAACATAGAATCTCTATTTATTTATAACAAACACACGAGTAACATATATTTATTAGCAAGAATTTTAGTATTATAATAAACGTATTTTTCATAATTGAAAATATATTTATTTTTAAAAGAAGGAAATAAAATCAATATATATAAAACGGCGTTATTTTCTTAGTATTGATTACATGTTGTGTTACAGTTTAAAAAAAAAAAATAATAATAAAAATAAAAAATAAAAATATAGTAATGGTAGAAATATTTAAAGAAATATATACAGGAAAGAAACATGACCTTTAGACTCGTTTTATTTTGCTTATCATTTCTTTGACTAAAAGAGGAAACTTTTCTCGTTTATTTTTCCTATTTATCTAGACGAAATTTTATTTTATCAAAATATGTTGTGTTTATTATAATTTTTTAAAATATAGATTCTCTAACAAAGTAATTTCTAAAACAATTTGAAAACAAATATATATATAATTATGCGAACAATCTTTAAAATGTAATACACATTACATGTTTTTATTATAATTTTTGTTTTCTTACGTTTAACATTTTAACCATCTTTGGTTTCTCGCTGAAATCAAAAACTTAGCATTTATTTGTGTAACAATTTTAAAATATTTTTTCCCTGTTTTAATCAATTTTTGAATTTATTCCTTTTCTGTTCGTAGATGGCAGTTCTAATCCAAAAGTTAACAAATGCGAAGCCATATGCAGAAGTAACCTTAAATTTCTTAGTAGGTGCTAGTATAATGATGGTTTGGCGATGCACCCGTGCCATTTTTTTTTTCTTTTCACCACATGAGGGGCAGTAGTTTTACTTTGATCTAGAAAAAAATTGTTCTGTAGTTTATAATGTTTATATATAAAGTTATTTATTGTTATTTGAACTAAATCAAGCTAATATTTATAAAATAAAGATTTGACAGACTAAAAAAATAAATAAATAAATAAATAAAAATAAAAAAAATCTGGTAATCCATATCTCGTCCATAACTGGCGCTCCACCAGCTGCGACTTTAAAAGTTTTACTCTTTATTATGGATTAATAAAATATCACATAATAAATATTCATAAAATATCACAGTCTTTATAAAATTTTTAAAGTGGTAGAAAATTAAATAATAATTATTTTGTTATTGCTTGAGTATAATGCCTTAGCGCCCTGTGATATATTCTAAAACTATTGTATTATTTAGTTTTCCAAAATTAATTTTAAAAATTTCGCAGCGTATGTAGTATTTTATGGATTGATCTTCTGTACTTTTTAAAACTTATTGTAGCAACACTTGTGTAATCATTACAGACACATTCAGTTTATATATTCGTAAATCCACCTGATACAAATAGATGAATGATCAAAACTTTAACTAATAAATTTTTACATATACTATTTAAAAAAAATGCAATTTTGTTGCCAGAAATTCTCTGTGAAAATTACAGAATTCTGTAAAAGTTACAGAAAAATACATTTTGTCAACGTAATTTTTCTGTAATTTACTACTTTTTTCTCAAATTACAGAGAATTCTGTAATTTGCACAGAGAATTTCTGGCAACAAATTGGCATTTTTTTAACAGTGTACATATATAGAAAACCTTTACTTTCATTGTACAGAAACTAATTTTTAAGTTTATTTACCAACGGAAAATTTCAGTAGAATATTTTTATATATTTCTGTAATAGTTTTTACTGATTAAATAAAATAAAAATTTCTGTTAAGATTTTCTGGTAGATAAAAAGAGTAAAAGTAGGCGAGAATATATTATTAACAATATCGTTGCAGTGAGTTCATCTTAGAAAGAATATAAAAATATTCGATAACGATGAAATGTTAAAAATGATATTTTTCATATTTAATTATTTATTTATTTTAGAATAATGATAGTAATGATAAGATGAACCGGACTGTTCGTAACTTTATCAATGAAACTGTAATATTATGAATATTAGATAAATACATTCATAAATACATTTAATTACATATTCAAAAATTCTTTTAAAAGAAACTCGTTTAAACATTTTTAAATAAAATTTTAATATTATTATTCAAATAACTGAAAACATCATACAGAAAACCTCATTTTTTCATTATCAATTTACGATTATCTGAACGAATTATTAAATTTTAATTTCAAGAAAGCTATTTAATTTAAAAGATTTTCAATACATGTAATAACTCTCCTGTTTTTCTCCCTCAAAACGTTCAGATTTTTAAGCACCAAGTTGTTTACACTTATAATTATAAAATCATATTATAAAATATAATTTGCCGTTGCAATCATCTTTTCCCAACCTATTTACTTTTTTTTTTTTTTTTTATAAACACAACTTTTCTTTCCTCTTTTCTTTTTAAAGAATCAATCAAAGGAATGAGATTTATGTCTTTGCTGGCGCCATCTACTAGTAAAAGTACAAACCAAAAATTAAAAAAATATATTAAAAGGATTTTTTTTTCCCTCTTTGTTTATTAATGTTTTTTATCCTGAATCAAATATTATGTTTTGCTGTCAATCATTTGAGAGATACTTTTGATTATGAAAGATAGTTGAATAATGTAAGAGATTTTTCCACTGGTTTTATGAAATTGTTACCCAGTTACTGCTATTAAAATGTTTTTGATAAAATTGTGTTTATTCTCCCATTTTCTTTCACATTTTAAAACAATATATTGAAACATTTATAACAACCTAACATATTTTTTTTTATTTATTTATTTAATATGTTTATATTATCAATAATCTAAGGAAATAAGAACTCATTTAAAAATATTTTTTAATGAATTATTTAATAATTTACTTTTTATAAATACATTTGAATGTATTTAGGGAAAAAAAAATGTAAATATCTACCTTAATATTTCACGAAAAATATTATAAATATTACAGTTCTCTTCCAGAATCAATATATGTTTTTCTAGTAAAAATTTTTACAATGATTCAAAAACGGATCTTTTTTTTTTTTTTTTTTTTTTTTTTTTTTCTAGTTAAAAATTTTCTAAAGTGTTATAAAGAAACCAAAATTTATGTTTTATTTCTGACATTTTCACGTAATAATTATTTTTCCTTTTAATTACTTCCAAAGGTAATTATTGTAATTTTCATATATTACAAAATATTTTTAATCTTTTAAGAATGGAATCACAATGCATTGATTTTTTTTTCTTACCCATTTAAACATATAATATTTTTAAGTGGCATTTGCTCAGATTTTCTCCCATAGATTAAAAATAATATTATGTCACAATTGCTGTGTAAGAAA